>CM057811.1:100775428-101290428 GCA_030067965.1 Latrodectus elegans | reverse complement strand
ACGTAATGTATATATATTCAACACAAAATAGTTTTCTAAGACTAAAACGTTCGTGCAAAATGAGGCTTTTTTCAATGAGCGTACCTTTTACGAAATAGTACTCATTAATATATACATATCAAAAGGAATAGATTTCAAACGCTGTTAAATTTACATACTAAGCGAAATATTTGTCAAGAACTATTAAATCTAAATTTTGAATGAAATCGCTTCCAAGAAGCGTTAATGGTTTATTGAAAGACACACAATTATGCAGTATTTACTGGACAAGACTAGATGATTTGCACAGCATGAAATTATCTAATCTTTTAAGCAACTATAATTATATTTTTCAATGTATTAGATAGTTATGTGATGGGAAATAGTAAAGTAAAATTCTTAAATTTCTTTTGTGCAACAACTTTTCCTCAAAACTGAGGCATTTTTTTAATCCTGATTAAAAGAAGCAAACTGAATGAGGTCGGAGGATTTCAAAACGAGAAACGATAACCCCTTTTCACTGATAACTGCTGCAGAAAAGAGTTTGGGATACATTTTGGATATATACATACATATTATGGTAGATGAGGAAAAAAAAAAGAAAACTTTCTTTTTCAACGAGTTTTTTTAGTAGTTATTATTTTGAGTATCAAATTTTTTGAGCGGTTATTATATATTAACTTTTTTCATACTGAGATACACAAGTTTAAAATGAAACTTGTTAGAAATAAAAAAATGTGAGTAGTAATTAAAAACTGTTAAATGTTTATACTAAATAAAATATATATATATAGTTATTATATATTAACAGCTTTTTCCATATTGAGATACACAAGTTTAAAATGAAAACTCTCCGACATTTATCTTAAAAATATTCGATTCTCAATGCAGATATTAAACATTAAAACTGAATTCCAACATAAATTTTGGAAATTCATACGAATAACGTGCAATTCAAAATAAGATGCCAATTTAAGGGAAACGGATAGGAAAAAATCTCGAAAAATAAAAAACAAATAAATAGATAAAAAAAATATCCCAGCATGATTAGGTGGCAGGAGTAGTAAATTTTGCAAGAAGCAGCCTTCAACAATACAGACGGTTGACGGATTTTACTAGTGCGAGGGTCCTACGCACAGATGCAGAAAAAGTTCCGAGTAAAAGAGTATTAAATGATGGAAAAGAAATCTTAAAAATAATTCGGTACCTGAGATTTTTCAGTGGCGGGGGAGGAGGGAAGATTCTCTTCCATCCGTTCCTTCGGCAGCCCCTATTTAATGATTTTTCTTCCCTAATTTTATTTTTCCTTTACTTACCATTACACGCCTGAATTGTTTCGAGGAATATTTTTTCCAGGGCATTTTTATACTTCGATTGTTATGAGAAAAAAGGGATACCGTGAATGAATACATGCATTCCCTATTTTTTTGCGCGAATTACTGTATTCAATGCATATAAATACTAAGGAGCGATCGACAAAATCATTTCTTTTTTTTAGAAATTAGATGCATTAATAAGGATTGATAATTCAATTGCAGATAAAAAAATCTATTCTAATTGAAAAATGCAATTTTAATAAATGGTCTTTTAAGTATGTAATTGTTACTGATCACATTAATATGTAGCACAACATTCGAGTAGAGGGCTTCATTTTAAACTCTGCAGAGCACCCTCGTTGTCTCACTTTTCAGAGATATTCAAGTTTTGAATTCGAAAATACAAAGAAAACTTCCATACAGGCAATATGATAAATGCGTAGATTGAAAAACAAAAGCAAATGCTTAGATCGAACTATTCTTCAATGGGTTAGGTTATGCTCTTTGGTCGCTATCGCACACAATGTTAATTCACTTGAAACGAAGAGATTAAAGTAGATTCTAAAAAGTTATAAATATTCACACCCGATATGGGATTTGAACCAAGATGACGAACTGAGGGCTACAGCTATTAGTAATGTATCTGCCATCTCGATCATTCGAAATAAGCATGTTAAAAGGCATACACTTTTATAAAATCGATGGTTTTTCACCACTCGATGAGCGACGGATATTTCATACTCCATAAAGATATAAGATGAGTCCTTTCGTACTTAATTTGGGAGAGAAGTGTTCTTTCAAACACTCTGTCCTCAGTTCAAAGCAACTTTCACTCTTTTCTTGACGTGTTTATGGCCCAAAACAAATGGGATGTGCTCTGAATGGATTAAATCATCACGTGGTTCTATGCTTTCGGTTTAGTTTCGTTAAAAATGAAGGAAATTAAAGCTTCATTTTGTAAAAGCGATCTATTTGAATATATATATATATATATATCATTGAACAAGGAGGAGCGCGGAAACAATACGGTAAATCTTTATTTCTTATATTAATTGAATGACTAAATCAGTTCTTCATATTTGTAATTTTTCACCATGATATAAGCTTTTGTATTCGAAAGTGTGAATGAATGAATTCGACTAAGTTCATATTCATGTAATATTTATAATATTTGAAATTACTGCTTAATTGATAATATTTAATAATATAAAAATGTTATTGGAAATTTTAATTTTTATTTCAAATAATTTTTTCTACCAAAATTTAATTTATTATAAATTTAATAATAAATTATAATGAATGCATTTTTTTTAATTCTTTTACTTTCGAAACTCAGTGAATATGATTATTAATTTTCTCGTATATTTAAGTATCCAATGTATATTATAGAAAAATTATATAATATAGTTTATTGCACTGAACTGAAAATGCGATTAATATCAAATACAAAATTTTACCAATGAATAAGAATAAATTTTTTCATAAATAAAATTTGAAGCTTCTTAACTTAAATGTTAATACAATATAAAGCAAACATTAATCTACAGAATATTACTTAACAGTATGTAATGTGCTTCATAAAATTTCACTGACAATATGTATTTTATTTATTAAAATTTCACTCACAATTTTTGATTTGATTGTTACTAAAAGCATTCGTTGATAAAACGAAAAGGAATTGTATGTGTATCAAAATGTCCATTTCCATAATGTTTTAGAATTAACAGCTAAACATTTTGTGTAGATAGCAATATAATTTATATTCCTATTTTATGCTTGCCATTGTCACCATCGAATTTAAAATCAAAATTAGCAAAAGCAAATCTGAAACATGGAGTTATTTTGAAGAAGATGCAATGCAATATAAGGAAGAAATGACTGATCAGGTATATTCTGTATAATATGTAATCAGAATAAGTTTTATGAAGACTGAGAAGATGTTAACTGTTGTTACGAGGGTTACTATTTATATTTCTGGCCTTGGCAACAGTAAGTATTGCTAGGCGACCGAAGACGATTTTAATCGAAAGTTTGATATTTTTAAACATAAATTCAGCAGACGATTTACCATTATAGCTTTATTTGTGTTGTTGACAGTAAATTGAAAAGTTCTTCTCTGTCAAAAAATGGAATTGAATCGTGAACATTTTCGTGCCATTATTTTTCATAACTTTCGACGTGGATTGTCAAGACAAGAGTGCTTCGATGAACTTAATTCTTTATACAGCGATAAAGCGCCATCCTACAGCACTGTAAAAAATTGGTATAACGAATTTAATCGTGGTCGATGTTCGATCCAGGACGAATCCCGTGCAGGTCGTCCAAAATCCGTTGTTGTGCCAGAAAAGATCAATGCTGTGCGTGAACTGATAAAGCAAGATCGTCATGTGACATACCGTGAGATAGAGGCGTCTTTGGACATTAGTATGACTAGCATCAATAAAATATTGCATGAACATTTGAGCGTAAAAAAATTTGTTCGCGTTGGATCCCGCATAATCTGACAAACGCTCAAAAAAGGCTCGTGTCGATTGGTGCAAGGAAATGTTGGAAAATACATTCAAGGTACATCAAAGGCTGTGTATAACATCTACACAGGTGACGAATCATGGATCTATGCATATGAGCCGGAAACAAAACAGCAATCAACTGTATGTGTCTTCCAAGACGAGGCAAAACCAACAAAAAGTTGTTCGGGGAAGAAGCACATCGAAACAAATGATTGCCTGTTTCTTCGGCATTAACGGTCATGTGGCAACAGTGGCGTTAGAGCAACGCAGGACTTTGTCAATTCTGAATGGTACACGACCATTTGTTTGCCAGAAGTCATCGGAGAAATTCGAAAAAGCAGAAGAACAGGCGAATCATTCTTCATCATGACAATGCGAGCTCTCACACATCGACTCAAACAAAGGCATTTCTGACGGAGCGAAAGATCGAACTGATGGGTCATCCGCCGTACAGCCCTGATTTGGCACCCAATGACTTCATCTTATTCCCACACATCAAAAATAAATTACGTGGACAACGATTTTCGACCCCCGAAGAAGCGGTTGATGCATTCAAAACGCATGTTTTGGAGTTACCTCAATCGGACTGGAAAAAATGCTTTGAAAATTGGTTCAAACGCATGCAAAAGTGTATTGATCATCATGGAGAATATTTTGAAAAACAATAAAACCAATTTCGATCCTACATATTTGTTTTTTCATTATTAGGCCAGAAATATAAATAGCAACCCTCGTATTACTGAAACTATTAATTTCATTGTGCTTGTAAAATTTATTTAAAAGTTTGAAGTAATATTCTATGTTTATGTAAGAACGCGGTAGCTTAATAATGTTTTTAAATCTATTTTGAAGTAAAATTTTCAATTTGAATTTAGTAGTTTCAAAAAATAAATATCCAGTAGTTATAATTCATTTAAACATAGTTTTTACATGTATGATGTTATTGAGTAAATGACATGAAAATTCCAATCAGTATTTTCCTTTTAAATAACCTTATTGTTTTAAAGTTGATTTTAAAATAATGAAAGGTAATTATTCATTAAATTAATATTACTCGGTAATTACCGAGTAATATTAATTTAAGGAATAATTACTAATTTAATCTATAAATAAATTATTTCTTAAGCTAATTAGCTTAAGAAATTTTAAAACAATCTATTTTGAAGTAAAGTTTTGTTTATTTTTACTATTTAAACTAAATCCTTACTAACCTTTTAATAAATTTATAATTCATTTAAAATTTTCTACATTTTTAATTTTAATTTAATAGATTAAAAAAATAAATATCCATTACTTATAATTCACTCTTGACCAAAACTAGTTTTTACATGTATGATATTTTTGAGTAAACATATATGTGTATATGTATGTATATTTTACCTTTTAGATAAATTGATTACAATTTGAAATGCCTAGTGAAATTCATTGAGAAAAAATATATTTGAACTTATAAAAAAATGTCTAAAACTAAATAACATTTTGGGATGAAAAATAGACCATCTATTGTTCTATTAAATTATAAAATTTATTTCTCTAAGTATACAAAATTGGCAGCTTTCAATGAAGCATTGGTAATATAAAATCTGTATTTTTTGCACATTTGAGGATGAATTTAAAAATATTTATGAAAGTTCTAACTTTTATAAAAACATTACTTTCTAACAATGCCAAAAGGATATAATACCAAAATATACAATTCCTTATATAATTTGTATATCTAGATTTTTAATGTTAGAATATGAAACATGCTGTACATGCATTTCCAAGTATTTTGATTGCAAGTGAATAATATGTTTTAAATTGCTTTAATGAAAAAAATTTAGTTGAAATTTTATAGAGAAACGGTTTTTTAATATAAAAATGGAAGAAATGGAAGAAAAATCTCATTGTTATTTTAATATTTGTTTAATGATTGCATGATCCAAAAGAAAGTAATTAAAATCTATATTTTACAAAATATGCAGTATTGCTTATATATTTAATTATATTGTAGTTTTCTATCTTGTATTTTTAAAAATCATTTCACTTGCAATGTATTTGAATATTAGTATATGTGATACAAAAACATATTTTAAAAATATTTTTGTTGTAATTTGTAAAAAAAATTATTCATTTATTAAAAAAAAATTATCTGTTTTTCAGTTGCAGTTGATTGACTAAAAAATGCTTTAACATTAGAAATAAATTTACGTATGCATGCATATATTTTTAATGTTTAACAATCCATTTAGTAAATTATGATAGGGGCTATATCTATTTCATAACAAAGAAAAATCTAAAATTATTTTGTATTTGTTTCATTGTATATCAATTTATGATTTTTGCCACATCCTGATAAAAATTTTCAAAAACTACTAGATAATAATTAATTTACTAACTTGAATTACTAAGTTTTAATTAATGAGAATACCATTTTTAACAAATTACTCTTGCTTTAAATTACAATAAAAAGTTCGATTAATTTAATATAAATAATTATTCTCTTTAATACAGATGGATTTAGAATTTGATATTTAATATCCAGAAGTTGATTGTTTTCTTATTAAAAGTCCTGCATAATATTCTCCTAGAATATTATCATATGTTCAAAAGCTTGTCCGATAGTATGGAATAAATATGTGAAAATCGAGGATGGTAGTATTTTTTTTAGACTGAATATAATTTTAATACAGACTATAAATACGTATAAATGATTCGTTGCAGAAAATAAGGCTTTAATTTTTTTTATCTATTATTTACATGACATTTTAGTATTAAAGTTTATATCAATACTAATGAGATTGCAAATACTATAGAAATTTTATTTATTATGTTTTTATCATATTAGGTGAAGAGATCTTTAGAAGAAGAACAGCGATCAAAAGTAGTCAACTACACTTGCTTGGCTGTGGTCAAAAGCAAGACCTGAATATGAAATATTTTTATCAGTGGAGTAGGAATTTATTGATGTCAGATATGCAAGATTAAAAAGCGTTCAATACTTTATTTAAATGTCATCATGTGTGTTTAATGTATGATGATAAATTTATTGTATTTATAAATTAAAAAATGGCGCAGTTGGGACTTTAATTGAAATAATACTTTCTTACTATAATCGATGAAGATCTAAATTTTGCAAAACACATGCATTAAAATGCATATTATCTTTTTTTCTTATTTTAATAGCATTCTCTTATTTTGTGTTATTAAACAGTCAATTCTAAGAAACTAAGCTCCAATATTAATTTGACACCATAAAAAAAAGAATTTCTTGTTCAATTTATTTAATTTTTTTCTACAGTAAAAATTGAATAAATATTTTTCATATAATCTTGCATTTTATTTTTAATTTCATTTCTAGTTTCATAGAAGTTATTTTCAGTTTAAACTAAACTTGGAAAATATATCATAAAACAAGATTTATTTACAAAAACATAAGTCAGTTTTGTTCAACAGAATAATCTGTAAATATTTGTCTTCATCCTCCTATAACTTCAAAAATGCATATTATCAATATTCAAAAATAAATTTTTAGCTATACTTTAAATAAAGGATTTTTTCAAAAGAACTTATATTTATTTATATAAAACATTTATGCATTTTTTAAATTGTGTACAATTTGTTGTACTAATAATGTTTGTAGAAGTTAATTTTGTACTTATGGGCCCATAGTAAACTAAACTGAAAAATGTGATGATTTTTCCTAGAGAGTGCTTCACTCACACGTAAAACTAAATATATATAAGTAATGAATTAAATGGCTGAACAAATCGCTTGATATTGTATGTAATTCTTTATATTGTAATTGTAAAAAAAAAAAAATAAATAAAAAAACATAAATAAAGAATTTAAAACCTAATTTCTGCTCTAAATTGTCAATATAAAAAAATCAACAATACTTCTATAAAAGATTGAAATTCACTTTTTTTTTCTATCTAATTTATCCTTTTAGACGATTTGTTGTTACTCCTCTTAAAAGGAGTGGCTTACCCACATCTTTCAAAAGAGTGAATTTCAATCTTAAAGATTGGTTGAGTTTTGTGACAATGAAAGAGTGAAATTTCACTCCTTTTAAATGAAATCCACTTGATTATTTCAAGAGTGTACAGTGAGTTGCAAGTGCTGATATGCTCTCTTTGTAGCAATCCATTACAGCATTCTTTGAAGAGGTGGTCACAAGAACTCATCCATCGTCGCAAATTAGTAATGTGAATATTATGTATTATGTTTAATGTAAACAAGCTTAATATATATGCATATATACACTCTCATACAATATATAAAGATGTAATTATGTTTTACTTATAAAATCCACATGTCCTGCCAAAGCAAGAAATTAATTCTAAGTAATAACATATATAAGGAATTAATTAGTAAAATATCTAAAATAAGTATCTAAAATATGAAGAAAAATAACATACATTAATTATCACTTATTTTCACTACACAAATTTAAATATTAAATTAAATTGTATTTGAGTCAATGAAATATTAAGAGAAAAGTAAACACAAGTAAATTTTTACCAAGAAAAAAATTGTCTGGTAAGTATGCAAATATATTATATAGATAAATAAAATAGTTTTATAAATAAAATGGTTTGTGTTTGACACTCTCTGCAATACTTTTAGCCCATGAGAGCTGATTCAGCCTGGGACTGCACTTGAAATTGGATTCCAAACCCCTTTAAATATAAAAGCCCCGATGAGGAATTCGAACAAACAAGCTGTTGATTTGAAGATTAAAGCTTCAACCATTCAAGAGCAGGCTTGATATATACATTTTAAAATGTGATGCGTTCGAAAAGGCTATTTGATATTAGATATACTAATAAAAATTATTTATTTTAAACTTTTTTTTTAATAAATTTCTATTTAGGAGAGCAAATGTATTGATATTTCCTATCAGCGAAATAAAATATATATATTTTTTCTTTTGCAGAAATATTCATAGGAAATCATTTTGTGTTTTAAATCTGTCCCATGAGCCTCGAGGCGACATGAATTCTTCCCGAGAACACGACGAAAATGTATCGAATCTCGGGGGGGGGGGGGAATCGCTTTACCTTTTGACACTCAAAAAAAAAAAAAAACTTTAGTGATGTCGAATCAAATAAACTCGCTTCTGTTTCACGAATGGTTCTTCCCTTGGTACACCCTCCTCGATAAGAACACAAGTACACAAAGGACAAGGAAGACGTCTCAGCGCAACAAAAGAAATAACAAATTCTAAAAACCTCTCAACTCGCTTCTATTTCACCTGCTTGACATCCACATTTGCATACAGCTTGCCACTCGCTCGAGCAAACAAGCGTCAGCAAGAAGACACTCCTCCAAAGAAGTGAGAAAGAAAAATCTCTGGATCCGCAGCACTTGCATCTGATTCTGCTCACGTTTCGGGGACTCCACAATAAAGAGCCCCTCGTAGGTGATGTAAAAGAGTCGAAGCAGACGACAACAATGCACCTCAGGGGGCTTGTAAGTTCCACCCCTGAGTGCTGGGGACATAATTTAGAGTGGGGCTGGGGAATCGTACGTTTGCAGGAGTGCTGCTTACTCGTCGATGTCTCCATTTCTCCTGATTCAATCCCCTCGTTTTTCTCGAAAGCAGAAAGGTTTGTCGCTGTCAGTTCTTATCTAGCTGACGGTTTACAGAAATGGTGTTTGCATCAGATCAACGACGACCTCCCCCTTCCCTATTTGATGTTTGGTGAAAGGGTAGAAAATTGAGGAGAAATGGGATTTTCTCAAATTCCATGCTGACGAAAAGGAATCAAAGACGTAAACGGAAATTTGTCATTGATTATCAGATGTTGTCATGAAATAAGATTTTTATGTGTGTTTTTCCATGCTTAAAGCACTGAAGCGGTTTTTTTTTAACTACCATTCAAATAGATAAATGTTAAGAATTTAAATTCATAATGCATAAACTATCTATTCAACTTTACAGTTTTGTAAACCATAAAGTTGAATTGATAGTTTATGCAACTTTTTGATAGTTATGAATTGATAGTTAGACAATCTTTGTAATCTATCTATTATACAAGTTTAAAACACCCATTATACATTTTGGGTTGAATTTTTTTAACTGGCAGGTGTCTTACTATGTTGTTCCCTGTTATCTAACATAACACAGTTGGGCCCATTATGGGAAAGCAGTCTGGAATGGGAATCTTCGTCATTTAAAAGCAGGGATCAAGTAAAAGACCCCAAAACTTGATTTGCCAACCCCAGAAGAATCATTTCGCTTGAAGGTCATTGCGATTTCGGTCTATTTAAGGTGTCCCTTCCGCGTTTAGTAACCACGATGGATTATAATGAATTTCAGGATTCAAACTCACTTCCTCCCTGCAATAAAAATGATACGGCACTCACGAACTGGCTTTGTGTTAACATGTCACGCCACGAAAAGTAACCAAATGCTGAAGGTTGATCTGCCGATCTGTAGTCGGTTTTTGCATTATTTTGCCCAATACTTTTGACTTAAAATAAACTTCAAACCGTTGGAACATTATTCTAGAGGTGATAATCGAACCAATGCCCTTCCGGCATAGTAAGCATTAAATGATGGAAAAAAGTAATAATTAATAAAGGAATAATAGACATTTCTTCATAGATTATTAGTATTTAATTCATTCAAATTTTACTAGGTATTCGAAATTTTCTTTTGCCCATTTTGGTCCTGGGAAGTAAATGTTTTTTTTTTTTCCACTTTAATTTCAAACTGTTACTTATCAATATATTCACATTATATAATAAAATTTTAAATTATAAACTTTTGAAATTTGGTCTAGTTCAGAACCAACGGTAGAAAAAAACTATGGACAATTAATAGTAAAGGATAATGGTGCATGCTTAACATGCGCTTTATTCTGATTACGTTGCCACTTTCTTTCTCTCACGCAATAGTGACGTATTTGAAATTTCAATCAAAAATATGCACGTTTTTAGTTTCGTCTAGAATAAATATAACTTCTTTTTAAGAGGTTTATACAGTTCCAAGAAACTCAGTAATTGTTTTATTTTACTATATATCACTGCTTATAATTATTAAATTTAAACTTCAAAAAAATCTCTCAACGTATTCCATATGCCTAAAAAAATTTAACAGGAAAAATAAACCTATTAAAAACACAAGAAATGAAATAAAACAAAGTGTTATAATTTATACAAAATGAAATACATAAGATTTATATATATATATATATATATATATATATATATATATATATATATATATATATATATATATATATATATTTCAATTAATTTTCATTTATTGGCTCATTTTTCAAACTCAGTTTTGCCTTAAAAACAACAAAAATAAAAGAGAAGCATCCATTCCAAGTAAGTAAAATGCTTGTCTGTCATCAAATTGCTTCATAGTGATCGCGAAATTCCATGATTGGCATCAATATCCGGAACTAACAAATACGGAAATTACAGTAATTGTTCTCCCCTTCTCGAAATTACTTCCTCGTTTACCCAACATTCCACCAATTTATTGCTACTTTCTGTCGCAGCCATTTTTTGCCATTTTGTTTTGTTCATTGGTTTATTTCAACTACATACAATTCGCATTATCTTTTTGGCATATCTGCCTCTATAACTCAAAAAATAAAATTGAAAAATTTGGAATTCGTATTTTGAACAAGAATGCGTCGATATTTTAATCATATGTAATATATAATTTCCTTTCGTGCAAGTGCCTTTGTACATCAGTTTGATGCAAGGTAGAACTTTGTTCAATATCGTCTGCTGCCATTAATTATAAAACTAAAATACGTTGTTGCCAATCAAAACTTGTTAAATTTACAACATCGAATTATAATTAGAATATTGTTTAGAAAAATAATGATACAAATAATGGGTAAGAAAAAAATTAACTTACCGTGGATGAATTTTAAATATTTTTTTAAATAAAAACATATACACTTTTGCTTAGTTTAAGAAAAAAAAAGATCTATGTGCATTTTAAAAATAAAATATTATAATAAAAACAGAGCATCTAATTTTTTAAATTCATGAGCTATATTTAGATTTAAATTATGATCTCAGAAACAATTGCTTTACTGAATGGTTAAACTTCAGAGTCTAACAGTAATGAAAATGAAGGAATGAACTAATGTAAATGAAGTAGAACAAATGGCTTGTGTGCGAGGTTTGGTTTGTTTGACGCTCAACAGTTATTTTTTGCACACGAGGGCTAATTAGACCGGGACCCACGGCTTAAAGTAGATTCCGAACCACTACAAACATCCATGCTCTAGGTGGGATTCGAACCCACGAACTGTTGAACCGAAGGCAAGAGCGCTAACTATTCGGCGGCCATCTCGGCCTTTGTGTGCGAGCATCAGATCGATCAACTCTACAAATCATTCGAGGTGAAGATATTCTTTTCCATGCTATTAACATAAAAGTTATTTAAACCTTCTATGAATCTTCCCAAGCTAAAAAGTTAAAATTAATTTGTGCGAAACATACTTATAAGGTAATAAAATATGTAATTAATTTTTCAAACCATCTTTTGAAAACCTTTTTACTTGGGAAAAAGCTACATGAACTGAACACATTTAAAATGATTAAAAAAAGTCAAGAATTTCGATGATTAAAGTATAATTTGTTTACTTTTGATTATCATTTTATTACATACAAATGATATAGTATATATGTTAAATATTAAAATTATAACTGTAAACATATTTTCTAGGTTTGATAATCATGAAAATGTAAATAAACTTTGATAAAAAAATAACAATTATTAAACTTAGGTTTTTGCAACTTGACAATGGGAAACTACAGATTATAGCGTGTTACGGACACTTATGCTGAATTTGTAGTTCAGAAAAATTTAATTTACTGGACTAACGCAGGAATCGCAGGGGCGAAATCTTTCTGATAGCTACCCTGGACAAAATTTATGTAAAAAAACATGAATTGAAACATTATCGACGTGAGCAAAAATCGTACCTGTGAAATTGTATCCTGCTACAATAGACGCTCGTTTTACAAACTCGTAGTTAAAACAGTTCGTTAAATAGAAAAATAACGTATTAGATTATTAAGATCTGATTATATAAATATATACATTTTTTTTAACAAAAAAAATATTATTGAATTATTTAAAATGCATTTTAAGAAAAATCATACAAAATAAAATCCATATTTAAAAGCGCATTCATATTATGGACTCCCCTTCACACAACTTTCTAAAGCTCAAACCTGTCAAGTTTTTTGTTTGGAATCAACTGTCTGATATTTTAAAAAACTTTATATTCAGCTCCACAGGAAAGCAACTGGATTTCCTTCAGTGATAGAACAGCAGCATTCATTTTCAAATTTCTTTCGTAGTTTTTGAATATCGTTGGAATCAGATAAGACTCTGGTAATTTTTGTCTTTAATATTTTTTATCAACTCTTCTTTTTTTTACTTCAGTTGATGATAAGTATATTCGTTTTTTCAACTACGACAAATCCTCATCGGAATCCGCTCAGTCTGACAAACGAAATTAAGTCGTGCAAATGCAGAACAAGAGAGTTCAACATTTTAAAGCGATTTCTCTCTCTCTCTCTCTCTCTCTCTCTCTACATCCGGGCGTAAAGGGGAGAGAGAACTTCGTACGGGAGAGCAGAAGTCGCCGCACCGCATTTCTTTCCCATCAAATGTCTAAATCTAAGCGTCTTCCTTTATTTTTCCCACCACAATGGAAATGCTTGCAGGTCCCTTCGTTGTTCAAGAAAGGAATCAAGTTCTCAGGCGTTATATAAAATGGAATCGAATAAAAAATTCAAAATTAATTTTTTGAAAAAAAAGTTATAGGTATTACACAAATGAAATGAATAGGAAATTTTTGAAATTCTTTTAGAAATTTGTACTATTTTAAAAATTATTTTCCTTAATCTTTAGACACATGACAATAATTTCCCAATGTTTTAAATAAATTAAAATTCTCTGTGCAGAAATTAGCTGTATAGTGAGTGTAATTCATAATTTTAAAATTCCTTTCACAGAAAATAAACTTCTTGTTTTATTTTTAAATCTCGCATTATGTCTTTTCCCCCATTTCTTGCTATCCTCACTGATTTTTAAAGGTAGCCATTATGAATTCTTAAGTACCAAAATATTATTACAAAAATAAGTGGAATTTTAATTCAAAATATGTGTAAGAACCAATCAACATACACAAATTTATTTATTTTTCATGTTAGTGAATATAATCTTATAACAAGTTACATTCAATGTGTCTGATGTAATTAGATCAATATGAGATATCATCAATTTTATATCGAGAGGGCTATAGTATAAATTCTTGAAAACTCCAACTAAAAGTAATAAATAAAAGTATTGAGTACTATTCAAAAGGCAAGTATCAAGAGTAAATTCAATTTAATACCCGACTATTCTGTAAAACTTATCGAAATGGTGTTATTTCATTGGTAAAGTGGAATTAATTCAACAATAAGTGTTTAAATCGTCACAAATTAATCTTTCATTTTGTATTTATAAATTTCCCTTCAATGCGTGAAATTCCATTCAATTGACTTTAAAATATTTCTTCGATTAATGATTGAATGTCTTTTTTTCTTTCTGTAAATAAGAATCAAACATTGAACTGTATTTCCTAGAATGAAGGATTTTCGACGAATAAATTTATAAGTAATCGTTTTGAAAAGGAAAATCGAAGTCAAATAATAAGTTTCTTTCGTGCCGCCAAAAGCGAAGTGTGTGCAAGTCCTGTTTTATTTGTTTATTGAAGTTTTTCAAGAGAAAACGTTTCATTCTCTCCTTTATCGAAAAAACAGCGCCAAAGACATTGCTGTAGAAGGAAACGAACTAAGTCAATCCGTCGTATAAATGTATAAAAATATATCTCATATATAGGTAACGAACGGAAAAGAAAAACAGAGCTAGGATTCAAGAGAAAGTGAAATGAAAAAGAAAAGAAGAGAAAATATCTTTATTCGAGAGGAAGATTTTTTCCCTTCCCTTTTTTTTGCCCCCGAGGCTATTGGTCCTCGTGTAGCAGCCCATGTTACAGAAGAGAAACTGTTTAGGGTTACTTTATCAATTCCACAATGTCGCCAAACTAGAAATTATCGCCAAACGGTTTTGTTTTCATCGTTGAATCCAATTTCAGTCTTTTTTATTCCGGGCTACCAATCATAACAATAAATGATATAATGTGTATTAGTTCTTAGAAAAAATTGTTGCATTTTCTAACGGAGAAGCATGAAAGTACCTTTTTTAAAACATGCACATTTAATCTAAACCAAGATTTTCAAGTAAATTCTGAACTATTGCAAATATTAATGTTAAAGAATTGAACTCACAAATTTTTGAACAAGTCTACAGTGCTAATTAATTAGCTTCCCACTTGTCTGCATGTCCAAAGTATGAAATTTACAATGGTATACGTACAAAATAATTTTTCAAATATAAAATTTTTATAAAATTTCTTTGAATGTAATTTTTATAAAATCTCAAAAATTCTAAAAAATCTGGAATCTAAATTTTCTAGATATGTTTCAAATCTTAAAATTTTTACATTATTAAGATGTATTGAATTATATTTAAAGCACATTATGTAATTCAAAATTTATTAATATCACAGAATACTATATGAAAAATAACCGTTAAGCACACTAGGTGACAGAACATCGTACCACATTCTACTTATGAAATACCAGCCTGAAAAATCATTTCGAAATTATCGCCCTTGCCAAAAAGTCTGCTCTCAAATAAAAGTGCACTAAATAAGCTTCAAATCTTTTGCATACATTAGGACTTTTCTTCCGTAGAATTAAAAAGCGATTGTTTATATTTCTGTCAGTAATTTCAGATTAAACTTTTTTGCTCGAGTCAGCTTAGAAACACATATATGTGATTTTAAGGTTTTATTTCGAAGAATGGGTAGAAATCTTTTCTACTAAGTAGCTTGGCAATCATTTTCTGAAAAGTAGTTTATTTTCTGTCAAAAAGCATGTCACTACCAGCGGGGTGGGGTGGCTATCCACAAAAACTTTCATTGGATTCACCTAAAAGCATAAAAAAAGCCTTACAATTTCTTCCACTGAAGGCTGCGTAACAGTGTAGGCGACAATTCAGGAATGCACCACATGTTATACAGATTAAACATATAACCTTCTACCTAATAGATTTATCTTTGAAAGTGTAAAGGAGGGATGTATCATTTATTTCACGAAATAAAAAGGCAAACTATTGGTATAGCTTCATTTGTCGTGTGTGTACCATACCTTAGAAACGATTGTCTGACTGATTGTTTTTAAGAGTATTATCAGAATAAGTCCATGTCTTCAGTTTTCAATGTTATTTAATAAAAACGAATTTAAGGCAAGGGATAGTACCCATTTCATTAAGCTGATACTAGATTGAAAAAAATAAGAATCTTGATCCGAATTTGAATGCTCGATTGTGTTGGTACTTGATCAAGGTCAGAAGTGACCATTGGATTAAGTTAATAATTGACCTAAATGAACCAAGACCTATAGAACTCTTTGAATTAGGTTGCTATTTTATAAAATCGTACTTAGAAATGATAGTACCAGTTGAACTAGGTTACTATACAAAAATATACTTCTGTTATTAATATTCACGGATTAATTTATCTGAATTTTAAGAAACAATTATACATCTGATCCCAATGCATCCACAATTTGAGGACGAAAATAAACTTTAGATCATTTAAATTGTCCACCAGAGCGCTTCTGTAATTCATATCTCAGCTTCAATAGGAAGACAAAAACACATATACGACTTTTATTTAAATGAAATTAATTCATAAATTAATACAATTATATTTTCATGTACATTTATTTCATTAAAAAAACAGTTAAAATTATAATTTTTGAGAGTTATTTTCATTATATTCTTGTTTTATCATGACAGAAAATATTGATATTAATAAAGCATAGCACAAAAGTGGGACATAATTTTAAAACTGAAATTTTTTACTAAAATTATAATGAAATATCTTAGTAAAAAAAATTTGCAATTGATTTATTGTTTTATAAATTAGTTATTTTAATCTAAAAAACTTAACTGAGATTTTTAGTTAATGATTTCGAAAAAGTTTGGAATGATTAATGAAAAATTTGGAATAACACAATCACTGTGTCGTTTAAAATTTGAATTTTTTACCAGGATCGCAGAAACTCATAAATGCAACAAATAGCGTCATTTATAATTCTAATAAACTCATGAGTTATTCTCGAAATAATATGCATTGGCGAGATTTGTATTATCCGTAAAGGGGCAATAAATACTTTTTATGGGAATCCATGCTCATCTGGTAGGCATATATGCGAATGTCTCTATTCTATACTTTTCCAACCTCTTTGGCAATGGCCTTTCTTACTCTAGCAATAAGTCATGATCAAGCAGGTCTTTGTGAAGGGTTGCACGACCCCCCTCCACTCATTTTTTGCGAGAGAGATCGAAATATAAAAAAAGAAAGGAAGAGGGATACAGCACCTTATGATAAAAGAACTAAGGTTAAAAAGAAAGAAAAAATATATAAAACGAGATTATTTTTCCACTCACTTGAACTGATGCCAACTTTTTGGGTCATGAGGGAATATTTTCCGTTTGAAATCGTCTGCACCAGGATCGTTTGCAATTTCAAAAACTTTTTCCCCCAAGCTTTTCAATGGATACAAAACAGGAGAGTTTGATGGAATTTAAAAAAAATAATAATAAAATAAAAGAGGAATTATTCGAACATATGTGTTGAGGTTTAAAACTATTCATGGAAAAGAAACATTTGAAAGAACACGAATATATAAAATAAACAATGATATAAAAAATACTAAGCATGTAGTAAAATCGTAAAACTACTATATACGAAAACATTTCATTTTGAAATCCTGCGATATTTTTAGGTCAATAGAACAGCTATTTTACGTTTTATTTTAAGCAGATATATGAAGTTCATTTCCTGAAATTTATTTTTATTTTAATTTGTTACGACTTTATATTCATAAGTATATATGAAACATACGAATTCAGAATATGAATTTCATTTTTCATTACATGTATAAGAAGTGAAAAAATTAATAAACGAAGTCTCAGAGCAAATTTCTTTGGATTAATGATATTTTTCTTTTTATAATCTTCTGCACACTAACTAAGCGAACATAATAATCATTGTTGGAAAAATTAAAAACTTATTAAATTGATAATAGAACAGAAACACTTCAGACATGAATAACAGCAATCGTGTTGTTTCATATTGAAATAATCATTTTACCATTAGTATATATTCTAGAACGAAAATTGAGAACTAAGTTAAGATCTCACAGAATTTTAAAAAATTTTAATAATACTTTTTTAAACTTCATTAACACTTTGGAGTTAAGGGCTTAAAAATTGAACTATTTGTTGTTTTGATTTTGTACATAGTTGGGTACGTTTTAATTAACCTCAAAGATTAAAATTATTGTTACAATTTAATCCATTAGTTACAATGCTGAAAAGCCCTCCAAACATTTAACTATATATATACATATATTTCTGGGTTGCACAGGATCTGGTACCGAATTATTTTTTCCCAGATTTTATTATAAAAATATTAGGAGCAAATTAATCACCAGTCTTCATGACATGCATTGTGAACAACTTCGCACCGGAGTTTTTAGAAATTGTAATCATGTATAGTTTTTAGTGTGTTGAGCTGTCAGTCGAATGGTTGGCTGGCCCTCTTCTCAAGATCAACAATTCATGTGTGAGCTTCATCCTCACTTCGCGCGTGGATATTTGCAAAGTGTAAACTATTTTAAATTTCAGGTCTATTAAGACCTCGATTATAAAAAAACGTCCGTTGACCAACAATCAAGCTTAAATTTATTAGATCCCAAAGATTTCAACATCAAAATTAATTCATTATTAGGGAATAACTATTTTTAAAATGACTCGTAATTAATTAAACTATGTGAAAATGTGTCCAAAATGATGGATGTGCAGCGAAAAATTTCATTGTGGCGCAAAATATTTGTCTTGAATAAGATACACAGAATTCATCTGAAAAGAAAAGTAGTAATTAGCTTCGCTGGCACGTAAATTTGGGTAAAGAAAAGAAGTAGGAAAATTTACAAGCTTCTTAATCTAGGAAATAAAAGTTCAAATCATCCATAAGATTATCTTTTTTTTTTCTACGAAGAAGAATGTCACTTATATACGGTGAATGATATAACTATAGCGAATGTCTTCTTCGTGGTCTATTTTGTTGAATGCGCGTGTATGAGATACATATATAAACTTTAAATCTACGTGGAGCATTATGTTAATCTAAAGGGGAACTCTGGGAATTCCTTTATTGCGATTACTTTTTGATAGACTCTGGAAAAAGAAACGATTGTTGGTGGTAGTTCTATGATAATGTTTCCTTACCAGGACTATTTGACGGTGGCTTTATCTTAGGATGTATGATTTAATGGTTCAGAAGAATGGTAAATAATTCTGACTAATATGAGAGGTGAATTCATTTGGTTCATTTGCTTGTTATTCTCAAAGGAGCACATGCGAAGTCAATTTCAGCCAGTGCCTACAGTAAAAAATAGATTCTGAATCAAACAAAAGCACTCACGTTTGAGTTGGAAATCAAAACCACAAAACTATTTTTGGTCGGTTTGCCCATCAGTGGTCATTTTATGCACACAATGACTAACCAAACAGTTTAAAGTGGATTCTGAACCATATAAACACCCAAGTTCTAAATGGGAATCGAACTGATAAAATGAAAGTGTAACTATTCAGTTGGCAGTTCCGCAAAATAAAAGTTACCTGCTCCCCATACAGCGGGATCATGCAGATAAGAAGGTGACATAACTCTCCTATGCATATTAACATAAATCTAAAAATAATTATTATCATTTGACAAATTGCTTCCAAAAAAACAAAGAAACGCCAAGAGCAAACGGACTCAACAGAATAAAGAGATTTTCAATGAACAGAAGACTAGGATTATCCTTTCTAAGACACAACCTCAAAGATACCAACTACTTACGTGTCAATAAAATGATTAATACACGGTTTTCAGTGTGACGAGTTCCAGAGACTGTTGTCAAAGGTCTTTGATGCCCAGACAACCATTTCGGGCAATCTGCTGTCAGAGCTGGTATTCAAACACAGCAATTAGGAGTAATTACGTCTCGTACAGGAAAACGGGAGAAAATCCCCAGGAGCTCACCACCCAAGAGAGAAATTGAAACGGCTGAGGATCGATTAAATTTTCAACACTCATAACATCGAATAGCAATTAACTGCAACCGCAGCTCTGAATTACAAATCCTTCTCGGCTCTTAAAGGTTGTTTTTTTATCCTTGGTAAAAAAAAAAAAAAAAGTGCTAATTTATTTTACAATGAAGAGACTAAATCTTGCTTGTCGTGAGGATGAGGCGGGGCTTATTTTTCCCCACTGAAAATTCAGTTTCCCTAATGATGTATCGTCTGTAATTTGGCACCGTGCCAGGATGGAGACAAAATGTAATTAATCTAGTACGGAAAATGGAAAAACAATAGATCGCGATGCAGAAGTAAGTAGTAATCAGAAGTAATCACCTGTACTAGTTTCCTTTTAATAATGCAGCGTGTCTGAATTGCCTTGATTAAGGACTAGTAGGATTGCGGGCGAAATCGATTGGTTTACACAGCTAAATCAGACAATTACTAATTACTCCGCTACAAAATAACTTCTGAGGATCTGAGGAAGTAATGTATGATGCGTCTTTAATCAATAAGCTCTTATCTCCTTCTAAATAGTACATGTTAATACTAAGCTCTTCTGCATTGAGTACAACTTCATTCCTGTAAAAATATCCTCATATATTCAGAATTTCTATATATCTGACAAAAAGAATTTTATTTTTTGCTTTGATACGCTTAAAGATGTACCAACAGTTACCATGTTAGAGTGGAAAATTCATGATGTAAACAAAATTAAAAGTATTCAAAACATGTAATGATTTAAAATACTTAAAAAATCTATTTTATTCATTTGTTTATCAAAATCATATTAACTATTACTTATTTCTAATAAACGAAACAACTGAACTAACATTGTAAAGCTTCGTGGTTTCGATACATGTTAAATTCAAGTCAAGCTCTGGCTTTTACTAAAGTAACTATGTTGATACTTGGGTTGCCACCAATCCAGTCAAAACAACATCATACACCCAAGGAATTAAGTTCCATCCCAAATTTCCATCTACAGAGCTTTCTCAACATGGTAATATCCGTAGAAGGGTTTTTGGATTAGTTTGTCGATCAACGGTTATTTTTTGTTCATGAAAAGTAATTAAATCGGAATCTGTTGCTTAACGTGGATTCCGCACTGC
The DNA here is from genome assembly GCA_030067965.1 of Latrodectus elegans. Lineage (NCBI taxonomy): Eukaryota > Metazoa > Arthropoda > Arachnida > Araneae > Theridiidae > Latrodectus > Latrodectus elegans. The sequence continues at coordinate 101,269,295 of CM057811.1, read as the reverse complement.
AACAGATATCCAATTCCGTTTTGGAATTCAAACTCACGAACTGTTTAATGGAGGGCAAGAGCGTTAACCATTTAGTAACCAGATCGGCTCAGTAGAAAGGGAACAGGCAACAACCACAATATTTTGAACAATCAAAATTTTGTGGTCACTTGTTAAAGAAAGAAGCTTTTGTAAACATAAAAATTACTATAAATTTCCCTGAAAATAACGCTTATCGAATTTAAATTTTATGTTAATTTTTTCATTTAAAATTTGCGTAATTTGGATTGAGTTATAAGACAAATGATATTGTATTGAAATTATCACACTGCTCTTTCATTCAACAAGCTGTCAAAGGATATTCACTGGTTGACAGTTAAAAGTCTGACAGTTTTCCGAAGATTAATAGATTGAAGAAAATTCCTAATAACACATTTTTAGAAAGATAAATTCAATAAAAAATAGTCTGCAGGAATGTCATTTAAATTTAGAAACGCTTCTATCTAAAATATGTCTTAGAAAAACATATCTTTGAATATCAAAGTGAAAGCATTAGTTGAGATAAATGTGTTTTCCAGTTATAAAACAAAGCATTCGCCTACCTTCAAAAATGAAGTCCATGAAAAGCTGTATTTTAATACTTGTTGATGGTGCGAAAAACCAGTTTCATACAACAAAAAGTGTACGAGTGCAGCGTTTAGTAAGAGCTTCCACTGCCTGTGGTTCATCCAAATGCAATTATTAAGTTATTATAGTCATCATATTAAATATAATAATTATAAAAAAAATTATCAAAATTGCATTATATAATATGTACAAAATCATCATAGAATGTAAACAAACAATTATTGAATAATAACTGGCTACAATATTCTGGAACATTTTTCGAGTACTTAGAAAATTAATTCGCAAATCTAATAACGATTCCCAATATGTGCATACATACGTAGAGATAATGTATTTATGTTTGTATGCATATTAATGGACAACAAAATAGTTAAAATATCTCTAATTAAATTTCATTCCAAAAGATTCTTCCCCTAATTTTACAAGTTGGGCTTGCGTCAAACAAACCGGATCAGCATTTCTATTCTGGAATGCAAAATAACATTCAGCACATTCCTGCTCGTAGGCCGATCTCGGCTGCAGAAGTTTTGGCGACAAACTCGGCCACCGAAGATGCCAGAGACAGGTCGAAGACGAACGGTAAAGAATAGTTAGTTGATTAATGATGACGTAATTAACAAGTTACAAGACCGAGGCGGGCTGATAATTAATGGGGACAGAGAGTGATTACAAGCTCGCTTAATGGAGAAAGTCCATCGCGTGCTGCAGCTCATAATTTATGGATCCTAATAACTGAGGATAAGAAATCGGCCCTCTGCACACCAGCCGCTGCCAGCTCCAGGTGGCCCGGAGATGTTCCTCCGCTGGACACGCCGCTCCAGGGGTGTCTTGCAGTTAAAATCAAAAGCACTTGCAAGAAAACACGGAAGGTTTCTTTTGCCAGAACTCCATGTAATTTGTGTGGGTGGAATAAGAAACTTTTCTTATTTCACCCAAATTACAATCCATGAATACATTCATATTTTATGTTAGTTGCATGAATTTCTGTTTTATAAATTTTTTTCTAGTTTCCTTTATTCGTCTGCTGGTTTTGAAAGAATTACTTTCATAGTCAAGTTCATAGTCATTCATAGTCAAGTTTTCATCGGTTGGATCTTTTTTTAATAAGAAATTTCTTTCACCGATTTTCTATTTAGTCTATGAAAATAAGCCTTAGACCATTTAAGTTCAAAGTGGTCTAAGGATACGAAGGCGATCTTCACAGCAAAAGTTCCGGATTCAATCCCAATTATGGGTGAATAACAGGATATATGATGTTGCTCTTCTGCACGCAAGCCCGTCGAGGTGGATGCTTACGTATTTTCCAGGTTTCTTCCCTTGCGACACACGTAAAAATAGCCCAGTATTTATGATAAAATCCCCCGATGGCAACTTACGTGATGAAGACAAAATGTACCAAAAAAAACCGTGGCTCTCTGGGCTCTTTATTGCACGCTGTGAAAGTTGTACCATTTGATCCGTATTACGGATAAGTATCTATTGAAATAAATTTTAGTGATACCTTTTGAAAAATCTCTGCTATGTACCAGTATTAAATAGCAGTCTTTAGCAAGTTGCTTAATCACGGTTAAGCAACAGAACACTGTATTGTAGATTCCCAAATGCATGTAAGTGAGAGGTCGGTAGTTTTCCAGGTTTTTCTCTAATTATAGTACAGATGTAGGATAGAGTTATAGAATGAAAAATTCTATATCGTTTTCTTTATTTCAGAAGGATTTTGATAAGCACTCTAGTAGTCACTTTATAGCAGTTTATTTTTTCGAAAACTTTTGTTTGAAAAATTTTTTTTCTTTCTGGTAATTCTCCAAATTTATTTTCAATGAAAATGTTGCATAAAATATTTTGTTCCAATGAAGCATATATTTAGCGTAAAAAAAGATCAATGCCTAATCCCTCTATAGATTAATAATTACATTTTTTAAAATTATTGCAACAATAATATTTCTTCCAAAGTTACTTTTTAAAATTTTTTCATAAACTTACTGAAGACTTTCCAGAAACATAGCAAATCCAGATATTTCTCTCTGTCTCACCAACAATCATCTAACCCAAACTGTAGCATTAAAATATTAATTACCCTTGAACTTTTAATTTGAAGGCCAGAGTGTAAGCGTTTTAACTGCCTGTTTTAAATTTAACATTATTCAAGAGAACCAAGAAGTTGTTCCCATCGTCTTCATATTATTATTTACTCCATGATCATTTTTGACAGGTGGACATACTGCTCCTAAACTATTAAGAGCAGGATAAAATTTGAACAACTGATGAACAAAAGAAAAGAACAACTGACCAATCAGAGTATTGAATTTCAAATATTTACATTTTCTAAATAGGTCATTCCTATAATCTTGATTCAGATTGTTTATTGTTCCATTGTATTATTTTGCACTTGAAGAATAGTTAGACAGACAGAAGTGACGGTTTAAAGAGAATTCTGAACAATTATAAACCTCCATGCCCAAGATTGGATTCAAACCCAAGAACTGTCGAATAGTAAGCCAGAGCGTTAATTGTTCTAATCTTGGAAAGTTTCAATCAAAACATGACAAAAATCAGCTTTCTCTATCTAAAAAACCTAATTTTTTTTTTATTGACACAATTTGTCTAAAAATTTGTTGCATGATAAGTAATATTTTATTTATATAGTTAGCATAAAATTAATTATTTTTATTTTGAATGTGGTATTTGAAAAAATAGAAAGATTATTAAAGTAGGGGATTTTAAAAACTTTGATTTTGGTATAAAAAGAAATAATTGTATACGCCTGCATTCTAAGTAAAAGTCTTATTTTTATCATCTGAAATAAAATGTATAATATAGTCTACATGGATTAACAGTTTTGATGCAATTAATATTCTGTGGGCTAATCGTTATATAGAGGCTATAGCTATGAAGATCTTCACTGACCTTCAAATCCACAGCTAACTTATTTTTAAAATAAAATTCAATTTTAACCTATCAGCGACGGTTAACACGCAGAGGACACAATTCTTACGACCACTTTCCAAAACACACAAAAAAAAAAAAAAAAAAAAAAGAGGAACAGAATTCTCAAGACACACTTGAGGCAGATTACGAGGAAATGAAACAACCCAAACGACTCGGAAACATCTCAACTTCTCATCCCATTATTTTCGATGGGAGTGTTTAGAGGCATGTTCTCCAAACACGAAAAAGAAAATCGCGCGCTTATGGAAATGATCCAATGATCTATTTTCCCGATTTAGAAAACAAGGAAACAAATTCTATGCAAATGCCGGCGGATGATCAGTTTTCTGAAATCATTTACCAAACTGCAAAATGACGATTCTCGAGGGGTGAACGACGGAGAGGGGATGAATAGAAAGATACAGGGTGGACATTTCTTGCTCCATTTGATTTTATGGAAGACATTATTGAATAGTCAGAATATTTAATGATTTTTTTCGTTTTTGTTGCAAAGAGCATTAAGAAAGAAGGGAGAAAGGAGCTCGACATTTCAGGAAAAATCCCGGAACAAATGGAATGTAACAACGGTCAATTATTTCCGGGAAAAAAATGCAAATATTAGAGATCCGGAGATAATATATGTCAAAACGCACTCGACGGAAAATACATCCTCTTTAATATAAATCGGGAGTGATTATATACACATTTTGTTTCACAAACTGGGATCCGGATAAAAATCGGGAAAATGTTATTTACATGAATAAATTTAAAATGCCATTTTGATTTTCCAAATTAGTCAAAAGTCATTTCTGTTATACATTTAAGTGAACAAAATGAATAGTTATATTATTTTGAATAATTTGGAATGCATAATTTTATTGATGTATCTATCTAACAAGCTAAAAATAAACATACTATTAAGCAATTGTAAAATAGAAATAAAGTAACACAATTAACAATAATTTTAGATTCAATCATGCAACAGAACTATGTTAAGCAATGGTCTTTTTTAATTCCAATGTACTTTTATTTTAATCATCCTCTTCAACGCTTAAAAAAACTGTTTGTAAGAGAGGAATTGTCAGTGGTCTCGTTTTCCGTTCAAAATCCATACATTTGATTTGTAATGGGGCATGACTAGTTGTACAGCTTATTACATACTCATCTTTACATCAGTCCAGCACATTAATCATACAGATCGTGAGCATGACATAGGACATCGCTTTTCAGAACAAAAGGTCCCTAGATGGATCCCAGGCAGTGCTGAGCAACGGTAGTTGGATGCTCAGTTTTGGCTTTTATAACACACGTTTGTCTGATTAAAAACACTTATAAATTTACATAAGAAATGAAATAGAGGTGAACGAACTTGAGATCTTTAGTACAGTGATCTTCTGTACTAAAGATCTCAGTTCGTTTCCAGTAAATATTGAAAAATGGGTGGTAGATATTGCCCTGACTTCTGTATACATGTCTGTCGGAATGGGTACTTGGGAGTTTTCCGGGTTTTTTTCCCCTTGAAACACGTAAATAAGGTGAGCTACTTATTAAAAGTCCACCCAAAAGGCAGTTACGTGATGGACGTTAAAAGTCTTTACTTAGATTATTAAGTGCCTTAGATTATGAAGCAGTCCACAACGTGGGGTCAAAAAAGGGCTTTATTACGACTCCCTTTGCCTTGTGGTAAGACAGCGTGTTCAGGGTTAAAGGTCCCGGGTTTGATCGTATCTACTGTTGAAAAAGGGAAGAGGAACGTTGCGTTTTTGCTTTCACTATACATAACTGTTGGCTTGGAATGCTGGAAGTTTTCCAGGTTCCCTCCCTCGTGGCACTATTATCTTTGAAAAGTCCTCTAGGAAGGCACTTAGGCGTACAAATTGATTTGTCTTTAATAAACCTTCAGGTGTATATTAAACAGTTTCCACGGAGATTCATTTCCTTTCACAAAGAGAATTCAAGTCAATTAATACATATTCAAATTGAAAAACATTTCTTAATTTCTTGTAAAATAATCATTTCTTTAAATCCGAGGGCAATTCCATTTGAACAGTCCTGTTTAGATAATAGCGTTATAATATTTCATATTGTAGTATCCAACATACAGGTGGCTGTATAACCGATATCATTGCTTTGAAATCAAATCTGCACAATGTCAAAAATGCTTACCATACTAGACCATGATACACTGATTTAAAAGTAAAAAATACATCAAATCTACTCTAGTTTTCAATCAAAAACATTTCCAGCGAATAATTTGCAGTTAGAATGAAAGAAAAATAAGAATTTTTTTTTTCTCATTTTCAAGGGCTCTACCAATTGAATTACCTTCTTAATTGCCTCGGCATCGTCGTTACCCACATAGGCCAACAACCTTCTATTAAAATGACGACGTCACCAGAGACCTCTACGTCACGGCAGAAGCGGAAGAGATGAGTACAGTTGAGTTGAATGCCATTTGTCTCCCGACCGACTTTCATAATCACAACAAGGAAGGAGGGAGACAATTCCCGGAAAATTATGCCTCCTTAAACACCAGGAGTGATGTTGGTGGGGAGAGCAGCACACTAAGAGACCCAAGACTCTCCCAAGAAAGGAGAGGATAAATGACGGAAGGGAACCCATTTAAAACTTCACTTGAAGTTTACAGTGTTTCGCAAGCGGTTGAAAAATTAATTCGAAATGGCGTCTTTGTCACAGGCTGCTCCGACGTCTTAATGTGCCCTGCTTTTGTTTCGCTCGTCCGAACTCAAAGGGGGTTGGGGTATTCTGGAAAATCCCTGGAATACAAAACCAAAGGAAAGGGTTAAAAGTTCTGAAATAATTCATTCGACTACCACACAAACCTTTGAGAAATATGTTAGCTAAAGAACGCAATGAATTTACGCAAAGCGCTTTGAGACTCCTTATCTCAAAATAAAGCTGCAGCTTTACTTGCGGATTTTCTGAACTAAATTGAAATTTGAAATGAACTTAATAATGCAAAATTATTTACTATAAATATTTCATAAATAAGTGTATCCCATTAAAGTGGATCTGATCGTTTTAGTGAAAATTTGTTCTCATTGGATATCAGATCAAAAGTAATGAATTCTTGTTGAATGGTTTTTCGAAATTGTGCTTACAGCAATTTCATGTAAATTCTATCAGCAATTTTGATGAATTAGATTTTCATTGTAGGAATCTTTCACCGATATATTTCTAGACGACAGTTTGGAATTGTTTTCATTATTCATTATTTTAAACTTTCACCTAATAGAACTCAACGATCTGTTTTATAGAAAAAATAAATGTCTTTATTATATATTTTGAACATCGTTACTTTAAATACCTATATAAAAGTCTTTGAACATAATCGACAATTAATTTATTGATTGCATCCCTTTTTATCATCGTGTAACAAAGACTTTAATGCGTACCTGATTGGTACTTTAACAGTATAAAGAACTGAATCTACATTTTAAAAGATAATGTAAATATTCAAAGGAGCTGAAGTAAATATCCATACGATAATATTGAGTAGAACGCTCGAAAAAGGAATAGGGTTTTGTTGAAATTTTTTAAAAGATGTTTTATGACATTATTGTGGAAAACAACTTAATGGAGCATCACGTTGTGGACTGACTTAAGGCTCTTGTATGGCATTTTAAAGTCCACCGCCACACAACTGACATCCGATTATGATTAAACAAATTACAATTGATTTCATGTCTCTACTGAAGATGAACGCTTTTGGTTAGTGAGAGGCACTTCCTCCCACCAATTCTAAATGAAGCAGAGGTCTCTTCATTTTAATTTAATGAAAGACTTTTTTTTACATTTAGGGTCCTCTTTCAATAATATAGGCAACGGATATTGCTGTCAAAATTCAGCTCAAATTAGCAACTTGAACACATCATTCTAAAATTCCACTTTGTTCGAAAAAAAAATTAGCATTATAATCTTTAGAAAGTTGCCGATACAGGAGTGTTTCGCATGCACAAGAACGTGAGCGAAAGGAATCGGAACTTACTTCCACAGCAGGAAGGATGCGACGAGCACGGCGACTAGAACGACAGAAGAGCACACAGCGATGATGGGGAGGGAGGGGAAGGCGGTCTGCGTGAATTCCGCCCCCACCGGCTCCATCTGGCAGAACTGGAGGTTGGCCGCCTCCGCCCCTCCCCGGCACAAGGCCGAGGTGGGGGGCGCGGGTGGTGGTGGGATGAGGAAGCGGGGCGGTGGAGGGGGAGGGCAATCACAGAAAGGTTCCTCGGACGATGGGGCGAAGGGATCGGCGGCCTCCCAAAACGGGTTCAGCTCCTCCTCCCCATCGGGTCCGGCTAGCATCGCTGGGCAGCCTCTACAAAGGAAGAGAAAAAACAGATATTAGGCATGGCACCTTTTACAAGCAATAATTATTAAATCAGTTTATAATAGGTACAATCCTTATAACAACGTTAGTATTACCTTGTGATAAGTTCTATTCACACAAGTAATAATTTTCAAATTAGCTTGTAACAATGCAAAAACACTCATCACAAATACTTATTTACAAATTTGTGGTTAAAAAATGAAAAAACTTATCATAAACAATAAATTTTAAATTAGCTTGTTATAGGTGCAAGAACATTTATCATAAACAGTAATTACAATTAACTTGTAATAAGTGAAAAAATGCAAACAAGAATTTACAATTTTCAAGCACATAAAGTTATTGGGATCGAGTAATTTTTTGTCTAAAGAATTTGTGATGAAATCTCGAAGAGAGGAGTAATCAGCTTTTTATTCCAATTTTAATAAGCCGATATCATTTTTCAGTAAGTTTTCATTAAAAATTTTATAACACAGAGAAAGTATAAAAACGATTTAACACCTTTTAGATAGCGTGCATTATTCTATGTTGATTTGGAAAAATAAGCCATGGGAAAAAAATGTCGAAAAGCAGTTCGATATTTCGCCAGTTACAAAATATACAGAATAGATGTGTGGATTATTTTTCCTTTGATAAATCATTTGCGTTCATTCACATACGCACTAAATATTATCTGTCGTAATTAATTACATGTGGCGTGGATGAATAATTTAAACCAATGAGAATTGTATTAAAGTGGCGTAATCATGATCTGAAATGAAAAGAAGGAAACAACCAATTTATGGTTAAAAAATAATAGCTGTTAAATGAAAAAAAAAAATTGAGAACCTAATAAATTTTTCATTATTGAAATTGCGCGTAAAAGGTCAAAACGGAAGAAATGGTGAGAAAAGAGGAGCACTTATTGTAATAACATTTAAAGTCATTATAAATATGATTCCAAACCATAGATGCATTTACAACGATTAGAGGCACCAAACAAGTTCCATCATAAGTTGGAAGCGCAAAATTCCACAGATATAGTCATCTACGTATATGGTTGTTGAAAACGAATTTTTCATTCACAAACACCGCGCATACGATAAGTTTTAGTACATAATTTTTGATAACCAGCAGCAGGGAAATTATACACATCGGATAATAAACGACTCGCAACTCCTGATCTGCATCCCTTTCGGTCTATTTTCAAAGGCAAGAAAACCCAAGACCTTTTGAGTGTCCTTCAGACTAATGAGGGGGTTTGTCTGGCTAATTCTGTAGATTAACTATTTATCCATGGATGGCTGTATCTTTCGTCATCAAGCATACCAATTCCCTCGTGACCCCTGCTGTACAACTAATTAATCTAAGTCCCACACGCAATCAAAGAGTCTTGAAACCAGACCCTTCCACGCGAGCATCGGACCAAGTAGAGCCTCTTCCACCTTAATGTCCAGCCCTCGGAGAAAAGTCGGCCAGAGCCCGACCTATGAGTTTGTGACTTTTATTTCCATAATTACCGTCACCGCACACAAAGGAAAGTCTTGGACTTAATTACACGCCCTAACGATTGGCGAAATGAGGGAATTATGGGTAATTATTGTTTGGCGGGAAGACGCCGTCCCATATCCCGTGAAAATTGGACGGATGTAATGATTACAAGAAAATGGTGCGATTCTTCAGATATGAGAGTCTAGAATCGATAGGCTAATTAATGATATAATTACACGATGGCAAGGAGATTGATTCGCCCATGGTCGGGGTTGATACTGAAACTGATAGGATATGTGGCGATGCCGAGAAAAAACCTGGTATTCACTTCCTTTAACTTTAATATGAAGATAATAGAAGATGTATACAGCATAATAAATTATTTATATACTTAAGCTTCCAAGCCGAATATTTGCATGTCTTTATCGCCCTATTCAATATGCGCATCAGAACATGATAAAAATTACAGAACCATAAGGAATTTGCTAAGACCAAAGTGCTAAAAGCCACATACTCTTATTATAACATTGTACTGCTCCAGCGGGAACCGAACCCTTAAACTGATGAACGAAAGACCACAGCGTTTAATGTCACATAATAGCAAAGCTATACTCTCAACAGTAAATTTTAGCAAATTAGAGATACAATTTTTAACAAATAGGCCGATAGAATATTGCAAATGTAAGGTTTTCTGAAATTAATCATGTCACATAATAATGTAAGGTTTTCTGAAATTAATCGCGTAGACTTTTATGTCAAGCCAAAATAGCTTTTCATTTGTCAACACAATATGAGAATAATAGAAAAAGACAAGTATTCAATTTATTTAGAATAAATACTTCAATTTCTACAGTGATGCAATAGAAAAATCCGAGAATTCAGTCGCAGATTATTTAACCTCGAGAAAGTTAATTATTTTTCAATAGTCATTTTTTTATGCGCAAATTATAAGAACTCTCAAAACACTTAGATCAACTCAAATGAAGAAAAACAGCGTATGAGTTTGCGAAATTGATCTCCAAGATATGCTATCATAATATAGCCAAGACAATGTACGCTGTCAGAGAGGACTGCCAATAAAATGTTTAAAAAAACTCAGATTGTCATTATTCAATACATTTTAATGGCTATGAAATCGATTTACTTAACTTTGGATTTGTTGTAACTGTAAAATCGAATCTACTATTTGTCATAATTAATAATTTTATGGTATATTTGTTATTGGTAACAATTTCAGACAATCAAATCTTCCAAATATGGCGTAAAATTAAAAATAAATTTCGCTAAAATACTTTTTGTCCTCATAAAAAAATAAGGTTTCAAAATCAATATTTAAAAATAATTCTAAGAAATTTTCGTAAACTTGTACTCTGCACCAAAAAGGAAATTCTTTGCTGATTTCAGAAAAGCATTTAGCGACAGGTCTGATTCCGATACGAGGAAAATATCTACTTTTTAAAACTCAAATTATAAAAGATACATTTTCATATCAACTTTTGCTTATAGCTACAAAAAAGTTAAGCAGACTGTTACACTAGAAAAAGGAAAAAAGCTGCATTTATTAAATACTTAGCAACTAAAACAAGTTTCCATGTATACATTGCGTTTATAAATATACACACACACAAATACAAATAAAATGAATCAATAACTTTGAGGAAAATGTTTCCAGCGCTTTAAATACATTTATTGAACAGTTTTGTAATAAAATATGGATAAGAGCCAAGGTTGGACTTTCGCTGAAAATTCCAACGTCCAATAAATATTTCAACGGGAGCTGCAGAGTTTTCTATTAATGTTTGTAGAGAAAACACAAGCCCATACACGAAAGTTTAATTATTCACATCTGATTTCGAGATTATAAGAACTTTATCTGGCGAGAATGCGTGCTCCTATAACCAAGATTAGGCGAGGGTATTTTAAGAGCTTCGAAACGCAGATAATCCTAAAACACGGTCGCAAGCTAAAATTAACCATCATTTTAGGAAGCCTTTAGGGGCGGGTCATCTTAACAAACTGTTGAATAATGAACTTTCACTCAGCTTGACTGAATTCCAAGAACTTGAATAAGTATAAATACTTTCATTTTATAATACTTAATTGGTATATTTTTGTACTAAATTTATTTTCGAATTAACAAAGTTTTTTAATATAAAATAGGAGTTAAATAATAACACCACACAATGCATACTTTAAGAAGTGAAATTTAAAACTTAATTTATAATCTCGAACTTTTTGTGATTTTTTATAAATATTAGAACACATAGAAATATTGCAAGGAAGAAAACCTTGAAAATGGGCAATCCTTCTTGTATAAGCCAGCCTTGTGGTTGACACGTACTTCTCGAATTGGACGGTATCGAGTTTGATGATAGCTACAATTAAATAACAAGTTATGCATTTTTTCATCATTCAGCACATTTATCAGGGTGACTGCTTGGGAGTTTTCTTTTATTTCTTTGTGACAAATAAATGTGGCCTTCTATTTGTGAAAAGTCCTTCCGAAAGGCAACACATGATGTTTGTCTTACAGCAAGCAGTCTTCAGCTGTTAGATTACGTGTGAACCAGTGTCAAAATGACCATTCTTACAGATTCATGATACTCAAAGCAGATGCCCAACAGCCAACTCCCATTCTTCAACAATGGCTAGAATCCGATCCCATTCGTACCAAAGATCTTATTTCAGTCCATATTCAACATGAAAGCCATATAAATCAGGACTGTAAAACCTACAGAAATAACCGAATATAAAAACGACATTTCACTTTTGAGATTTTCATCCAAATTTTCAGTTTTCATTTTCCCAACACTTAATAAACTACTGCAGATAATTTGAGATTAAATTCATAAGAAATTTGCACCAGTCACGTGACTCACAACAATATATATATATATATATATATATATATATATATATATATATATATATATATATATATATATATAAACATTCAATGATACTTAATAACACGTGACTGCATTTATTATCTTTTAAATTATCATTATTCTATTACAATATTTCAGAACAAAGTTCGGTGTTTTACATTTATATTAATAAGGAAATTCCAGGTGGGTTCGAAGAGTTAGGAACGTTTGAATCAAAGTCCAAAGTGCTAATTTTTCGGTCAGTTGAGCGAGGTGCACGAGTCTTTAGACAATGATTGCAGGAAAACACTGGATTTAAAATTCGCAAATTTTATTATAATGGAGTAGATTAATGATAAAAGATTTGTCTTCAGTACATAAAACTCTACGAACTTAATCCCCACAACTGTTAGGCAACTGGAATTAGATTTTACACATATGGCACACTCCTGAATGCACTTTTGAACGGTGTGTGCTTGGGTGTCTTCCAAGTTTTTTCATAGTAATATGTGAATAGGCCCTAATGTCCATATTTCGCGGAAGGCATTTTACGTAGTTGGTGCTAAAATGTTAAGCAACGAACTTTGGCTGTCCCCAAGGCGGTGTCAAATTATGTGTGTATTGTTATATATTATTGGAACCGTTTTTATGCATATTTCATAGAAAATGACTCATAAAATCTAATAGTACAACATTGAGTGAATTGTTTTCAAAAAAAGCAATTTCCACGGTCGGTCAGTTTAATCTGCAGAACTATTAAATTTACAATTTTTTTTATTCTTCTACGAAAACGCTTATAACAACAAAAGGAGGAGTAAATGTGTCTCGAATTCTTTTTTTCTTCATCGGACAACTGTGAGTGGAATACATCTGGCAACTACAATCAAGTACCAACCACCCCGGACGTTGCACAACCGGATCCCGATAATAGAATACCAGAATGGACCCTTCCCCTCCGCACCTGAAAGCATCAGAGGGTGGAGAGAGAATCCGCAGATGACCCTCTGGGAAACGATGGCCATTTAGTTCTCGGACACCGAACTGCGGAAGTCATGTTGTTTGGATGTGGAAGGGAGAGGGAAACAGTCATCGTAATGCGAGGCGAGGTCATCAAAAGCGAATTTCGAACCATTTCATCGCCCCATTCGTCCCCACCGGAGAAAGGGGTGATCGCATGCGAGAGGATGGAGATAAAGAGCTGTCGTTCTCTCTGCATGCTAGATAAGGAGGACTGAGGCTCTAGTGGTCAATACGATGGCCATATCGTGCCTTCTACAGAGGAAGAGCTATTCCTGTCAATTATGACTCGTGGATGATTGGTTAATAAAATAGCCGAGGTCCTTGAAGCAGCCCTCATACAATGCTGCTCCCCAATTTGATGATTATTGTCGGTAACCAATCATTTCCTTTAGAATACCCAGTCACTGTCAGATGGCTACAAAGTCAGATAACTGACAAACTACAATAACTCATACTGTAAGAGAAAAATAGTTTAAAAATAAAAAAATAAAAATTCAAATTTAGAATTCATAATTGGCATGATAATAATCCAAAAGTTAAATTATTATATTTTATCATTCATATCTTTTAAATAATGAATCAAACTAAAATAAATATTCAAATGTTTTACCTTAACAGATAGTAAAATATTCGTTAATTTAATAACATTAATTCCTTTAATAACCGATAATAAAACCAGGTAAGCATTTCTAATGCATTGTTTGTTATTAGGGTATCAGCAGCTTTCAGCAAATCGGATGATAATGGAAAAATTCGAATCCATGTTCGCGCTCGCGCGCGAATTTCCAGAACATATTTAATAATGTTCTATTCGTCACGTTTTTACTCTGTTGTAATCAAATGTGCGCTTCTTATTGATAAAAGTCAAGAATTTGTAGTTAAAATTTCTTAATAAACTTCCAAAAAATAACGAGTAATAAAAACATCAAAAAATAGTGTTGCCTCTTTATATCCAAATTATTTTACTTAGCCTATACTAAAAATAATTATCACATCAATGTGTTTTTTTTTTATCTACAACTGCTGTTATACATTACTTAGTTTAATAAATAGCCCTAATTGAATATTCAAATATTTTAAACTATAAAAATTATATTTTGTGTGAGGTTATCATCTATAGAAAAAATATTCCAAACTGCATTAACAGTCATGATAACAACAGTAGTGACATTCTCTTCACAAAGAAGGCGTGCTTACACCCATTACAATAGGACATGATGAGACAATAACCAGATTAAGCTCACAATTCTTCCACGTACCTAATAATTTGTGAGTTCTGTGTTTCCATAGATTACAGTTCAAAAAAAATTATTCCCTTCAATTAAAAATTAAATTCCCTCACCCTGTTGGAGTGTACAACAATCACTTTTAAATGACAATAATGGTTTATGCACACAAAGAACTTTACATTGGCTATGATATATCATTTTTGTGACATGTCTTTTAAAAGTAGTTTGACTGTTGTAAGAAAGTGACTCTAGTTTTTGATTTTTATTCATTAAAAAAACATTTTTTAAAAAAAGACTTATTTTGCCATTTTTCAAAGTTTAAAATCACCTTTTAATCTAGTTGATGTATTAAAATAAAACAAGAAAAATTTCCGTTACCCGCATTTATGAGGCTTTGGGAATTTTGAAGCAACAAAAATGAATTTAAAAAATCGAAATAAAAACATAACTGCGGTTTAAAAACAGACAAAAATAAGTGAGACTAGTAATGCACTAAATCTGGTTTTCTGGAATGACAAAAACACCCAGAGGACTTCAGCTATTTATTTTTGTGTTTTAAGCTCAGTTTATTTATTTATCTTTTTATAATCTTCACATTGCTACATTCCAGAGATTGTCAGGAAAATAAAATAAAAAAGGTTGTCTTATCCAATCTCGCGAGATTATTTCTCCCCCTCACCCCCTTGGAGCCGCAAATCTTGTGATATATCTCCGAAAAGGAGATTTTTTAGGATACGTTCGCTCGAGGGGGTGGACGAGAAGAAAGGTGCACGAGTTGGGTTGAGTTGTGGGAATTGTCCTGTCACTTTGGCTAACAGTCTTCATACTCCTTGCCCCATTCCACGCACACAATATTCGCTAAGACCATCGTCTGCTGTCTGCTACTTCCTATCCCCCCGTCGACAATGTCAACTTCCAGAACATGTCATGAACTTCATCTTTTCCAATATGTTGGTTTTGGGAAGTGAAAAAAGCGCAGGCATAAAAATGGGAAACTTTATTTTCTGACTGAGCTAAAGATTTCCTAAAGAAATAAATATATTCTATAAGAATTCATTTCACAATGCTAAAACATTTGCTTTATATGAAATGATTGCGAAAAGTTAGCCTTTAGTAAAAACTGACTCCATATAATGCTTTAATGTGATATAAGAATTATAACAGTTCTTTAATTAAACACCGAGTGATTCATCAAGTAATAACAAAAGTTGAGAATAATTAATAAGAAAATAGTAAATTTTGTAAAATGTGAAAATAAAGTATTTATTACTTTTCCCTTTAACTAAACAAATTTTAATCATTGATAATATTTTATATTGAATATCAGTAATAAAAGCTTAGTTAAAATTTTTCTGTATCAAACTTCCTGTTAAAATAAGTAACAGTTCCTTACAATCAATTCACAAATTTCAACTGTAATGGACAACTAAAGCAAAGTATGGCCATCATCACACTTAGCTCACAAATATCCAGGTGCCCTTTTCTGCTCATGAGGGTTAATTCGATACCAACTTTCAGTTTAATTAACCATTACAAGCATACACACTTAATGCGGAATCAAACTCTGGAACTGAAGATTAGAGAGGTAATTATTCTACTTTGGGAATTCAAGTACATGTTATTGGGGATTCCTGCAAAAAGTAAAATATTATGCTTAATCAAAGGGTAATGAAACTATCTTCAGAGTCAAAGGTTCCGGGTTCAATACTAGCCACTGCTGAACAATAGAAGATGCATATTGCACATATGTCTAAGTGGTGCTTGGGAGATTTCTGGGTTTTCATCTTTCTGTCTCTCTCGTGACAGGTTAACATTGCAACTACCTAGGAAGCTTTTTGGGGAGGTGATTAGACGGGAGGTTACCCAAAGGTTTTACAAAAGCTTCAGATCTTATAAATATTTTGGCGAATTAATATTCTAAAGTGAAGCTCAAATAATAAAGATATTTAAGCTTATCTAAAATTTAAAATTGTAATTAATTGAACTTTTTTTTATTCATAAAACGTAAAAATTAATAAAGCTGGTTTATTTAAATAAATCTTCAAGTGCAGTAACTCTGAAAATATCCTTTATTAGCAGAATTTTTAAAGATTACTTTTCAAAATAAAATAATAATCATTTAAAATATAAAATAAAATGAACACTACTATAATTAATCTTTTTAGGTATATGAAATTACGACTAAAAATGCTTCAAAAATTGGAACATTTTAAGGAAATAGACAACCTAAAGCTTAATGGGGGAAAAATTCTCTAATTAATATAAACTTTATTATTTCAGTTTTAAAGATTTTAGCATCCATAAATCCGATTGACGTTATCTCTGGTAAATTATGAAAAACAATTTTAATGTGAATATTTTAGAATCTTTCAGTTTCTTAGTGTGCGAGCATTTTATTATGAACAGCAAATTATGTTTCCTAGTAATCTTCAACAAGAATTAGTTTTCATTCAAGGTACCACACAAATATAATTCTTCAAAAATTAATAATTAAAGTAGAAATATTACATCGGAGTACTTGCGAACGATATTATTAGGGACAAATATTTCTGAAAATTATTTTATTAAAATTAAAGAGTTATCCGGAAAGCTGAAAACTCATACATTTTGAGAACTGAAATGAAGCAATTTTTAATGAAAGCCAATATAACATTAATGCATTTATAGGAGAATAGCTTTACAGGTTAAAAGATATGATTCATCAGACAAATGTAAAATTATTAAATGAAAAATCTCAAGAATTTGGCCTTAATGCAATTCCGTTTTAAAATGACAAACATACGACATAAGTAGAAGCAAGGCTCTCACAAAAATTCTTTAAAGTAACGAATATTTAATCGAAATTTTTTAATCGTGTTTGAAATGTTTAAATTATTCTTGGAATGTTGTTTGAGGAAACTTTCTTGTTTCCAAGTTATTTTTATTTACTTTTTTATATAAAGACAATAGTTATTCTGATGAAATGCGAAATAGTTATTCTGATGAAAAATGATTCTGATGATGAATGAAAAATAGTTATTCTGATGAATTCACTTGCTAGAACAAAATATATTGAAAACCAATCGATATTCTATTAGATGTAAGTAAAATAAAAAAAATGAATCTATAAAACTATATAGAATATGTAAATAGGAAAAAAATTATAAATTTAAATAAAATTAATATTAAATTTGTAAAATTTTAAATTTAAATTTTCGAAATACGTGGCATATTTTTTAAATTTATATATCTAAATAATTGAACTGACCATGTTTTTGGAACATCAAAATGCTGAGTTTCTCAATGTCTAACGCAACAAATGAGAGATTTACCAGCATCACGAGTAAATCCATCTAGACCATTTACTCATTGTGGTGTGGACTGATGTTGGCCTTTCTCAGAAAAAATTTCAAGAGCTACTAGAGCTAAAACTACTAAAGCATATTTAGCTCTATTCATATTTTTTGCAACGAAAGCAGTGCACTTAGAACTCGTCAGTGACTTATCAACTAATTCATTCTTTGCTGGTCGCAAACGCTTTATCGCTCTTCGAAGAAAATACTCACATATTTGAAGTAATTGTGGCCCTAATTTCATTGGAGCAAATCGTAAGTTAAAACCAGAAATCACGTCACTTCCTAAATTTCATAATAAGGAAGTGTGACGTTATTTACGTGGGAATGGAATAGATTGACATTTCAATCCACCAAATGCTCCAAGTATGGAAGGACTTTGGGAATCCAACATAAAATGTGTGAAATAGCATCTCAGAAAAACCATGTAACATTAACATTTGAAGAACTCTATACAATATTCGCACAAATCGAGGCGTGTCACGTCCCATATCACTGATGTCAAACGAACGAAATGATTTCACTCCAGGACATTTTATAGCTGCTGCTCCCTTAACATGAGCAAGATTATCAAATAACGAAGATGAACTGCAACTCACTCAAAGAATCGTCCAGTATTTCTGGAATCGTTGGTAAAAGGAATACATCCTTCAATTGCAGCAACGATCGAAGTAAGCAAAAGAAAGTTTAAACATCGGTGACATTGTCCTCATTGCAGATGACAATCTACCACCATTGAAATGGAAACTTGGTACAGTTAATTCTGTGCATCTGCACACGATAGAAAAGTCAGAGTCGTAACATTAAAAACTGCAGATGGATTGTTTTCAAGGCCCGAGACAAAACTATGCAGAATTTAAATTGACTTTAAATGCATTAAGTTTTTTAAGAATTCCTGAATGTAGACTCAATTCATCACCATTTAACTAATAATCATATTATTTCATTTCAGATTCTTTATGTTGCTATTGAAATCTCTTAACGCTTTCAAGGTAGGCGGCATGGAGTGGCGCCCCTTGTACACTTTCACTGTTACCCGAGTGGTAATTCATGCAGACGGTGGGGAAAAAAAGTCTTCAGCCAGCGCGGTAGCAACAAATGGCTCTCTCTATTTGTTAAAATACATGTCATTCTTCTTATTAAAATCGTTAGCGAATTATTTAAAAATCAAACATTAAGCATAAATAAATACCGTCAGTCGAAACAACATTAATTAGATAAAGTAAATATTTTAAGGAAATACATTAAGTTTGAAAATATGGAGGCATCAAACTTATTTTCAAGCAGCGCTCCAAAATTTTAGTTGTGATGCTTATGCGAGCGAACCTAAATGAAACATACTAGAGAGCAAAGATAGAGTTTTTGTCAGCATTGTTCAACAATTAAAATTTATACTATGTGACTTTACTGAGGACCATAGTGTTTTATAATACTTCCGTTAATGCAAAATATAATGTCAGGAGGGGAAGGTGACAGTTTATTTTCGACTTTGTCACGTGATCATAATTCAAAATAACCAGCCGATTGCCAGTGTCGATTTTGTTGACAGAATTGCGAAAATCATCATTAAAAAATATATATAGTAAAAAAAATTGATATGATTACAATCAAAGAGTAAAAAAATTATCCAAATATTATATATATACATACACTGCGTAAAAAAAGTAGATGCACGGTGTTTTTTTGCCATTTAATATCTCTTATTTTATCCTAACTTCCATACATTTATGCAGATTTAGTTTAATGACCCTGTTCTTTTCATTTTAGGCAAAAATTAAGCATTTACCCTCTAATATTAATAATAAAATTAGTATATATGATTTCCGATGCGTAAAAAAGTAGAAGGACACTTGCTAATATATTTAATTTAGTGAGTTGTTCCTTAGTTATTTAGTAATTTTGTAGTCTGTTTTATTCTTTCCGTCAAAAAATCTAATTTGTTTCTCCGTTCTCAGAAATGCCTAAAGGAATACCTTTGAACGATTTTCAAAAAAGCCAAACTTCTGCATATCAAAATGATGGTAAAGATGTCAGAGAGATTGTTCGATTGTTGCAGGTGAGCACCAATACAGTTTCAAACATTATCAGAAATTCTTATAAAAATGGAAAGAAAAGGAAGACTGGTAGGCCCAAAAAGTTAGTACCATGATAAGAAAGAAAACTTGCTCGTGTGTTTAAAAAGAACAAAGGAAGTGTTTCAAAGGCAAGAAATCAAGCAGGATTTAACCATGTGATAAAGCAAACAGTTTTCAACTATATTAAAAGATTTCAAAAATTCATTTTCGAAAAACGGAAACATCTTTCTAAGTGGACCAAGCTTACATTGATAACCGTCTAGCATGGGCTAAAGAGCACATATCTTGGACAACAGAATGGACTTCTGTGATATTTTCCGATAAAAGAAAATTTAACTTACACAGTCCAGACGGATATCAGCACTAAATTCAATTATTTGCAATAAAAAAAGTTAAACGATAATAATTAGCGATATACATTAGATATTGATGATTGCAGTGAGTTATCAGTACTTAGTAGACTATCCTTTATTTTTTATTAGCTTCACATTGACGTTTCATTGAGCTGACAAGAGTTTCAAATTCTTCTTTCGTTATTACATGATGCCAGGAAACAATTATAGCCTCAATTAGTTCCCTTTTATTTGATGGGTGCCTCATTCGGACAAGAGTTTTCAAATGATGCCGCAAATTTTCGATTGGATTGAGGTCAGGACTGTTTCCTAGCCATGACGACAATTTAATGCTCTTTGTACGAAAACACTCTTTCAATATTTTGGCCGTGTGGCAAGGAGCAGAATCCTGCTGAAAAATAGACGTAGCATTGTTGGGAAAATATCTCTGATGGAAGGTAGAAGTTTTGGTTCTAGAAAAGTGTCAATGTATTTTCTGGCATTCAGTGTCCCATCGATGACATGAAGGTGACCAATACCATCTGCTGTCATGCACGACCAAATCATAGCACTAACTGGGTTCTTCACAGTTGCTTGAAATCAGTCAGGATGTAGAACTCCTATTCTACGCCTTACAAATTTTCCCCCTTCACTACCGAATAATGATAACTTAGTTTCATCACTCCATATAACTTGTGACCGCTGATCATCTGTCTAATTAATTTGTTCCTTTGCCCACTGTAGTCTTTTTTTTTCCCGTTGCTGAAAATTAAGATAAGATTTTTTTCGTGAAATTCTACCCCTCAGTCCAACATCTGTTAATCTATTTTTCTCTCTTGGAGACATAGTCTTTTTATTCTTCTGTCATCATTAGATGTGGTGCACCTTTTTCGGCCTTTACCTTCTTTGCTTTTTATTGAATTTGTCTCCTGATATCGTAAACAAAACTTTCGGACTCCAGATGTAGTCACTGAACCACCCACCTGTCTTGCAATTTCAGAATAGGAAAGACCACTTTCTGGAAACACAATAATATTACATCTATTTCCAGGTGTCCAATCTACTCTTTTATTGATGTCATTGTTTCTTGACTAAATATTAAAAATTTTTACGAAAATTCCTACTTGTAATTGCAGTGTATAAGAAACAGGTTTGAAAACTCTTGTTCTAATAAGGCGCCCATCAAATAAAAGGGAACTAATTGAAGCTATAATTGTTTCCTGGCATCATGTAATAACGAAAGAGCTTAAAACTCTTGTCAACGCAATGAAACGTCAATGTGAAGGTGTAAAAATAAAGAATACCCTACTAAATACTGATAACTCACTGCAATCATCACTATCTAATGTATATCGATAACTATTATCGTTTAACGTTTTTTGTTTTGGAAATAATTGAATTCTGCGTTTTGCATTGAATTCAGCAATAAATTCTCTTTAAAATGATACATATAAGTTTGCATTTTGTGAAACGTAACGCTTTCTGTAAGCATACAAAGTTCAAAAACATAAAAATTTCCAAACGTGTCCACAATTTTGACCAACAATGTGTGTGCGCGAGCCCCCCCTAGTTTTTCAATTTTTAAACCATCTTTTACGTGAATTTAAATCCTTACATATTTAACATAACTTCCACCCTTTTCACTTTATTAAAGATATATATATATATATAATTCAACTAAGCTAATACTTTGCAAAGCATTAAATTGCGTATTCTATAATTTTAACAGGCAAGGCAGAATTTTCATACTCATCTTATATTGAGATTTAAACTCGAAAATCAAGTTTTAAAATTTTCTTAAAGGTTTTGTGAAGCATTTTTTTGAAAACAATGTTTCATAAATTTCTTCGAGGGAAAGCGAAACCTTGTTGATAACTCCCAAACAACAAAATAAAGTTTATTTCGCAATTTTTCTAGTTGCGAAATCTTTCAGAAAAGATCATGAATAGTTAAATTAATTACTTACAATTCGGCAACAATGACTCGCAGAAAATACTGCGACTGGAGATTCTGCTACTAATTTATTTTACATCTGGAGAAGGAGAAAGAAACAAGAAAGTTTTCATAATTAATAACAACCTTCTCACTATAGTCCGATAAAGAAAAGGATTGGGTAAGAATGTGGTAAATGTTTAATTATATCTATGAAGAGTCATACAAGTTACTAAACTATCAGCTAAAAATATTAGTTGTTATTAGCGTGTATATAACCATATGATTACTTTTTAGTTCGAATTTAAAACAGTTTTCGGCAAAAGATACTTTAGGTTGAAAATAATGATAGCTTTGTGAGGGGAAATACTTTATTAAAGGCCGTTTTTGTGCAGTGTAAAATAACATCCGACAGGTGATTTATGCACTTCATCTTTCAATCGATAGTGAAATTTCAAAGGGCACATGATAATTCACATTTTAAGCACACATTCATCACATATAAAAATCTGATAATGGGGTCTGTGAAGGGAGATTAAAGCAGTAAATGGGAGATTTAACTAAAACTTTATCCTTGAGACGCGGATTTTTAGTGTGAGATTTCCTACACCTGTCTTTGTGGGTCGGAACTAGAACTTGAGAGTAATTACTGTCGAGGGGAGAGTTAGATCTAATACAGCAGGTAGTATCCGCATCGCATGGATATAAGAAGGTCTGCCTGCTGGGGGAAGGGTGAGAAATTCCCGGATCGCAAGAGCGTCATAATTGTAAGTAATTGGTGCTTAAGCTTCCGCCCATTCCTAATAAATGGTACTGTGTGTACCGGGTGATTATAGAATGGATTTGCATGGATAGCCAGATATTTGGCGAGAAGTGGCATCTGGCACGTTATCGGACTGAATGGAGTGGTGAATGGGCATGGAAGCAGAAATATGACATAGTTTAAAAAAGCAAACAATTGTAAGACTAAATAAGATAAATATTCATGAAATATTTATAGACGCTACAAAAACAAGAAAATAATATTTTACAGGAAGTTTGGTTTTCCTCTTTTTACATTGTCTACCCGAGGTTCATTTTGACAAAGATTTCTGATATAATGAAGATTTCGAACTATTACAAAGGTACACGCCGAAAATAAAGGATTATATTTGTTTCATTGGAAACCTGACTTCTGCTCATTTATTAACCAGGACTGAGTACAGATAATACTCAGTGAGGTGATCTAAGATTTTTTTTTTTATCTGATTCAAGACTTGGAGCCAACGTAAAAGTGGATTCCGAATCACAATAATCCAAGTCCAAAGTGAGAATCATAGTCAAAAAATATTTAACTGAAAGCAATTCAATAATCGATTCGATGTGTCCAAGAGGGATGCAGCTTTTTATTTTTCTACATTTACTATTTGTATTAGAAGTCAAACTCTACAGGGACCAATGCGTAAATTGTATGCTAAACTGTAACAAATATCCATTCTCGAGATAAAAATCGAATTCATGAATTGTGCCATCGAAACCATTCATCATTCAGATCCCTGAGCAACACGACCAGTTTCCCACAATCACTTCTTTTTGGCTCATGAGGAATCTTGTGACAGAAATATCATTTAAAATATATTCCGAATAGTTAAAAAAATAATCATGTATGCAGTGAGAATCGTAATTGCGCTATTTGGAAAAGTCAAAAGCAGTTAACTTAGCTGTCAATGAACTGTACATCCGTCCAATGAAATGAGTTATTCGTCTTTTAACTTCTGTCATACATTGCCCACTTGTCCAATCATAATACAATTTTTCATAAACAATAATAACTCGCTTTCTGAAAGAAAAATTCTGCTAGCTGTTTTTAGTGGTATAAAATTGAACAATGTTTGGAGAGGATATAACTTTGAGCTGTATAAAACCAAATAAGATTAATAGTTTATAGAATTAAATCTAAGAATTCAAAAAAGCTTGTTCGATGCAAAAATTTTAAATAAAATACGCTATTTCAGGTTTATCATCTATCAACAAAAAGATGAATGAAAAAAATCAAGAAATTCATGTGGAATTTTTACACTTTTTATTAATTCGAATGTCTATATGTATGCAACTAATGTCTTCTAATCTAAATAGAAATATTTTGTTGTCATTTGTCGCATAATCATAAGAAATTCCGTAAGAAGTTTTTATTGATATATAGGCATCATGCAGAACTAAAAAAATAAAACTTTATTGAAAAAATTGATGAGTTTTGAAAAAGTACGAAACAAAATTTAGATTTAACTATACGAAATTTAAGACAGCAGCCCTGAAGACACATATTTTGATTTGTGATCAGATTCAACCAAAATATCAAAATCCAAACAGCTTTGGCACAAAATTGTCATCTGCTATGTATGTAAATAGACGTATGGCAAAATCAATGAATTCACTAAGACCGTCGATCCCAGGAAAAAAAAAAAAAAAAAAAAAAAGACGGAGGTCACATTTTCTAACTGAAACCGTCAGGAGTCGTCTGTCAACATGATCACGGACAGAAAATGGAATGCGAAAGATTTAAGGACAAAATATCACCATCATCGAACATCCTGGTAGTCGTTTTTACAGACTGACATTCTTAAGTTTTTTCCTCCTCATCCACCACCCTCCCAGAATGAGAAGCGGGAAAAGTCAGTACCGAAGAATATCTGCAAGGCGTAGATGGGATGGCAACGGTCACGTGCTGTAGAAATGTTCCATAACAACACAACTCAAAAACCGTAACCGTATCAGATTGAATTTTCAATCACGCAGTGGTAAATCGTTAAAAAAAAAAAGCGGAATGTAAAGGGAGGTGCAGAAGCGATTCTAAGCTTTTCTAAATCTCGTTCTTATGCTAATGATTGTTAAGTTCTTGAAAGGGAGGTGTCTCTTCTTCCGCTTGCGGTGAAGGGGGTTTGCGTTTGATAACAGGACCATTAAGATCGTCTGGTAGCGACGGAGTAATTTCGTAGGTAGCAGCTAAATAAATATGAAATGTGGCGCGTGTTCCGAATAAAGATTCGGATCGATTCGTGGCAACATAAACAGAAAAGTTACTGTCCAACACTCCTTGAATTATATTTTAGTTTAGCCACTAATGATGCCATCACAGAAGAAGTGAGTTGGAGAGAAGACGCTGGAAATTTCTTTTCTGGTTGAGTTATTTTGTCAGTACCTTTAATATAGAATGACTTATAATATGTGTGATAAATATACTCTCCGGAATATTTATAATATTATTCATGAGCAGACGATTGCTGAAATATACGATAATTTTCAATACTCTAGGTAGGGGCTGGAATACTTTTTCTTGTTATTGAAGATATCCTCAACCAAATTAAAACTCTTGGTCCGGGACCTGATCTGTCTAAGTAAACGTACCTAAGATTCACAGCTGTGTAAGGTTTGGATTACAATCATCATGGAATCCCCTTGTTAACACTTTTCAAAACAAAAAGTGCAGGATTTGAAATCCCAGTCACTGCTGAACAATAGAAGATGATTGTTGCGCGGTTTCTATTTTCATCCTACACATCAGGTGACGTTGCTGCTGGAGAATTTTCCAGTTATCCTATGATTTGACACTACTCGTCAGGTATGAAAAGTTCTGATAAGCAATATAAGGGGAATATCTCTTCCTTTCACTTTTTTGATTAAGAATTGCGTTATAGTTGAAAGTTTTTGCATCCATTTTCTATTACATTTTTTATTAAATAATAGATGTTTATGCGCGATTAAAAGTATATTTCACAGTCAAAAGGCAGGAAAGAGAAAGGATACAATTCTATTTCGACGGTGCAGACTATAAAATCGAAAAATAGTACGACTGTTACAAAACCGCAAATTTTTGCTATCATCTTATTAAAAATGTTAATCTTTTTAATAATGTACAAAATGTTTTTTTCTAAACCACAAAGCAGTTGTTTCTTTCGTTACATTGAGATCCGGAGAACGTCACTTTACTCACATCGATTCTCATTGGTTTAAAATATCCATGACATCAAATAATGTTTCATCAACTTTACATCGTATTAAGACATCATTGTAAATCTGACTTGTCTGAGAACTTGCTACTTGCCTTTCAATCACATTCTTCGAGTGGCAGTATACAAGGCGAAGTTCAATATCGAATGTCTGACAATAGGATCAAAGTTCATCTATTTGAAAAAAAAGAAAAAAACATTTTATATATAAGGAGCAAAACATTGGCTTGAGAAGCCGTTTTCCATTGATTCAAGCCATTAACCTATGGACAATAAAAAAACAGATATAGCAAACTGAAAAAGGCATGACAAAACATCTATTTTATAGTTATTTTAAATAGTATAATCCACGATTACAAATTCTGGATTTTTTTTGGCGATGCAGAAATGTTGCCAAGATGATATATCGTCACGTGCGCGATTACGTAAATTTAGAGTTACCAAAATAAAATTTTCTGCATAATTCTTATAGGTCTCCATATGTATGACATAATAAACACGAGGCTGTCAGATACATTAGAAAATCCAACATAAAATCGCCAATCTTCGAAATTGTAATCATGGATTATACGGGCACCTTAAGTCAGCAAGACCAATTTAAATTTTTAAAAATTCCATCAATTAATAAATTCTAAATTAATAATTGTAATAGTTGTAAACAACCTCTTTTAAATCTTAAGACTATTGCCTTGCTTAAGTCACCATAAAAAAAAAACTTTCTTTTAATTAATGTGGCTGAAATAATAAAAAGCAGATTTGTAAAACATACTCAAAAAGTTCGTTAAATATTCTAATTTAAGTAAAATTTCCTATGTAACAGATACAAGTACTCTTATTAAAAAATATCGTTGATGTGTATATTGTCGCTTCGTCGAAATTTGTTTCAAAAACGGAAAAAAAAATGAACTACAGAAAAAAAAAATTATTTGTGAGAATTAAGCTATTGCAAAAGAAATATTTTTAAACATTCCAAAAAAAAAAAAAAAAAAAAAAAAAAATCATAAATCAACCAAATACGAATTTCCGTCAATAATAGGAAATAATTTACCGAACATAACTGTGGCAGTAAATAGTATTATATATTTTAAAGTTTTCCATTTAAATCGCTTTGTGTTGTTAAAATAAATAAATTTAAAGTAAAAAAAAAAGTTTAGTATTTTGTAAATAAACTGCACCACAAATAATCGTATTTGCGAAAGGATTCATATTCCAACTTTCTTAAAAAAATTGTCTGATTATCTTAATTTTTATTAAGTATACACCGGAGAACAATATGGTTGGTGTCAATTTGATGATGTCAATCAGTTGGTGTCAATTTGATGAAATTTGCGTCAATTTTTGCCTAACGAGATTTTACACATGTACACAAACAACCAAACTAATTCCAGTCGATGAGAATATATCGCCAAGATAAGCCTTGGTATTATAGAAAGGCATTCGTTTAAGCGGTACAAAAAGTATAAAAGGCAGCCGTCTCATTTTTATTAAGAATTTCTACAAAAGAAGGTCAATCTCTTCTGCGAAGGTAAGAAGTCATCGCCGCCAAAATGAATGAAAACTTGTCAAAGAGGTCAGAATGCACTGGTTGGTGACTCGCTGGTGCTACTCAGTCACCCCGCAAGACAATGAAGTTGTGTTTGAATAAGTTTGGACAGGAAGCTTTATTAGATTAGACAACCGAGCTAGTTTTCAATTAGAAGGGGATAAGAGCCCGAAATATGACGGACTGCAGATTTTATTTTATTATTATTTTTTTTTCTTCTTGAAGATGGCCTCCAGATCAAAGGAAAGATGCCGAATGAATGGGATCGAAGAAAATTCAATTTCACACCGTTTGAATGGCTTGTCATCTCGATACGCAGGTAAGTAGCTTCTCAAAGATTTAGACACCTGTATACCGTCCCTGTCTCGCAGCACATGGAGGTAAAGTTGCGTGCAGTTGTGATTGCTTCACTTTTTTGAAATTTTCAATCCGACGTCTTAATTAAATTCAAAATTAAAAAGTATCTTAAAGAAATGCTTTTGTCCGAAGTACTTTATTAGACATCTGTTGCTTTTTCTTTCCATAGCGAGATATTCTTACTTAGTATTACTTTACTTTTTTCTCTGTATTAACTTTTTTCAGTTGTTAATTTATGCCAGTAATGGATATTTTCCATATTATTTTATTTTGAAAAATGATTCTCAAAATCTTCAACAAGAACTCTGATCATCTGAACACGAAAGTACTACTTAAGGGTTCAAGGAATTATAACACAATAATCTTATAATAATTTGTTTAAGAAGTTATTAATCTTACTTCTATGAATTGAGCTTAACATGGAACATAATGGCTGCCATGAGGATGATTTGATTTATATGTGAATCGATAGAAGTAGATAATAATGCTTCAAGAGGAAAAGCGTCTATCTGATATTCAAAAGAAAAGTCAAAAGTATTTGCAATCAGATTTGTTTGACACCGTATAAATCAAGAAATAAATATTTTAACACCCACATTAATTCCCATTATTTCTGTAGCTAGCAAATAGATTCCTCCTTTCGAAGGGAAAAATGATTCCAAGCACATACTTAAGAGTGAAACATGATATCAATAGCAAGTAAATCAACTATGAATGGATTCAAACCCATGTTCTCCGAAACTCCTCCAAAATATTGGCCGTAGGAGATCCTTGTTCTAGAATACTGACAATACGAATTTGACATCACAATGGCACAAAGCCTTTGTTAGGTATTTGTGCATCCTTTATGTTTTTCCTTCCAGCTTAAAAGTGTGTTGGTCAATCAAAATTTTTTTTTTTTTTTTTTTTTTTTTTGCACACGAGGATTAACTACACAGAGACCCATGTTTCAAAGTGGATTCTCAATCATTACAAACATCCAAGAACGAAGTGGCATTCGAATTCATTAACTGTTGAACAGAAGACAAGATCACTACCCATTCGATTACTAGCTGGACTTCCTTCTAGAAGGACTTTATATGGGTTACAGTTACGTTTCGCAAGGTGAGAAATCCGGAAAATTTCAAAGCACTCACACCAACAGCAAATAGAAAAAGCACATCTGTCTCAGGATGTTCAATCACAAACAATATCTACCTTGGGATCTCTTCTGACTCTAATGAACATAAAAATACTAAGCCACGTTCTCTGAGAAACTCTTACACTATAAATTTATAATTTAATTTCAAATTTACTATCGTTTCAATTAATTTCTATTCACTTCAGTTCGATTAATTCCACCTTCAATTGAAAGAAGATTGCTTGACTCTTGCTTATTTACATCTGACCTTTCATAAGTTTTAAAATTGCGGGCAAAAATTTCGTTTGATCTAAAGCTGTTTACCAAATGATGGATCAACACTTAGCTTTCTAATATTTATTTTTAATATTGCGACCTAGCATTATTTATTATTAAAAATTGCAAAGTATCATTAAATAATATTGCAATATTATATATATTACAATTTAATAAAAGAATAATTTGATAAACTATATACATGGACATATATACATGTGTATATATATATATACATACATACATATATGCACATATACGTACATTATATAAATATTGTTCTGACGCTGAATTAATTTTACACGGTGAATTTATCACACAACATATTAGCAATCAATTTTTTTTATTATCATCTATGATTGCACATAACATTAATTTACAGGAACATTTTGTAATAGGAACACCACCATTACATTCCCAACATGGCCATTCTAAATCATTTTCGAATTCCGCCGAACAGCCCGCTATACTATTTCTTTTAAAAAAAAATCTTGTGTTGCTGTCTCCGCAGCGCCATCTGGAGTCTTCGAAATCATTAGAGATTTATTCCTTCCCCGCTTGGAGGAAACTTTTCATGGAATGAAAAGTTTTGTGTTTTTGATTCAAGCCAGGAAAACCAAATAATAGTTCATAAATGTTCAGTAACGTTTAGACCCACCCACCCAACACACACACATATATATATATATATATATATATAACGTACCAGTTCTATCTAAGTAGTACCTTACGTTAAGAAATGCACTCATCTCATCCCTAATTAGTGAACACTTTAAAAAAACACATAAATAAATAAAAAGAATATTTACAAAGTATATTAAGACACATGAAAATATATACCAAAATGTAACCTTCAATTATATATTTAAGTTTAATTTTTCAAATATTTAAGGGATACGACTCAAATTATCAGTATTCTGATGTTGATTTCCTTTACGATGAACTATTTCGTAGTTAATGAACTTTAAAATCAAGGCCCATCGTAAAAGTCTAAGATTGGTTCCTGTATTCTTTTCCAACCACACTAGAGGATTATGATCTGTTTGTATTATAAAACTTTGGTGACCCCATCCAAGTAATGTTTTAATTTTTGCACAGCAAAAATTATAGCGGCACATTCTTTCTCGGTAGTGCTGTATTTTTGTTCATTAAAATCAGAGCTGTAAAAAGGGTTTATTAGAAAAGTTTTTTATCAATTCATCGAAGGTAGTTTGGCAAGATCTATTCCAGTCGATAGTTGATTTTCTATTCTTGCCCTTTAACAGGTTGGTTAGAGGAGCTGCTATTACAGAAAAGTTAAAAATATGTGTGTGTGTATCTTCGATAATAACCAGCTAATACTAAAAAGGCACGGACTTCAGTTTTATTTACAGGTGCAGGAAAATCTTTGATAGCTTGAACTTTCAATTCGCCAGACGTTCTTCGCCATTGTCCTACCAAATGTCCAGGGTATCTCACGCAAGCTTGGGCAAATCGGCACTTCGATGGTTTTATGTGCAACTTTGCCACAATTAGCTTAATGAAAATGTCATCTAGATGTTTTAAATGATCATCCCAGTGTTGGGAAAATATAGCCACATCATCCAAATAAGGGATTGCATATTCTTCATATCCTTTTAATATACTAGCCATAATTCGACTGAAATCGTATGGTGCATTTTTCAATCCAGAGGGAAGGCGCAAAAGTCTGTATGTTCCAAAACTAGTCACGACACAGCATATCTTTGTGGATTTTTACTCAAAGGTATCTGCCAGTAACCTCTGGTTAAATCCAGAACTGTTATATATTTCGCAACAGATACATTTTCTATCAACACTTCTATATTAGGCAGTGAGAAAAACTTTGTTCTGGTCACTTTGTTTTATCGTCGATAATCGATGCAAGTTTTTGGTTCCTTTCCAGGAATTTCTACCAAGATAAGAGGAGGTGTAAAATCAGATTCTCCTGGCTCAATCACTTTTAGCTTCAGCATTTTTTCTATTTTGGCTTTCAAAATTTCAGACTATCTCAGTTAAAGTCTATAAAGTTTGGCTCAGATAGGTCTGTTAGAATCTAGTTCAATGTCACGTTCAGTCAGATGGTACAACCAGGGTCATTTGAAAAAATGTTAGAGTATTTTGTAATCAGTTCACAAAGTTCACCAATTTGAATTTCAGATAATTGCATATTTTATTGTATTGACTGCCACACTTCCTTTAAATCAGAATCTGGGGATTCTAATTCCAGCTTAGGAACTTCATCGTCCTCTTTGTTATTGTTTTCCTCCAGACATCAAATTAACATTTTCTTCTCTCTGAAAATACGGCTTTGGCATATTCACATGGTAAACTTGGCTTTTTTTCAGTGTTCGGAAAATGAACAACGTTATTTGTATCGAGAAAGTTGTTTAACGATTTCCTTTGGACCAACCCAATTCACGGATAGTAAATTTGGTTTTGATGGGGCCACAACAAGAACTAGATCGCCAATTTTAAATTGTCGCTTTATAGCGTTTCTGTCATACCACAATTTCTGTTTTTCTTTTGCTGTTGGCATATTTTCTACAACAAGGTCCTGACAATGCTTCATACGATTAATAAGTTCAAAAACATATGAAACAGCATCATTTTCTTCTTCAGTTTACTCTGTTAAGTTCTCATATAACAGCATCATTGGAGTCCTCAAGTTCCGGCCATGAACAAGGGAGGTGGGCTGTAACATGTACTATCATGCGTCACTGTTCTCAACGCCAAGAATGCATGTGGTAAAACTTTCTCCCAGTCTTCTCCAGATTCTAGACAAAGCACTGGGAGTATTTACTTCAAAGTTCGATGCATCCTTTCCACCAAATTGCTTTGAGGATGTCGGACAGAACTTCTCACAACTCGCACTCAAAACGTGTCCAAAACCTCTGACGTAACTACACTCACAAAAGTCAGTTTGTAGTTCTCGAGGAAAACAAAGACGACTGAAAATCTGTGGTAGTACATCTATAATAGTAGTACAACATAAATTCGGAGTGGGAATAGCATTTAAATATTTTGATGACATGCATATCACAGTTATTATATACTTGTTCCCTAAATTGCTGACAGGCAACTGTCCACAAGCATCAACGTTCAGCTTAGTAAATATTTCAGAAATAACAGGAACGATTTTCAGTGGTACTTTTTTCTTGTCTCTAGGCTTTCCAATTCGTTGACAGTGGTCACAAGATCGGACGAAATTTTCGACGTCATTATAACAATTTGGCCAATAGAAAGTCTTAAAAAGAGTATCTTTAGTTTTACTTACGCCTAAATGGGCAGCGATATCTTCGTGACAAAACGTTTTTAGTTGCTCACGAAATGTTTTTATAACAACCAGCAATTTTCTTTCTATTTCATTTTTATCTTTTTTCTTATAGAAAAGCATATTATTTTCCAAGAAATACTCATTCGATTTTAAAGTAGGCTTTTGTGCTTCTGCAATAAGTGGTTTTAATTCTTCACTGTTTTGTTGAAATTTTTATGAGATCTTTCACTATTAATTCTTCAACCAAAGGTTATAGTCTCTTCGTCGTTATATTCAGATATACTTTTGTTTTAGTATTCTTCCATTCGATCGCTGGATTGGTGTTTTTCCTTTTCTTTCAGCTCAAAGTTCTTTTGGGCTCTTGTTTGTACAGCATTCATCATGTACGCTGGAATATCTTTTTTGGTTTTTCAATCTTCAAATAATATAGCTCTTCTGTTTCCCAGCAAATATCTACCTTGATATAATGAATGTCTGATAACAGCAGCTTTAGTCATTATGTGTCCCATTTCACATTCAAGTTAAACATCTACAAGAGGTAAGTAAGTCAGTCTCTCCCAATGGCGTTCTCAACCAGACCTTTTCATTCGTATACATGTGTGGTTTCACGAATTTGTTGCAGATCAGATCCAAAGTAGCACCAGTATCTCGCAAAATCTTCATTTCCATTTCGTTTACTTCACCTACACTGGTATATCGAGCCATCAATTCATCAGTAGTTTTATCAGCCATAACAATGGGAAATAGATTCTGTAGTTTTCTTTAGTTTATCGCACTGTGGGTGAAGATGATTGCTTGAGCCACATTCATAGCAACGCAAAGTTTTTCTTTTATCAAAATCTTTTTCTTTCTGTTTCTCTTGAGATGTTTCAGATTTTATTTGGAATTTAGGTTAGAAATCTTTCATATTTTCTTTAGGTTTGTGATTACAATTTTGGTTTCGAAAGTTGGGAAAAATTTCTTCTTAAAACTTTCTCTTATACTTTCATAACTGTTCAGTTTTTCTGCCAATTCATAGGGACTTGTGAATTTCAGCCAATCTTCGAGGAAATGATCTCTCACCTCTGCAGGCCCTCGAAACTTTAACTGCTCCATAACAATCTGATCTTTGAGGTGCTGAAAGGTCTCAATCTTTAATTCAGAAACCCATTCAGTAAAATAACTAAGGAGTTCTTGAGCATAGTTTCTCCAAGATTGTCCGAAGACTTGTGATGGCGGTAGAAACATTACTTCAATTTTTCACTATTCAACTAATATCTTTTCATGATCAGACTTTTGACAAAATCATAATTGCTAGCATCATTAGGCTGTTCTCTAGCTAACAAATTGGATAATTCTATTGTTAAAACTGCTAACAGGTATGCAACCCACTCTTTCTTCGGCACCTGAGCCATTTCAGATCGTCTTTCGAAATTTATTAAATATAAACTCATTTCGTCATGGTTTTCATCATACTTTGGGATAACGTGTGTTAGCGGAATTTTAGGACTAAAGTCTACTCTGGCCTCCGATTCAGTTTTCTGACTAGATTCTCTTTGTGACAGTTCTAACCTTTTCAATTCTAGTTCGAGTTGTTGACTTCGTTCTTCTTCGATTCGTTTTCTATCTTCAATAATTCTATCCAAGATAAGTTTTACTCCTTCCTCACTGTAGATATCACTACTTAAAATCAAAATTTTAATTTCCGGAATTTTATATGAGGCATTTGATTCCAGTCCTAACTCTTCACATATCTCCAACAATTCAGTTTTCTTAGCTTTAGCTAAATAGGCCATTTTTAGAATTAGGTCAACAAAATCAGAACGCTTTACTAAAATATTAAAAAGAATAGAGCTTACGAATATATAGGACTAGCTAACTGATTATTTAGAAAAAAAACAATGCAGAACTTTAAATATCAATATTAATAATAAACCATACCTTAAAAAATTATTTGTCAAATTTTCAAATAAAAATTTTTACTCTAATTATTATTTAACAAAATATAATCTAGCATCAGATTGTTCTTAAGAATTAATAACACATTATCAAGCAAGTTTAGTAAAATAATATATCACAATTTTTATCACAATCGAAAACAAAAACTTGTTACAAAAGCAATAAAAGTTACTTTTTTAATATTCTTTTTTTTTAACCTTAGCACACTTGATTTACTATCGCTGGTTAATTAAAACACACTATATTTAAGTTTAATATATTTTATCGCCACAATAATAAATTCTTTTTATGAAACTCAGCATAGAAAAACCTCTTTTTTATATATTTTCAATGTCACAATAAAAATAAATCGAAACACGTTCTCAATTTTTTTTTTCTGAATCGAAACAAATACTTTAATCAACACAATTACAGTAAATTCTATTCCGAAATCAAAACAAAATATTGACTGACTGTAGGAAAAAAAATGCTATCAATCATTCAAAACTAAAATAAAATCATATTTCTAATCACATGTACAACAAATTTCTCATTTAAATCATAACAAAACTTTGTTCTAAATTCTAATCAAAAGTTCTATAGAAACAAAACTAATTATGCACTTATGTTGAGTCATAGAATATTAATAGACACAATTATTAAGTAGTTAAATATACTAACAAATCTTAATATTTATCTAATTTCTTTTTTTTAAACAAATCTGATACGAGTATAAAATATTCACAATATTTTACAAAAACATTTCAGAAAGAGAAACACACACATACATGTATACCTTATCATTCTTTCCTTCCAAGCATCAATAGATATTCAACACAATTTCACATACATTAAAATATTATTTAATATACCAACAATCACTTATAACAAAAGAATTAAATATAGACGTTTACAGAAATACTCAATACTCTTATTTAAGTAGGGATAAGTGAGTGCCATAAAAATAGTATTTCTAACCCAAAATTTAATATAAAATATGAATTACGAATATATTTCCGTATTTTATTTTCCCAAATTTTAATACAAAAACTGAGATTAAATTAAAATACCAAGGCACTACCGATAGAAAAGTACTCACCCCTATTTTTCATCTGTTTTGTTGGTAATCCTACAAGATTCCTGTTAAAATTCACAGAGCACTGGATTTTTCGTAATCCGAAAAGCTGCCACCAATCTTCACGTCTGTTCTGACGCTGAATTAATTTTACACGGTACATTTATCACACAACATATTAGCAATCATTTTTTTTATCATCTATGATTGCACATAACATAACACTAATTTACGGGAACATTTTGTAATAGTAACATCATTATTACATTCTCAACATGGCCGTTCTACATCAATTTCGAATTCCGCCGAACAACACGCTATTCTATTTCTAAAAAAAAAAAAAAAAAAAAAAAAAAATCTCGTGTTGCTATCTCCGCAGCGCCATCTCGAGTCGTCGAAATCATTACAATATATATACATATATATATACACACATATAAATATACATATATACACATATACATATATATATATACACATAAACATATATATACATGCAAATACATATATATAGATACATGCATATACATATACATATATACATACATGCATATACATATATATATACATATACATGCATATACATATACATGCATATACATATACATGCATATACATGCATACACATATATATACATGCATATACATATATATATATATACATGCATATACATATATATATACATGCATATACATATATATATACATGCATATACATATATATATACATGCATATACATATATATATATACATACATGCATATACATATATATATACATACATGCATATACATATATATATACATACATGCATATACATATATATATACATACATATATATATACATGCATATACATATATATATACATGCATATACATATATATATATACATGCATATACATATATATATATACATGCATATACATATATATATACATGCATATACATATATATATATACATGCATATACATATATATATATACATGCATATACATATATATATATATATACATGCATATATACATATATATATACATGCATATACATATATATATATACATGCATATACATATATATACATGCATATACATACATATATACATATATATACATACATGCATATACATATATATATAAACATGCATATACATATATATATACATATACATATATATACATGCATATACATATATATACATGCATATACATATATATACATGCATATACATATATATACATGCATATACATATATATACATGCATATACATATATATATATATACATGCATATACATATATACACATATACATATACATACATACACATATATACATATATATACATATACATACACATATATACATATGTATGTATACATATACATACACATATATGTATATATATTAGGTTGTTCGGAAAGTAATTTCTTTCTTTTATTTATTTTTTTTTGGGGGGGGGGGGAATGAAAGACAGTTTTGTATAATAAACAAATACTTTATTAAATTATATATTGGCCATTCTGGTCCAACATCTTTTGCCCTCTTTCTGGTAGTAGCATAATTCCACGCTCAAAAAATTTTGGAATGACCAGAACAAATAGTAATCCGATAGTGCCAGGTCTGGAGAATATGGTGGGCGTTGCATTGTATCCCATTCAAGCTGTAAAAGCTTTTGGCGAGTGACCAAAATTGTACGAGGTCTGGCGTTGTCTTGGTGAAACACTACACCTTTCCTGTTGATTAGTTCTGGCTTTTTCTGTTGAATTGCATCATTCAGTTTGTCCAGCTGATGACAGTACACTTCCGAATTAATCGTTGTGTTATCCGTTAAAAAGTAAAAAACCCAATTCCTTTGAAATGCCACTAAATAGACAGCATCACCTGTTTCTGGTGAATATCGGCTTTGGAAATGGTTTCAGCCGGTTCATCTTCTTTGCTCCATGACCTCTTGCGTTTGACGTTGTTGTATACAACCCATTTTTCGTCCTCACTGATGATGCACTTTAAAAACGGATCATTTTCTTGACGTTTGAGAAGCGAATCGCAGATGTCAATGGGGCGAAACAGATTTCTCTCTGTGAGAACCCATACATCGAGCTTGCAGGATAATACCAGGCTTTTTAAAAAGTCATAAACGGTTGCTATTCTCCGGTTTGCATCAACTAATGACTTTATTGCATATTCATCAGCTTCAACCGGCTTTTCCGAACGTGATGCATCTTCAACATCAAAATTGCCGGATCGAAATTTAGCGAACCAGTTCTGACTCTGGCGTATTGTCAACACACCTTCTCCATACACATCGGTCAATTTCTTTCTGGCTTGAACAGCATTTTTACCCTTTCTGTAGTAAAACAGTAAGATATGTCAAAAATGCTGCTTATCGCTCTCCTATTTAAAAGGGCACCAACCAAAAACTACTGCGTAGAATTAATATTAATTTTTCACACACAAGCGTTGCTATATGTGAGCTCTCAAAGCATATAATAATTATGCGGCTTAAGTGTGAAGGGTGCAAAAAAGTACAATTAAATCCTCTGTCAGGAAAACAACGAAATTATTTTGCGAACAAAACCCATTATATATATATATATATATATATATATATATATATATATATATATATATATATATATATATATACACAGATATAAATATATATATATAATTATATAGTACACATCTAACATCAAATAATTCAAATGTTTAAAATAACTTTCTATATTACAATTGAAAACAAACTATTTTAATAAGTATATTCAGCATTTTAAAAATTAATCCCTGAAAATTCCTTAAAACAAATAGAAATTTTTAAAATTAAAGCATTAAAAATAAGGAGAAAAAAAAAACAATCCAAAACCTTTGTTAGATTTCAATAAAACAATTCTAAATTTAAAGTTGAATACCTTCGAGTTGAAATCAGGAAACAATTTCAAGAATTCTTTTACATTTCTTAGCACACAATCGCGAACTTCAAATATTCCCGAAGAACTCTTATAAATTCTTATTAAGAGAAACTCAATTAAGTCTCTTCAGTGTTCAGTAATGGGCACAATTGTTCATCAATTCAAGGGGAGGGAGAATTTTCCCTTTCGCAGTCGTTACAGGGATTTAAAGAAGAGGCTGAAATATGAAGGGGGGATATTTTGCTTGTTAACGGCGATTAATAGCTGCGACCGCACTGCTGTTCCAGGGATTTTTCGAGAAAAAAAAGGGGGGAGAGGGAGTAAACTGCTTATTTAGAAAGTTCGAGAATAAATTAATAACAGTATCTGAAAAGAATCTTTTAGTTTCTATAAAACGATGAATAAGATATGTCAGAGTGCAGTATTATATTGTTATTTATATTAGAATATTTTTTTTTTAATAATTTTGAATATAATATTAGTTAAAGAATAATTTCAAATTTTATTTTCTTATTTAGTACAGTAGTAGGATTTTTTTTTCAAATGATAAAAAAAAATCCTCGTTCACAGGGACGTTCTAGAATAAATGAAAGCAATACTGAATAACAATATAAAGGATGTTGAGGTTAAAATTGTAAATAATTTCAAAACATTCCTATAAAGAAGAGTAAATGTACTATTTATAGAAATTTATTTGAAAAGTTACATAATTTTAAATAAAAATTCGGAAATTAACATTATTCGAAATGATTTTATTATCGAATACTGTGATGGCGATTTCTTAAGGAAAATTCCTGCATTATCTGTTGAGCTCGAATAGCTATTGGCACATCAGTACACAGCGACCGAAAGTCATTTCGAAGGATCAACTGTTTCGATTCTCTTCTGTAGAGGGTAGGTTGCACTCACGTGCCTCAGGGAAACAAGTCCGAAACATTCCTGAGCACCCACCACCGGTAGACATGCATGCAAGAGGGAAAAAAAAAAAACGAAGTATCCCTTTTATGCGGTTTAACAGTGGTTGGGATAGATCACGGATTTACGAAGAGTCCAACAAGAAGGCAGAGGTGAGTTCAAAACAACAGCTTAAATGAAAATTTTTCCTTTTATATATAAACTTTTGAACAGAGACAGAATATTTTATTCATCATGTATTTGAAAATTGGATGATTCCAATTCGAAATTATTCTACTTTTGAAATTTGCAAAGTTTTCTATTTTTTCATCGAATGTGTAATAAATATATATTATTCATTACATATTCGTTAAAAAAGAAGGTAAAAATGTTTTTATCAAATATTTATTTTATTCCAATTAAAAAATTTTATTTTCCCATCTATAAGACTTTTAAAAAGCAACAGTGAAAAGAAACAGCCTAAACACACCAAAGTTTAATACCGAAACAGTCAAGATTAAATGCATCGCCTTTTTACAGATTTAACTAATATATTGCCTGAATTATCAATTAACCATTTATTTTTTATCGTTGCTATTAAATTATTAATGTTACAAAATACTATTTATTGTTGCATGAATTATTTCTTCGTCGAATTAAGAATTTATTGCATTTAAGACATTTTTACTGCAACGTTACACAGCCGCTTCCTAGTTTTCTCCTTTGAAATACGTGAAACTATGTAGGAAAATAGTTATGAATTGTCATTGAAATGTAATTAAAAATCTTTACAAATTTAAGTTTCTATTGCACGATGTATGTTAATTAGAAAAGTGTATTATTAAATCGAAAAATTGTTTTGGTTTCTAATTCTAAAATCAAAAATCACCTTTTAAGACAAGATGGCACATTTAGCCGAGACCTACGAATTAAAATGCATTTTGAAATATTATAATCACTTTGTGTGCGCTTCGCTCCGATGTCAACCTCGTCATTCGATGGTGGCTGAAAATCGAAGGTGCTTTTGTCATTTTTTGCACATGAGGGCTAATTATACCGGAATATAATTTAAAATGGACTTTGAAACATTTCGAATATTTTTGCCAGATTTAAGAATCGAACCAACGAACAGAAAGAAGGCAAGAACTCTAACCAATTCGACTACCACATCTCAATGCTGAGCTGGTTTCAGTAAAAAAAAAAATAATAATAATAATTAGCTAGAAGCATACTTCAATAAGCATAAGAGTCATAAGCAGAAGCATGCCACAATAACATTATCTGACTTAGGTGAAAATCGAACTCACGAACTTTATAAATCAAGGACAATTTGCTGTAGTTTTACTACAATTTCTAACATAAAATTGCTGAAGCTTATGAAAAGAATGCTTACAAAGAAAACAGATACATTTGAACTTTATAATCTCAATACCAAATTGCATTATCAGTTTTAACATGTTGCGTTTTTGTGTAAAAGGCACGGTAGGACTTACGGGTTCGAGAATATATCGAAAGGAGTCAAAAGGAGAATGAAACAATTGCCAAAAGAAATGAAATGCAGAGAAGAGAAAATTTTCTCTTTCCTGCGAGTGTAGTCTTCATCACCTCCGTGTTCTTTTCTCTTCTGGGAATAAAACGACTTTTTTTCCTTTTTCCTAATCATTCTTTTTTATTATTATTAGTTCCGCAGATGATGCGCTGCCGGCTAACATTTTTCACTGGCTTCCTTAGCTGTAGCTGCAACCTCGAGGTGGAATGATGCAGGCAGATGTGGAGATCTTTTTCATTTCTTTCGTCCAATAGATGGGATCAGACGACAACTAGTAGTAGGAAGTAGCTCTTAACGACTCTTCGTGAGATAGATGGCGCCAGCGTCAGCAGAAAAAAAAAAACTAGGAACAAGCAAAGCAAAAAAAAGGAGAAAACTGCCCATCGGTGATGGGTATTAAACGCTGTTTCGTAACGGAATGCAGTTCTAAATTGTATGTATTCAATTCTTCTTTTTTTATTCTAGAAGTCAAACAGTGGAAAATAATTCAAGATTATTTGATTGCATTTATTTAATTTGATCGAATGAATTTACATTGTGAAAATATCCCGGCAGATTGAAATATTAAATAAAATACTAAATCATATTTCTTTTTATTTTAACACAATGAAAAATATGCATACTGATGAATATCGAATTAAAACTTAATAAAGTAAATTCCTCAAGCTGTCTCTGGTCACATGACATTCACGGGACGTCATATATCAAAATGTAGAAGCACATTCACTTATTTGTCTCAATCTATACAGTGAACCCCCCCCCCATGAGACAGTATGCGATATTAATTAGCTTACAAAACTCTCCTTTATACACTGACTGTAATACTCTATAAACTGCAGCAATTTACTAGAGTAGAATTTTATGGGTTTGGGTTGTTCATCGCTTTACGGCAACATTTTCTGCACGATAGCACATCTAAAAAGAAACTAGGTTTGAAAGGAACTACTGTTTAAAGTGGATTCTGAGCTACAAACAACCATGTCCGAAATAAGTATTGAGTCCAGAAACAACTAAGCCGAAAGACAGCTCGGCTGGAACATACCATGCAAAGGCAATTCAGTTAAAAGAACTGTTTTTGGAGATGTTTCGATCGATGCCAATTTTGTACTTCCGTTCAATGAATTCTGTTTAAAACAAAAATTTTATTACAGAAAAGAACAATTAATAATTTCAAATACCTTATATTTTTGAAAAATACTTTTCCTGAAAAAATTTCATCATTTTTTTTAAATTTCACGTGTTTTATACAATAAAAAAATTAATCTTTTATAAAAAATAAAAATTTTATGAATTACAG
Organism: Latrodectus elegans; assembly: GCA_030067965.1. NCBI lineage: Eukaryota > Metazoa > Arthropoda > Arachnida > Araneae > Theridiidae > Latrodectus > Latrodectus elegans. The sequence continues at coordinate 101,226,956 of CM057811.1, read as the reverse complement.
TTCTGACAATTCTAACAATACATGAAAAAAATTCTTAAAACTATAAAATTTATAATCTCATAGTAATAATACGAATCAATCCGAGGAATGCAGTGAAAGCCCTTCAAAAGAGAAGCACCAGAAACTACTACCTTCTATTCTTGGTTCTTATTAAATTGTCATAGCGGAGTATAACTTATTCGGTTTTACACAACAGATTCTGATTAACGAGAAAGAATGTTCGATTTTAGTTTTCTGCGTACTATCCCTGGATCGGCCCTCTGTTAAACGTTTTGCCGAAAGAATAAAATCTGTTAGCTTTACATCAGTCCTGAACAGTCGAAGTGACGTTATCACAGATAGGGTTCTGGTGTGATAGGATTATGCTCTTTGCAGCCCGCGGTTTGATCCCAACCCATGTTGGGCAACGAGTGGTAGACATTTGCTTTCTGCATGCTTATCTTTCGGGGTGGCTAACTGGGAGTTTTCCAGACTTGCGATGCGTGAATAGGTCCATAATTTGATGCCAACGGTTTTTATATAATGAAGAAAAAGATTAAACGTTTCCCATATTCTTTATATTCACTTTTTGAAATGGGTGTCCTTCTCAACCTATTTTCTTCCTCGACAATAACTGATATCATGCTATCGATTGTCAAGCAACTTTAATCAATTGTAAGAAATTTATATTTCCCAGAGTAATTTGCCTTCCAAGACGACGTGTTGCAAAGGAGGAAAGCTGGAAAGTACCCACCCTAACAGAAATGTGTGAAAAAAGCAGTATCGCACTGTCTCTCTTCCATTTTTCAACAGAAACTGGGATCGAACAGGTTGTCAACAGAATGCTATAGAAAGCAGTCATCTTTCAGAAAAGTAAAAGGAAGATCAAAAGAAACTGTACAAAATATTTCAGCTGTCAAAATATTGAAGAGAGGCGTCAATTAACAAATTAAGTTTATTGGTCATAAGCAAATGCATATTTAATTCAGTTTTTATTGTTACACATACCAATTAATTAAATTTATATTTATAATTTATAGAAGACAGTTTTCTCCTAGTTTTTGGATGCAAGAGGTGCTAACTTTCTCAAGTTAAGCGTCATAAAAGGCCCCTGAAAACACGTTCTTCAGATAAAACTCGATGCACAAACACGCTCTAGGGTTCGTCACACATTTTACGACGTTTCTCCTAAGTTCCATCTTCGAAGCTGCCCTCCCCTCCTCCTTAAAAGCCTCGAAGATATTCGAGTCGCATGAAAATTCTACGTCCTTTTGGGACGCTCCTGAATTATCGATAAGCAGCCAGAGAGAATTCCGAGGTTGTGGAAGTTGATTCCTCAAGTGTCCAGCGCCTGCTCCATCAAAAATCAAACGATCATTTTCGCGATGCTTCGTTACCAATTTCCAAGCTGTGAAGGAGAAAAATTTTTGTTTCATATACAATTTTCCGCCATTTTTTCCCTCACCTTGACTTAAAAGTCGATTTCGAACGCCACCGATAAAGTCTTAATTACTCCCCAGTCTACCATTATCGCACTTTTGCAGACAATAGCCGTTTCCTGGAAAAGAAAAGGAGTGTTCCATCCTATCCTCCTCCCCTCGGCTTTTTAAATAATAAATTAGCCTATTGTGGCTGCGGCATTCATAAGGCTGTGCGAGGGTGTTTGGAAGAGGGTGTTCGGGTTAAAGACGAACGTTTAGGTAATTATACGAATCGTATTAGGGAGTTAAAGTTATTGTGCAATTGCTCTCCGTGGTGTAGTAAAATATCATGAAGAAGCTTTTGTTTCAAACTTTTAATGCAGCTCATACATTTTATTTTTGTTTGAAGAGGACAGAATAAAAAACCGAAATGGAAAAAAAAAAAAAAAAAAAAAAATATAACTGAACGGTTCGTTAAAATGCCGTAAATTTTAACCTTCGCACTAGTAATAGATGTCTTCGATAGACAAGAGAATCCTCTTAGCTCGCTTCCGCTTTAAATATTTTATTAACTTATTAACTTCTATTTTTATGAGTGCTTCTTTTTTTCCATAAGAAGTGTTTTGAAATTTTATCGCTTTAATGATAGTTCTTGGATTATTGAAATGATTACGGATACAACACTTATTTTATTAAAAAAATTATCTTTACAAAATTTTTTTTATTGTTAATAATCCTATCTAAATTTCTCAACAGTTATATATAAATCAACTTTTTTTTTCCTTAACTACTGAGAACATGCCAGATATAATGTCCCTTTTTAGTTGACAAAGGTATTTTATTCATTAATGTCTAATCATAAATTCAAAAAATTGCTCATAAAAAGTGAAGTGATTACAACTGTGCCCCACTTGTATACAAAATTATTATTTATACAATGATCTTCAATAAATAACCCGTTTCCGTGAATTTTTCAAGTACATTGTATTTGCCGTAATGAATTAGATTAGTCGCGCCGCACCCAAGTCCAAATTAATAAAATAAGGTCCGTAAGAGAAAATTTTGACCATGCCCATCTTGACAAAATTAAAAGTATCATAAAAGTATTCTAAGAAAATAATTTTTAAATTATTTTCATGTATTTAAATATTTAGTTTTAACTTTATGACAAATCATAAGAATTTCTTTTTAATTATTTAAATTACCCTCTAATTTTCGCCTGATTTTTTCAGTGGAGGACTGGATGTTTTTTCTTCTCAAATTACATAGCACAATCCTCTCTCAGAATCTAAATATTGGTAGGAACAGTAATACTTAACACTGATTTAAAACAGTTTGATCAAGTTATCTAAAAATGAATACTAACAATAAAGAGGGATAAAACAACGTTGCAATTGAAGCGAGCACCCAACTTTTTTATGACACCTTGCAATAGAATTCCTCTTCTGTACGCCTGTTGCATGACATGAGTAACACTAACAATGAAAGCGATAAGCAAGCTCTTGCATTCTTATCCAAGACTCCCAACTACTTTTCTAAACTTTAAATTAAAATTGGCTGTGTGATATTTACATTGAAATACAAAACTAGAATACCTTTACTTCAAGCTCAAATTATGCTAAAAAATTTAGAATCTTGAGACTGGTCAACACTTTAGTTATTGAAAACGTTTTCAATAACTAAAGTTTTTATTAAAAGTGTCCGGGATTATTATTTTTTTTTTAAATTGCAGTTATAAAATTTTAAAACTTGAAAGAAAACATTTTTTTAAAATGTCTAAGGACATCTAAGAAATATTTATGGTTCTAAGTATACAATGTTTTAAATAATTTGAATCATTCACAAAAAGTAAGTATATTTTTAAATCGATAAAAAAAGTTTTCATACAGCATTGAAATTTAAACTTGTATGAAACTCGAAACACTATTAATACAATCATCCGCCATTCAGAATTTTTTTTATCCAAACGTTTTCCAAACAAAGCTATTATTACCTTCTATTTGCAAAGAAACGCTATCAAAACGTCCAGATTTAAGCGCATCTGGTACAAACACAGCAATATTTCGTAAAGACACATGTTGTGCTTCAAATTCAGTTCTTTCTTGGCTTCATTTCACTTCTCCTGTAATTCGAAGAAAAACAAATCTGAAAAATATCATTTTCTCTCCACCGAATTCTGGAAAATATTAAAGGAAGAAAAGAATGTTCCGTTTCGAAATAAAGGTTTGAACTGAGTTTTTCCAATTCAATTTTTAGATGCGCAAACCACAGATAGAAAAAATATCTTTTTTGACTCAATATTCTTTTAAAGATGAAGTGGAGGCAGACGAGAAAGAATTCCGGGTGGTTTTATATTTTTTCTTCTAATTTAATTCTCCTTCAGTCAAGTTCATTATTAGCTGGGTAGCATAAAAAAGATAAATAAAATCTTATGTCAAAAAATTATGAAACTTTATTAAGAAATTTTGTTCTTCAAATAGCTTATATATTATAATCTTAATTTTATTTTCTTAACTAGAATATATCTGATTTGTTTAAAATATAAAAAATTTCCGTAAGAAAACGAAGAGGAAAATTTTATGCTCATCTATCATCTTTTCTTAGAGACAGGCTTTGTAACTTTTTTTAAACTTTTAAAAACTTTCGTTTGAATAATTGATTTAAAAAAGTAATTGTTAATATTTTCTTTAATAAAATATACCAATTTTTTATAAGGAATATTTATTCTTTTTTTATATACATTTCCGACTTATCTGTGTCGATAAAAACACCTCTAAATGCAGCTAATCCCCGCGTTGTCAAGTGACGAGGTTGACAATTGAGTTGTGATTGTTTACTCGACTTAACCAACATTAGTGGAAAAAACTGTTCAATTGAACGTTTTTGCATCCTCTATTCATCATAAATAAACAAGGTCTAAACTCATATGGTCTCCCCGTCATGAAAATGAGTCTGCGTGACCCGGCCACGAACATTATTTTACTCATCATTATGCCATCCATTTTTATAACTGTATAGGTTTAGACCAAGGCCGCTAATTGTAACCAGCCTGGGTATAATTTTATGCCATTATACAATGACGAAGCTGGTTCCTGAAGTAGAATCCTTGTCTCAACAACCGAAAACTTGCACCACGTAAGCATTAACCGAAGACCAGAGGAGGAAGCGTTTAACTTCGCCTAATTCGGCCAGGATTTACTGTTCAAAATGAGCAATTAATCTCCTCTTCTGAGATAAAAACTGAACCCAGGAGCTGCTAAGTTAAAACCATACAGCTAACTACCACTCAGTGGAGAGAAATAGGACTTTTCGATAATTTAGTCACTATATGAGTTATTTCAACCGGTTCGGTATCAGTTGAAATAACTCAGTGAATGGCTGAAAAAAACTACCCAATCACAACGCTAATTACAAATGAGTAGTTTTTCAACTGGTTCGGTATATCAAACGTGTTGTCCTATCGATACGTAAAAGAATGCCGTTTAAAGCTGCTATGGCATTCCATAATGGGGGCCCAAGGGCTACAGTGCCCATATCCGATGAGCATATGTCCCGGTTAAGTGGTTACCTTAACGCGAAAACATCAGGATATCCCCTAATTAATTCGTTTAAAATAAAATTAGTTATAATTGCGACGTATAATATCTAAAATTATCTATAAGTTTTTTTAATGTAATTATAAAATTTATATAAATTTTTTCCTTAGTGTTCAGTTAACACTACCATTCATTGAGGTTTTTCAAGATAAAAGTGACAACGATTCCCTCGCCAGTGCTTTAATATTCTTCGTAGCGTTATTTAAAACGTTTACGAATTTTTCTATATTTACGAAATTTGTAGAAGTTTTCTTTTATAAAGCTGCCCTCTCCTTTTTTTTTTTTTTTTCCCCCTTTCCAAAAGGCGATTGAAAAAAAAAATCAAAATTTGAAAAAAAGTTTTTAATTGATAATCGTTGGAGCCACTTCGAAAATCGCACCTCATCAAGCTTGAAACAAAAATCGAACGAAAAAAAAAGCTGAGAAGACTTTCAAGAGGGCATTATCTATCTAATCCGTTCCTTAATCGAAACCGCCACACCCCTTTCGCCTTCCTCCACAACTTTAAAAGATTTCACTTCTCTGCCGAGGGTAGAGGAAAACAAAAAAAGGGGTGTTGCGTAGAAAGGGGTGGTAGAAGAAGAAATTGATTAGTTTTTTCCCATCAATGACTCCGTGATCAAAAGAACGATAGGATGCTAATAAAGAGGATAATAGAGAATCCGCGCCAAGAGCCTCTTTCCAGACACTTTTGGCGATTAAATTGCTTTAAAGTAAACTACTTCATAACGGCAGATAGATTCGGTCCTTACGTGACTGAGGCTACACAAGCAATTATGGTACATGTGAAGTATAAATCTAGAAATTAACACACTGTTGGCGTAAAATGATTAATAATCCACACATTTCCGATCATTGTAACCACTATCAGTCTGTCAAAAGGGTTGATTGCGGTAGGACTGCGTTCTTCGTTGAATGAAAGATCCAGGGTTGCCGCTTGGGAGTCCAGAGGATGTTTCTCTTGTTACAGCATGCATGTCAGCAAAATGGCTGCTTGGAAGCTTTTGGAATGTATCTGGAAAAAATCTGCTTCAGTGACCAAATGGTAAAATAGAACTCTTAAGAGAAATGGGCCCCTAGTTTTATTCCAGTCATTGATGAACTATCAGAGAACTGCTATTTGAGCTTCTGCACGCATCTGAAAGGATACATGGGCATTTTTCCAGGTTTTTTCCTTTGGAACACGTTAATACCACCAACTAGTCATCAAAAAATTCTATAGTAAACACTACAAAATCAAATTCCATTTTTATTTATTTATTTTATTTATTTATTTATTTTTGCTGCTAAATTATTTAAGAGTTAAAAAAAAATTCAAAGTATTTTCAAGAATATCAATATTCGCTTTTGTTTTTTATTTAATATAGTGCATTAATTTGTTTGCTATACATTTTTAATACCTAGTTTTGCTCACCGAAATGTTAGACACTGTAAAAATCAACTCGTCATTTCAAATCACGACCACGGAAAGAGGGCGAAGCAGGCGCGCCTTCTCCACGCACTCAGGGACTTGTTGGCTGCGTTGCCAAATTTTAGCAACGTCAACCCCTTGGGGAGGGGGGAGAAAACATCCTGATTTGTATTATTGAGTCGCATTTAAATGACAGGTTTGAAATTTGAGCTATTGGTAGAACACCCACTCACATATCTCACTAAATTGCATGAGCAGACAGACATTAGATTACGACAGTATGGCAAACACTTGACCTCTCATACGTCAGTGTTTAATGGGGTTTAGTTTGGTTTGTCGCTCAAATGTCACATTTTGAGCACGATGGCTAATAAGGTCGGTATCTACTGTTTAAAATGGATTCCACACCATTATAAACTTTCAAACCGAAGGTGGGATTCGAACCCGCGAACTATTGAATTGAAGGCTGCCAACTCAGCATATGATAGCTCATATACCGAATTCACTACTTATCAAAAGAAATAAATTACAAGTTCACTGAATGCACTCTTATAATTCTTTTTACATCCAGATATAGGCAAATACAATTGAAGGAATATATATAAAATAAAATGAAACATTCAGTTAGAAAGGTAGGAATAAAAAGAAAATAATTAGTGATAAATAGGGGAGGAAGTCACTTAAAAAGCGCAAATTAACGGAAAACACCCTGTTATTACGTAAATCAAAAATAGGTTGTTTGGCGAATGAACTTCAACATGAAAAAGGTGATTGAGAAAAAATAACAAATGTTACCTATGCCAGTGGGGCCATGAGGCTGGAATGAGAGGTTCTATGTGCGATCCTCCCCTTCGAGGTCAAACATTCGCATGATCCCTGCTGTGGAAACCACCCAGTAACTCCCTTTCTTTATTGAAAGACTTCTTGGATGGAATGGGGTGATAGTGGAAAAATTAAGCGAAATTTTTTTTTTCCTTGATATAAGTTGCTAAGCAGCTTTTAAAGGCAGTTAAGATAGTTTTCGGCAAAAGAAACTCGTATCAGGAAAACAAGCAAATTCCAATAAAACATCTCTCTTTTAATAAGGTTCAAAATTTGTTTGCAAAAATTGTGAGCAAAAGTTTTCAAATTTTTACAATCCATAAATGCAAAGATTGTGTGGAAATAACCTTTGTTTGGTTCGGGTATCGAACTCATTACTTTCAGCAAACAGCGACGAATTTACATAACAGTCTACAAATATATATTACAATATGTTATTCATATTAGACTTGTTTCAAATATGTTTAAGTACTCGCTTCAATCATTCATCAATTTAGATTATTCTTTAACCCAGATTAAATTATCCGGTTTATTTATGAAAATTAATGAGGAACAAAATAATATATTGGTTCAATTATACATCGTATTTGATTTTAAGAACAAGTCGAAATAATTGTCCCGATTACTAATTACACGAGATTACTTAAAGAAATGTCGAAATATTTGATTCAGTTATTCATCAGATTACTAAAGAACAAGCTGATATATTTGGTCCAATTATTCATTGACTTGTGCTTTTTAAGAACAATTTGCTTCAACTGCTCACCTTTACTAGATACCAAATTGCTATATTTAGTTCAGACTGGGAATTCATAAGAATAAGAAGGAACAGTCGTTCACTTTTTCGTCAGGTTCGATTACTTAAGGAGAAGAAAAACAAAATTTGTTTATTAATTCCCAGATTTCATTATTCAAGAACAAGTTAATATATTTAATTCAGTTGTTCCTTGTGTTATTTTTCCATGAGCAAGTAAAAGCACTCGCATTATATTAACTTATCAGATAATATTTCTAAAGAGCTAGGTGAAATATTTGATTCAATATTCATCACACTGCAAATTGAACCAAAATATAATTGTCAGAATAAGAAATATTTGGTCAAATTATTCACATTTAGTAGCTTAAAAATAAGTCAAAATATCTGATGCGATTTTTTTCAAATTTCACATGGTAAGGACAAACCAAAATAATTATCAGATTTTTTTTTTATCAAATTTGGTTGCTTAAAAAAACCACGCCAAACGATTTAGAAATGGGAGATTCCGCTCAATTAAATTTATTTCAACACAACTACTGAGTAATAAATATCGAGTAGATACAATACTCGCAGTTCCATGTGGAAGTATTTTATCTAAATCACTCTCAACCCATGTGCACAAAAATAAGAACAGCTTTAACTTAATTAAGTTTGCGGCACATGACAATACATTAGAGCAGATGAAAGAGAACGCGCAGAAAGCAGATTTTCATGCAAATCAGGCGGGAAGATAAGTTGGCGAAAGTTGAAGCGAGACTCGAGTCCATTCAATCTATTTCACTGGGGGAAAAAAGTGGCGAAAATAAAAGTTCGAGGCATTAAATTTATAGCAGGAAGTGCTTTGAGACAGCTGTCGCCTTAATGAGCTGGAATCGCGGGTGATTCCTCGCATCTCGGCCAAGATTTATATCCTGACAAAAATGTGATGATAAATCTGAGGAAAAATTAGCGCAAATATTCAAGAAAAAATTATTTTTTGCACAGCTTAGGAGCTTTATGTTATGAAAATCCCTGATGCAACTCGATAGACTTGGAGTATTTGTACAAGGATAGGCTACATCAACTTTGAAATTTCGTTCATGATTTCGAAAGTAATAACTTAAATGATTTTCTTATGTACACATCAATTCGAATTCAAAAACATTCAATTAAGAAATTTTGAAAAAGATTTAAAAATTTCACAGAAATAAAATCTCTTTTAATGTTAATCAGGTTTCTCTTAATATTACTGAGATATTTCTTACTATTGTTACCGAAGACTGCTAGCTGGTAATGTGTTTTTGATGCATAGGCATTATCGAAAGTTTTTATCTTTTTGTTTGTAAATGATTTTCCTGAATAATTCAATATTATTAAAAAACATAACTTGAAAAACCAACATGATTGCGCGAATATACATAGATAAAATGCGTTTTCATCTTGGACTCCAGAATCTTGTTCAGGATTGTAGTGGAGCGGCTGAACGGAACAGAGCGAGACATACAGCAGGATGGCGGTCTTCGGTTAATTTAGAATAAAAATTGTCACACTTCGAAATTTTTATTACAAAGTTTTAAATTCATTTAGGACATAATTATCGTTTCTTTAAGCTTCCTGTAAAAGTGGTTACGCCGCCAAGTAATTCAATCATGTGGTGCAACATTCTATGCTGGAAATATTCTGGATTCAAAAAAGAAAAGTTTCTTTTTACACTAGTCATAACCGTCAGCTAAGAAAAAAAACTGCTTCAGTGGTCCCTTTTGCATGTTTCCCACAAAGTAATTCCGGTTTGTAATATCAATATAAAATTAATTTTTCGTGATGTTATGGACGGCAACACTTCATAATGAATCTTGTTACAAAATATGAATTCAATTTTTCTTCTTACCAATTTAAAGAACTTTCCACGAATGTAATAAGTTCTCAAAGGTGAAAATTCTTTACAATGAAAGGCAATATCTTTCGGGAGCTGCATTGTTCGTAGCTAAAATATTTTTATTAGAAAGTGAATTGTGTCTCATAAATGCTACAACATAACGTAAGCCAAATGATAAGATAATTATTTGAATGTGTGAAATGATAACCCTCAAGAACTTAAAACACTCCTTGAAGAAAGTGTTCAGCTCTATAAAGAAGTGTCCTGTTTTTTTTTTTTTTTTCTTTTAAGAACTGTTCGATTTAGGATTTCAGGGGTGTAAATTAATGATTTTATGCAATGGTTTCGTGTAATATAACAACTCTTTCATTATGCATTCTTGTTAATTAAAGAGAAAAACTACATTTTAATAAATAACGGTTTTAACGTATGGAAAAAAAGTTCGTTTTCTGATTTTACGCGGCACAACAATTGGATAACTAAGATAGTCTTTTGCGTGAAATGAGAGCTTTCATGAATCACTGAGACCTTTGTGTTGAACTCGAAATCTTTCATTCAGTTGCATCGAAAACAACATCCGGGGAACTGAGGAAGGCAATTTTCCTCAAAAGAGACGCAACTGCTCAATTATGAAAGGAAAGGACGCTTGCTCGGCCCGGAGCAGGTGCTTTTGTGGAATAAAACACGACTCAAACAACGCCTGATTGACGTCGACGACATCAATTAAGGTCGACTAAATAGTGACTGAGGTAAAAGGGGGGAGAGCGGCTGAGAACCCCTGGCCGGGGCCCTCTCACCACCATCCAAAGACGTGACACCATTAGATCGCCTACACGTGCCTCTGACGCTGTTTTAGACGCGGACTGATCGTTGTAAGTGCAGATTTCAAGGCAACGTCTTTTGGTGTAGGGTTTGAACTTTGGTGCACTGTCGCGTGGGTGTTTTTTTTTTTTTTTTTTTTTTTTTTTTTGTTCGTTTAAGGAGAAAAGTGCAAATTTCAGGGGTGTATTCGATAGGGGAATAACGGGATGGGCGTCAAAGGCGCATGCTCGTGGGTGACTTTAAGCCGAACAACACCCTGATTAAAAGAAGTGCCTTGACATTTTGTTGTTACTTAATACATATATTTTCCTATACTTGGTGATATAAAATATATTTTTTGACGCTTACTTTACTTAAATGAGGCAAACCGAGAAAGTGATAAAAAAATCAACAATCAAACGCAGTCGTCTACTTGACCATTTAAAAAAAAAGAGAAGACATATAAAAATATATTATTTTATCTCTATTTTATATTTCTGTTAAGTAATCTCTATAGTTAAAAACAATTATAATAAATATAATAACAGGAGAGAGAGAGAGAATACACATTTCATAGAAAAAAATATAATGAAATATTAAATCAAAATAAATATAACATCAATGTACAGTAATATAAAAATAAAAATACTATTGATTGATAATATAATATTGCAAATATATATGTGCAAATATCAATGTGAAATTAAAATTACATTGAAAAGTAAATAGTCATTCGCATCTCCTAACTTCATTGCCAAACCTGTAAAGATAAGTTGTTACTCGTTTTTTTTTTTTTTTTTTTTTTTTTTTTTTTTGCTGTTTACGTAAGTTTATTTAAGTCTAAGCAGAATTTCGAACTTCTATAAGTATAATGCAGATGAGAACTGAATTCATGAGCTGCTGAACTGAAGACCACAGCGTTGACCATTCAGCTCTATCAGCATTTCTAACAGAATAAACTTGAGACTGTGCTGCATCACATTCAGAGTTAAAACTTTTTTTTTCCAAATTTTCGTTTTAAAAAACGTATTAAAAGATGTATATCAATTCTTCTTTGCGTTAAATTTAAAATTCTTACGAATATACAGTTTCATTATTAAAATACCAGACTTCCAGTCACTAGAGACTTATACAAAGCGCATAACTCTCATGTTTGAAAAATACCGTTTTCAATATCTGTTAGAAGACCATCTGCTGAGAGTGTCTATGTACATCAAAGTTCTGTGGTCTAATATTACTCTTTTCGTAAGTTAGTTTACTTGTTAATCTCCGGACTAAACAGTCCAGAATCTACAGTTAAAAGTCAATGTTACAAGCATACTTCCCGGTACCTGAGGTGATCTTTACCAGTAAGATAGAAGCACCCCGGTAGAGTCTTGTTGATTTTGAAGCAAGGACCAAGCAACTTCATCTAATAATGGATATGCAACCATTTTATTTGAAGGACATTTCGACCACAACATATTTAACGGGTCACAGCCACCTTTGGCGAACACGTCTGGTCTTCGGTTAAGCTTGGCAGCGAACTCACCCACCATCTTCCGATAATGAGAGGTCACCGCAGCCACGAATGGCTCAAGCATCTGTGGCGACACAGTAAATCCCTAAAAGGGAATGAGAAGCGCATCTTCCCTATCCGATGGGGAATCTAGCCCAGTTGTTATTTAGAGGCGGTCGTATGAAGACCGTATTGGCACCAGTGTATTATGGTGTGCAACTTATTTTTATGGAATGAAATCATGAAAATTGTTAAAATAAAATATTAAAGGCAACAGGACTTATGAATGAAAGAAAAGACGCAACTAACAAGTAGCGCAACAACAGCCCACGGCGGTCGTTAATTTGACGAACTGTTGTATTGTGGGGACTAGAATCGAACCACATTCAACTGGCAGCTCTCAAGAATCGAATGGGAAAACTTCTTTTGATGCCCCAATTGAACATCTGTAGCATTGGGAATCAATCACAGTCACGTTAGGAAATTCCATATAAAGAGAGTTTCATATGTAAGTGCTATTATCATAGCAATACATAATGGAATTGACAAAATATTAAAGGCATATTGGAATTTAAAATGTTTCTTGTATTAAAATTCTTATTAATATTCAATAAATTTTAAAATTCTCGATGAATAATAAAAGAAGAAAATATTTCATATGAAAAGCCTGAAAAAAATGCCGAAAGGAAATCCCTCGCATATTTTCCAAGCGAATGGCAGGGTGTGGAGAGGAGAGAAATTTCACCCACACGCGCACAAACAAGCATAATAGAATTCCACAATTTCAACAAAAATTTCAAAAAATATGTACTTCATTAAGGCGAATGCATTCCTTCACCGTCTCTTCCCCTCAGGCAATAAGAGTGGAGTTGCAAACATCCTTACCCCTATACCTCCTTTTAATTTAAGCCGCGAAATGCCCCAATCGTGAGAAAGTTATTTAATAAAAGTGATTTGTTGTCGTGCTTTTCTTTACTAGTCCTCCCCTGCATTATATAAAGGAATGAAAAACTATTTTCATATTTTCAAACACCAGATTTTTCAGCGCTGGGCTTCATTTAATTGGCGTTTTCCATTTGAAAATTTGCAATTCAATGCGATGTCCGACGACCCCCTTTCCCTATCTCACTTTTCTTAATAATCGCCGGGGGCTATACTACGAATGGAACATCGCCCTCTTGCGCCACCCCTATAAGCATTCAAGAAAACCTGCCAGTCCGTTTGAGCAATAGAAGAAGCCTATTTGCATTTCCCATAGATAACCAAATTTACAAGTAAAATTTTTCCCCTGATAAATTAAAAGACATTCCCTTTTTTGTGTGCAAGAGAGAAAATGATAATCACTACCTTATTGCGTTGTCACCAAAAAATATGCAAATGAGTAACTTTTCAACATCTCCTCTTCCCTGCTCCCTTTCTCACCTCCTACCAAACGAAAACGAAAACTTAAACTAATAACAGTTTTCCTTTCAATTCCGTAATAGAACGGCAGAAGCAAAAAGATTCCTCATTCCCTTATTCTCGTCTTTTTTTGTTTTTCCTTTATTCCTCAATCCTTCCTAACTACCCCCCCTCCCCATTGTTCCAGGTCTCTTACATCCTCAATACGACGATTTATAGTTACTTTTTCGTGTGTAAAAGAAATATCATAGATAATCGTATCGAAAATGGATTTTCATTGAACAGATATCGTGATTTTCAATGAGGGAGGATGCGGGGATGCAAAGGAAGGCGAGATCGCAGGCGACACTTTGTTGGGCATTAATCTTTCCTGATGAAGGAGAACGATGCCAGTTTTATTTACGCAATTTCAGTGGGAAGAAATGAACGATTTTCTTAATTCTTTTTCCTCCCACTTTTTACATCTTTTAAAACAAAATCCCGCTTATGACCATTCGGGATATATATATATATATATATATATATATATATATATATATATATATATATATATATATATATATATAAAATCACTATATATATATATATATATATATATATATATATATATATATATATAAAATCACTATATATATATATATATATATATATATATATATATATATATATATATAGTGATTTTGTTAAAATAAACATTCCTTTAGTTAAAGATTTAAAATATGACGAAATAAGACACTTCTTTTTATAGTATGTTTTCTCATTTTGAGCGACATTTCAAGAGCAAATACGTCGCTTGTAGTTAACACAAGGTGGCGTTGTTCTCTCTTCCATTTATTGCATTAGAATGAAACGAATAGCTTTCTAAAATGTTTTCATTTCTAACTTACAATTAGGTTAAAATAATTTAATTCACACTATTAAGTTTATCTTTGCAACTACAGTATATTTGTGTCTACTTTTAGAAAGAGGAAAATATTTTAATTTCCCAAATATAGTATTTTTATAATCAAAATCATAGAAATAAAATATTGAAAATTTGAAAAAAAAGTTGACCAGCATTTAAGATTTTACATGAAAAATTATGAAGAGGTGAGCTTATATATATTTCGAAAAATTCGGTTCGGTTCCATCACAGCTATGAACTGAAGTACAAGATGGTTGGTTGATGGTTTACGGTTCCTTTTTGCAAACGAGGGTTAGTTTGGCAGGAATCTACAATTCAAACTGGATTCGCAATCAATACTAACATCCATGGTTAAAATCGGAATCGAACCCATAAACTGTTGAGTCAACCGATGTCAGAGTGCTAACCCATTCAGTAGCCAGTTCGGCAAGACTAAAGCTCAGAGAGCAGATTACTCTGCTACAATTCTATTAGAATTAAAATGCAACCAATATTTGTAATTTCTTATCCTCTAATTATAAGGCATGCCGCTCTAGAAGATTGTTAACCGCCAAAAAATCTATACTAAGGGGATTCGATATTAAGTCTCCCTTCGAAACTCTGAAGAAACCCGGAATGAGATTCCAATGAAGTTTAAAGATCACATATTTGTGTTGGTTAATTAATTGCTCCGGCAGGCTCTATATAATTTTCACACGAAAACTATATTGATTAAGATCTAGGGTTAAAATGAAGTCAGGACCACAACAAAGGTTTAGTTTGATTACTCCATTTTATAAATGAAGTGTAATTTTATCTCAATCTATTTCTTAATATGGTCTCACTGAATAAAAGGACATTTGAAGAAGGTTTCCAACTTACAAAAATGCGAACTAAAGACCTCAACAATCAGTCACCTATTATACTTTTGGGATGATTTACATTATTTGAACACACGTCTCCAATTGAGCTCATAAGTATATTTCATCCATCATCATATTATATCTCAACTTCTGGACTAAGTAAACAACGACTACAAATATCAAATGTAAAACACTAACACGATTCCTATAAATTATATATATATATATATATATATATATATATATATATATATATATATATATATATATATATATATATACACCAATTTATGTAGAAGTAGACTACATAGAA
Organism: Latrodectus elegans; assembly: GCA_030067965.1. Taxonomy (NCBI): domain Eukaryota; kingdom Metazoa; phylum Arthropoda; class Arachnida; order Araneae; family Theridiidae; genus Latrodectus; species Latrodectus elegans. The sequence continues at coordinate 101,211,356 of CM057811.1, read as the reverse complement.
AGCAGAATTGATACGGGTGCTAAATTTATTCATGCCATTCTTGTCATAAACATTCCTCGCTCGTTTTCAAAAGCGAGCCGCTTCTGCTCCATCCCCCTCGTTATCCCCTGTCATCTCTTCAAGGACTGTTAATCACACTTCGCCACTAGCTCAGTGACACTTTAACATCTCGTGGTTAAGTTATTAGCAATTTCTTGATTGGCCAGCCTATTAATTCCAGCCTCCAATTACAATGCAGCGACTTGAAGGATTATTCCTCTCTCCAGTGGCACCGGAGGCGTTGCGGTGATTGGTCATAAACTCTTAAGCTTCTCTGCTGCTCAAAGCCTTCGTTTTAATATGGATAAGGAATAAAAGCCTGCAGAACAGGACCATTAATGATGTACTACCCCCCAAGAGGGTGGGTCAAATTGCAGTTCGGCTGTCAGAAAATGATCTGAAGTATTTTCTTTTTCATCTTTTTAAAATCTTTGTGGGACAGGTAATAAGTTCGATCTCCGGCCTCTCATTACCATGGGGATGGGAGTTTGATGACGAAACCCCCCAGGAAAGTTCGAAGTACGCTGTGGAAAATTGTTAAAATATACCAGAAGCAGTATCAGGGAAAGTGTCTGCTTCATAAATATTGAAGTTTGAGTCATGCTTCAGCGCTATTTTACTGCATGGTTTTTTTTTTTTTTTTTTCGAAAAGCCGCAGAATTTAATAACTTGTAATACGGCATTAGTATATTTAAAAAGCAAATAAGAGAGAAGTAGGTAGGAGATTGTTATGATGGGACACTATAATGCGCACATAATCTTCCCGTATAATGGCCTATGTGGGAGAAGAAGTGACTTTTCAAATAAAAAATATTAAATGGCCTTTATTATAGCCCGTATACAGAACGATAGTGATGAAGATCAAACCAAAGCAGACCAATTAGCAACATCTTTGAAAATAGCTATAAAAATTAAATTTTTTTAAGAGACATTGTAGATTTCATTATCGCCTAGCTGCAGAACAGTGCACTTCCGAGCGAAAAGTCATGCTTTTGATTCAAGGTACTTTTGAATAATGGCAGTGCAAGAAACACAAGTGCAACTTCTATTGCTTGGATTCTTTCGCAGATTTTGTCCCTTTCAACACATAAATACGGCTAACTATTTGAAAAATATTATCGGAATGGGTAATCGACGCTAAAATGTTACAGAAGACGTGAGCCATGGGCGATGTCGAAAGGTTTACTATAGGCTCTTCCTCTCCCATCACTAAAACATTGAATGGATACCATCATTATTTTAAAATCACCGGAAAATTTCTAATACAATTTCATTTGTTGGTATCCTAAATTAAACTTATTGAACCAGTGATTTCTCATTTGAATGATCGAAATGTCACAGATTATCTAGCCTTTTATCATAAGTGTTATAATAAATAAAAGAGAAATAACGATTGATTATAGTTAAATAACAAATGTCTTATTTTTAACTTTACATCTTTAATCAATATAAAAAAAAAAAAAAAAAAAAAAATTCTGAATGAAATTTTTTAAGGTTGACATACGTTTATCTCTTCTTAAGTTATTTTTAAAAATGAAATATTACGGCAAAAATATAATATTTTATGATTAAGTTTCTTTTATTTGTACACATTTAATTTCTTTAACCATAATTCCAGGTTCCATAGTTAGAAACATTTTGATTAATTTGTTCAAAGTAATATTTTATCTGAGATATCATGCATATTAATTACGTTATTATATTTGTAATATCAATTAGGAAATAATTTAAAAAATTCAAAATAAACTTGATATACATAAATTAAATTTCATATAAATAGAATGTAAATTTTTCACCTTTAAGTTCAAGACACAAAGTTGAAAGATAATTCAAAAGCAGATTTACCTGGAAAAAAAAAAGCAGGGCTTTTAATGGAATGATTTCAACGAGAGAAAAATCTTCTAATTTATTCAAACTATAACATCCATTACAAATTTGATTTGGATGAGGAAACTTAGAGGTTCCTTCTGATTGTATTTTCATGTATGAAAAAAGATTTACAAAAAGTAAAATAATTTATTTTTATATATACGATACAAAAAGACAATGTTCCATGAAATAATGTTCAGTATTTAAATGTTGAACTCTCTTTCAATACCATTTTTCTTCATTTATATATATTTTTTTACTTGTCTTGTTTGTCCATTCTTGGTATTCATTTTAAGACATTTTAAATTGGATTCTAAATTATAAAAAAAAATTTAATTGAATCGGGAATCCAATTCAGAAGACATTAAAATGTACCTATTTTCGAATAGGTCTTAGGATTATATCCCATTCTATCAAAACCAGCCCTTTTGAGTAACCGGAAGAGGGATGAGCTCTCTCATGTACCCGAAATAGGAAACCCTTTAGATTGATGATTTGTCTTATTTCACATGACTCCTTCATATAATCGGTTTGACCTTCCTTACAACTGGTGTGAGTTCGAATCCTACGTCAGACGAGTTAGTGATAATGTATAAAAGCGATCATAGAGTAACAATGAAACTAACCTATTTATCTAATATATTCTTGCGCAATGTTTTGTATCTAATGCTTTGATTTTCTAATACTTTAGTTAGTTTGAACGATGTGGAATTTCCTCTTCAAACTTACACAACTCACAAGTATTTAAAAAGGGGGCGGGGGGAATGATAGATGCTTAAGCAAACAAGGTTTCCTAAAACATCGCATTTTTCGCTTGAATCGGATATCGAACAATTGCTATAAAACTTAGGAAGGGGACTTCATAACAGTGGGGAGAATTCACGAGCCTCAAGAAAATTTTTTGAAGGTTTTCCGAATTTCCTATCACGAGAGATGCAGAACATGCCATGCAACTCAATGTCCAGTCATGAGAGTGGGTTGGAACCCTAAACCAAGAGTGAGGGCTTGGAAGCTTTCAGAATTTTCTCCTTTGCGGCACAAGAATCGTCCCATTGTTCAGGGAGAAATCTTCTGGAATGTAAAAACGTGGCACATGCTCAAATACCTAGCAGCAGGTCGTTTGATTCGTGATGTTAAGTGGGTGATTGGGAATTTTCTTAATTTCCTTCCGGTCGGCAAATGAATGCAGACAACTATCTTGAGAGAAGTGATGGCCGTCGTGTCGGCTGAGGTACATTAAAACTGATCGCATTGTCCTCCAAGAAATTTGATACCTTTGAGGAGGCGGGCCAAATATTGGGAGTCTTCTGCTTGGTCCCGGATTCAAAATCACTCTAACCTGTAGATCCCTCCTCATCGCAGGTAAGAATGCTGGTTCAAGAACAACTATTTATGATTCTCCAGTTTGCAATACAGAAAGAAGTTTAAATGCTTTATGTATCAAGTCTTTGATTTGGCTTGCTGCACGATTAAATTTCACACATGACACTATTTCAACCCGAAGAAAGTGTTTCAAATAAATACCTAATTATTATTATTATTTGTACGATATGTGAATCAAACCCACGAAATGTTAAACTGAAAACCAGAGTTCATTCCATTCAGCTAGCCAATCGGTTGTTCTAACTTGATTTAAACAAAACGCAAATTTCACAAGGTTTGAATTCCCCTATGATTTTGTTTTGTTTGGCGCTCAAAACATCTTTGTATTTATTTATTTATTATTTATTTATTTGCACACGAAGATTTAATAAGATCTGGACACGCAGTTTAAATTAGATTTCGAATGATTCATTAATAGATTACGTAATGCTCCAGGTTCGAATCCAGCGATATTTATAAACAACGAAGATTGATGCCACGCTTCAGTCTTCAACACGTATGTCTGTCTTGGTGGGTGGTTAAGCGTTTTTGGGATTTTCTCCCTGGCGACATGCGCATGAGCCGACTTAAAAAATCTTTCCAAAAATTAATGCGGCTATCATCTTAAATTTTATGCTATGGTATTTTTGATGATCAGCAATATGTACAATATTAAAGATAACTCTCTTTAAATGTACAAACAATCATATACATGCAATGTGAATCTTCTATTTTACTAATTAATTTCACCTTGAAACATTCCCACACAGAACTCCAGCTCAATTCCTTAACAGAGTAAATCAGAAAACGAGGCACGTGAAGGAAACTCAATTTCCATGACTGTAAATGAGGGGTCATTGATCGCCGCCCGGCAATCAGATGACACGAAAAAGCAGAATGCAGTAACAGAACCGCAAGGATATCTCATCCACTGTGAAGGAAATCCAGAGAGTTCTTTTTAAAAGATAGACTCGAGTACTGAATGGAATGGAAGGTGCAGTTGATTGATTGGCCCTGATTGATCGTCATGAGGCGGCGTCCCTGTCATAATATTTGCATGATTGAGACACCTGATAAAAAAGTTCCTAAACCAGGATAAGTACAGAGAGGAGGAGGATCCTTTCTTCGCACTGATCCAGCTCCAAGTACAAAATGCAATTAGAGGCTCTCTCGATTAAACCTTCCCTTTTTTATTGCTGTTTTCAAATACTAAGTTTCAGAGAGTTGTAAATTTATTTAACAAGGAAAAAAAATTGTCATTCAATATTAAAGTGTATTTGTCATGAGTAATAGAATATATCAAGTTATTATTTATTAGTTTCAAGATGAGTCGTTTCTTAAATGTTGGTTAGTGACAAAAAATTATCATTTGTTCAAATACATTTTTATCATTAATGACATTTTAACATCATTTAAAAAACATTATAAAATTACAATATCATTTAAGCGGTTCGTTTTTATACTTGACTAAAATTATAGGATTTATCGAAATGACATCATTTATCACCACAGATATTAATTATTTGGACATAATAAACAATATTCATTATTTACATTTAAGTGTTTCTGTTCCTAACGTGCATATACGTTAGTTAATAAATTAAAATTTTTTATATTACAAACATTTCTCATATGGTTAATATACACTACGCATATAACTGTTTTTATTGTAGATAAAACATAATTGTAAAATTCTGTGAGACAACTAACATTAAACATTTATCATTATTCAGTCGATAACACTTTTACTATGAATGGCTCTATAACACTTTTCTAACTGTAATAGATTCTTCTTAACATAATTTTACAAGTAAATTTTGATTATTAACCAACATTGCTACACTTTGTAAGGAATACTCGCAAAAGGAATTGCAGCATCCGATCCTATTATGTCGTTACGTCCTATACAGGTTTTTTATTATAAAAAGAAACTACAGATTTTCATCATTATCTAAAAATGATTTATTTCTATTATTATGTCTACTGGATTTTCATTATTAGCTGACATTGCAACATTTTTCTTAGGTTGATTTTGGAACATTTTATTATTCACCCGACATAACAACAATTAATAAGTTTTTATTGTTAACAAAATTAACATTACATTTATTTTTATCATTATTTATATTTTAATACCAGTTAACTTAGAAATTTTTTATTAACGCCACTGCAAAACACTGCATCATTATTCATTTTTATCATTATTGACGACAGATAACGATATTTTCAAGGGAAATTTATCACATTAACCAACATTATAAAATATTTAAAAATTGCAGCTTTTTATTATGAAATTATATAAAAATTAATTTTACATCTATTTCATCATATTTATCAATGCTTTTTACTAAACGATGATAAAACATTTATTGAATAGAAACATTTACTAACCAACGTTGGAATAATTATAAATTCGTTTTTTTTATTGATTATCCGACGTGGATATTATTAACTTTTATTAACCAACATTGAAATATATAACAAATATTTATTATGAATTCTTTATGTCTACATCTAAAGGGACATCAGAATGATCAGCAAATTTCTTTATTTTTAGCTGAGATTAAAATATTGTTTAACTGAGAGATATTAATTACTTATCGATTTTACAGCATTTTTCTAAGTTTTCCACTATTGAACAACACTTGTAGCATAATTTTATTTTTATTATATTCCATTTTTTACATTTTTTTTGATGAACTACAAATTTTATTTACTGATATTACAGCATTTATTTCATTATTATATTTAAACTTCTTTTTATTAAATATTCTTTTTATTACTAACGATATTGGTCTTTGGATAACAGTGTGATGGGTATTGAAGAGTTTAACTAAAAAAGTCATTTAATAAAGATGCATTATTCAGAAGAAAAAAACATTCTTAAGACAACATAAGAATAATGCTTGACAGTAACATATATATAAAGCGATTTTTATTACAACGCGAGAATGAAACCCAGAAAACAAAAAATAAGAGTGTGAAAGTAAAAGTTAAAATTTTGTTTACAATAGGTGGCGATCCCAATACCTTTATAGTGTCTTTAGTTATTAAATTTCTTTTTAATCTAAAAAGTTTATTATTTCAATGTTGTATTTATCAGTCTCTTAGTCTCTTTTTATTGTTAATCGGTATTACAAATTTTACTTATAACTAACGTACACATTAAACATTTATTATATACTATTATATATATAAAACGACCTTCAACTTTTTGATATAATTTCTCTTATTCTAAAAACTGACTTTTAAAATTTTTATTTAAACCACCACATCACAAAAGCGTTTTATATATTTCTTTAATATACTAACCGATATTGCAGTATTTTTTATATATTAAAGACATTGTATTATTAGGTTATTATCAATTATAGCTAAAATGTTTCCTAAAAGCTTTTTTTTCATTGCTTATGTTTTTATTCAATAATCCTTTTTATTATGAATCGACATGGCATTCCTTTATGACTAGCTGTCATTGCCTATTCGTTTGCTAACGGTGCTTTACTACTATATACACCACTAAATATTTTATTATTAGGTGAAATGAAATCTTTTACCTGAAAGCATATTTCTGTTATCAATACTCCTTACCGACAATACAATTTTTATATAACATTTTTCCTTCATAAAAATAGACATTTCACTTTTTGTTATGATTAACGGCATTCAATTGCTTAATAGATTCTTTTACTATCATTTCACGAACATTAAAATTTTCACATAAAGTTTGCACAGAGGTAGTAATCGCTCCAGTTCGAAAGTAATCGCCCCAGGGAATAACAGGGTTTAGCGGGTAAACCAACCAATAAGTAGAAAACAACAAAGGGACACAATCACAGAGACGACGCGAATCTTTATGCCTGTGTACAAGCTAAGACACAAAACAGGGCAAGTCGAGGCGGTTACTCAACAGGAATTCTCTGGTAACGTTTCCTGAAGGAGACAAGGCGAACTTTCATCGGCAGAATGCGAACAACTCTCCGCCGACAGTCTTTCTTTATGTAGAGAGGTGATGAAATGTGCAGAGGGCATCTCTGCCTGGCGCATTAAAAGAGGGCGGGTGACGAAACTAGTGCGCTGCCCTTCTTTTTACCCCAACAACAGACCCCATCTCTTTCTTTTTACTCTAACTTTTTTTTAAGTGGAAGTACATGGAAAAATGTGAAAAATTTGTAAACATTAAAGAAATGCTCAAAAATTCGGAAGAAAAAAAATCAAAGATACTGCGCATTGAAGAGATAAGGAAATTAAATCTATACAATCATTTTTAGTTTACCTTTGACAGAGTAAGACCGAGTTGCCTGTATGAAAAAGGTCCAGCGTTCGAACCCAGCCACTGTTGAACAACAAGAAATGGATATCAATCTTCTTTTTTATCTATAATAGTTCCTCGGAAGCTTTCCGGATTTTCTCCCTTAAGACATTGAACACGGCCCACTAGTCTATGAAAAATCCTCCCACAAAGCAACTACGAAGTAGATATTAAAATTCCTTGCAGAAGCTTTTGGGAGTTGGGCTGTCAAAACATAACTTCTCGCATGAATAAGCAAATGGAAATATTAAACAACCACAGTGAGGTAATCCAGGTAGAACTTCAGACAGAAAAGTCTGGTTTGACACGAAGTCTAATTTGATATCAATTAAAAGTTTAAGTGAATTCTGAATCACCAAAAAATTCATCATCGAAGAATCGAGCCATCAAACTGTTGAATGGAAAGCTAAAGCATCAACTATTCGGCTTATAGCTCGATAATCTTAAATGGAAACTTTGGCTTGTTACTATTTGATAATATTTTAAACTCGGGTAGTCATGTCCTCGACCAATTTAAAGTGGACTCCTCATCAATACATCTAAGATCAAAGGTAAAACAATGAACTGCAGAATGAAGTGTCACTTCATGCATACCAGTTAGGTCACCGAAAATGAGAATCAACACAACATTTGAATCGTTATAAGCGCTGTCAACACGAAGAATTTCATGTCGAATGCTTGTCGACAATCCTTTAACCAACCAGGGTATATTATGAATATCAACTTTTGAAATCAACTAAGAAAATTGATATCAAACAAACGAATTTTCGCATTGGTCTTTCCTCATCTAGCATCTTAACATGGTGAAGGTGAGAATGGAACCCATGAACCACTGAATTGAATATTTGAACCTGAGTATTCAACTTTCAAGATGATAAACTAAGAGGCACAAAATTAAAATATTGTTCCTCTCATTAAACTACTTTTTAAGAGATACAGAAATATAGATGAAAGCGGGATATAAAATGCTATGACAAGATCTTTCCTTTCAAGCCGTCTTGTAAAAATTGAATATTGATATTACATAAATGGTTCGCGTAATAAATGTTTCATTTGTGTTATTCTATTGTTTTATCTTTCATATGGGATCCAGTCCAACTGGAAGCTATGGCTGAAAGTGGCATTTGAGTCACTGCAACAAATATCCTTTCACAAAGTGGCAATTGAACCCATGAAGTATTAAAAAGAAGAATCATCTGTTTAAAGAATTTATCTATCAGTTATGACACCGTGTGATGGACAGCCCAAAGGCTAATGTAAGGCACTTTTACTGCACCTTATAAGAGATGATAGGTCATATTTGCATGTCGCAAAGCGAAAGATCCGGAAAAGTTCTAAGCACCATCCTAACCAGGGCCGGCCCCAGGGTAGGGCGATCCGAGTGGCCGCCCGGAGCGCAATGATCTAGGGGCGCCAAAATCATGGGAAATGAAAATAAACTGATAAAAAAAAATTTAAGTTACAAGCTTTTATAAAATGCATTAAAAAGAAAAAGAATATTTTTTATCATTCTGGTACCATATCAATAAATTATTTTTCATAATATTGCATTGTCATAGGACCCTTGTATTGTAAGTATACCAAATTTCACTGAAATCGATTCACGGGAATTTTCTCAAAAACGCGTTGTAAGATTTGACTGATAGTTTTGATTTTGACATCAATCGAAACAAGATCTAACAGCCCTTTTTAACTGCATATAAAAAGGAAGTAGACTTAAAACAATGCATTATTTGCCACTAGACTTCGGCTAGTGCGAAATAAAATAGTTTGTTTAAATTGAAAGTGGAAAAAACTTTAAAAAAGTGCTTGTGCAAATTGTCCAAGTGAGTTTGGCTTCTGTCACAGAAAGTAAGTGCTTATTGTTTTCATTTTTAAAGACGAATAAAATCCATCAGAATAATATAATAATCCATCAGACTAATAAAATCCATATATTTTACACAAAACTTCTAAACAAGAGACAAAATACCAATTATTATTTTTTGTATCAGTATCATTTTTTATTTTAATTAATTTGTTCCAGAAGCTAAAATGTCCGATGCTAAGATTTGGAAGTAGTTTTAACTGATGGAAATCCAAGCGATCTTAACGCCCTGGAACTAGCCGATGAACTAAGACATTGTTTCGTCATAATTAACAAAAAAAGAAAACTCATGTTGAAGTTCTCAATAAGTTAGAAAAAGGGCATTTTAATTACTTTGGTTAGTTAGAATTTATTTATAATATGGGATATTAGTTTAGTTAGCATATTAGTACATTTTAATTTTTGTTATTTTGCCTTAAGTGCTTTTCTTGTTATCTAATGCTTGAGTTTTTAATAAAACGTTTTTTTAATTTCTTTTCAATGTTTTCTTGACTTTCTGAAATGGCCGCATAAAATTTACTTTAAAAAAAAAACTGGAGGGGGGGGGGGGAATTAAGGTTTAGCCCGGAGTGCCAAAATGTCATGGACCGGCCCTGTCCTGATAGACGAGTACGCAGAAGTGTAGTATTCACTTCTCATTGTTAAACTATCACTGGGATTGAACCCAGAATCCGGACATTTGAAGAAAGCTGTGTTCTACTCGCTTTTTTGTTGTACATTATTATCTAAGTTAGTAATATATAACAAAAGCCATATCATGATAACACGTTCAATATACATACAATAAATTGAACACAGTTGGCCACATTAAGAAAGGTAAGAAACTTGGGAAATTCTCAAGCACATACACTTGGAGATGTGCATACAGAAAGCAGATATTCCGCGGGCCAGTAGTGACTAGAGTCACATCTGAAACTTTTCTCTCTGAAGTATGTAAATTGCCATAATAATTAAAGACCGAATAAAGGCCACCTTACTGAAGAAAGAATGAGAATTGATCTATTCTGAATTAATAACTGTTGGTGACAACAGTACAAAAATGTTTCAATTCTAAGAAATAAACACATTGCTTACCTTTAAATATAATTAAATCATCTTTCTACAAAATAAATAATCCAGCTTCACAAATAGATATCCCTTTGCTAGAAAGTAAGTATCCAAGAAACGGTGTGGAAGGCTTTTTCGGAAAGCAGAGAATTCAGCGCAAGTGGCATGGAACTCATCTGAAAACTCTCACGGGGTGGATTGTATTCCGAGCGGGCATAGCACTCGTCAACCACCCGACTAGTCAAAAATAATCATGCCTAGAGAAAAATGGAAAGGACAGTGCAAGAAAAGCCTATCATCCAATCAGAAGACGAGAAATGATGGAGTGGGGGAATATACCTGACGGTGAATAGGTACGTCACAATGAAGGCGAATGACAGTGCTGCTCCACCCTCTCCGGCAGCTGTTTGGCTTGGATATTACCCCGTGGTGACAAACTGATTAATGCCCATCGTCAAACGATTGCCCGATCCGATCTCACATCCCTTCCTCACCATTTCAGTACAAAATATCATCCGTGTCCACGCCTTTGTAATCCATAGCAAGCAATTGTCGGCACACGCCTCTAACTTATAAAAAGGAACACACTAACTTAAAAACGGTATTAAATTATCGTCCCCCAATGCATAAGTAATTGCCATTTGCACGGCATAACGCCTGCAATAGAAAAACAGGAACAGTCACGATTATTCCGAATAAGCCGTAAAATGCTCAATCTATTCTAGAATGTGAATCGTTATGCTTCCTTTCATGAAAGGAAAATCGTTTGGAGAGTTGTCTTTTCATATAAATTAGAAATAATTTGAATTTTAGAATTTTCGCATACAAAATTTAAAATTTAATAAATTTAAAGTGGATTAAAGATATTAGTTTTTTACCCCTCCCGCATAAAAATATTTTTTATATTTTGAATTAGAGGTAAAATAATGAACGCAAAGTTGATATGATAAACATAAAAAACATAAATAATAAATAGTAATAAATATAAAGTTGGTAATAAATGTTGTAACGTTAACTATAACAAAGAATTTTTACGTATAAATCTTTTGCATTCTAAACATAAAACGAATATCGCCTGGGACGAAGAAGATCGCTAAGCAGACTCCCGATTTAGGACTCATTTGCAAATTCTGCATTTAATATGCAACGAAGATTTGCCTGATCTGGAAATTTCTGGATCTGTTTTTCTGACAAAATTAAAACTGCTTGTTATTATTATATTTTTTCGGGTAAAAAATTTGCTAAATTCTTAATCAGCTGTAAAATAAAATGTATGTAAATAAAATGATATTGAGCCATTAATCTTACTTTTATTGTAGCAATAAATTCTATATATAGTTTAAATCATTTACAGTTTCACATAAAACAAAAATAACCCAAATTAAAATTCACTATCATTTTTTTGAATTTTCACCTGCAATAAAAATTGGAATTTCAGCTTTCCAATGAAATTAAAATTGTGTAACGATGTCAATTTCCTTTCGCAGAAAAAACATTTCCATATTTTGAATACTAAAGTAATTTTATGCTTATAATAAGCGCGCTTTTGATAACAAAGGTTATTGGTTTATATTTCCACCCACACAAGAATCCATACAAAAAACATAAATTGCTTGGAAGCATATTTTTGCACCTCACTTTAATTTAACTCCTTCGCAATTTTCAAACTGCGAAAAATATGAATCCAAGTCTAAATGCTTCTAAAATAAGTCCATTTCTCTAAACTAAAACATTTTTCAAAACTATATCATTGTTGATAAAATATTGTGAAAAATATTGATAAAATATTGATATCAAAATATTGTGAAAAAAAGGCTTTGCGCATGCGACTTCCGTAGTTTAATCTTCTTCCACAAATGTGGTGTGATAGTTTTGTAACGAGGTAACAAACTCGGGAATCGGCCATATCATACAACCATAATTCAAAATAATTAGGCGATTCGTTTTAACGCATTTCAACTGTTTTATCCGATGAAAACGAATGCAGCAACTACTACAGCCACAATTACTTGATTTTGAAAGTCGTCATTTTATCGTCCGATAGCACGCGAGTTCAATACCAGCCGAGGACAGGTGGTGAGAGAGTCAACGCATGATCCCGTTACAATTTGCTATTTTTCATTTGGAGATAGATGTGCCTCGATTGAAGTAAAGTACGATAGGCACCTACACAATATAAAGTAAGTACTTATATCTTACAAGCATCCAAATGCGAAATGGGAATCATACGCACGATCTGTTTTGCTAGTTGCCGAGTTCTAGCCATTCAGTAACTTCTCTTCAACTGTGCGCCGTAATTTCTATGTTGCTCAATACTCCTTTTTTAACACTTGAAACACAAAATATATAAGAACATGCAGTTCAAAATGGATTCCGAACGTCTAAAACAGTCAAGTATAAAGTGGGATTGAAACGCATGAATTGTTGAACCGATGATCAGAGCACTAACTATTCGACTGCCAGCATGTCCTTGTCGCAATATAAGCGTTTGGTTGTCGGGTTATATGGCGCAATGTCCAAAACAGGACAATCTGTGCCAATGGTGCAATAAAGAGGTAGCTAATTCAGGTGTCGATCGTCACTCAACCAAGAATTACATTTGCCATCGGATATCTGTGTTTAGTGTCTTATCGGCTTTTTCGGTAACCGGAAACTTATTTGAATATAATCTACGCAATAGGTCGTGGTTGTCTAGTTGGAAATGTGGAGTTGTTCTTGTGACTAGTTCTATGCCTCATTCAGCCGAAGATTCATTCTGTTAACTAAGGGCGATTGAAAAGTATAAAACACGTGGCAACCACAATGTCTTTCCATTATTATATTAGTGGAAAGTGCAGCAGGTAATGCCAGCTCCGATGTCGATCACATCCCTTGACAATGGTACAAAATTAATGCAACGGTCTGTGGTTAGTATCCTTAAAGTCAGCAAAAATGGGCAGCCGAAAATGTAGTGCAAACAACGAAATAAAATAAAATCATTATTTTAAAGAAATAAAATATTTTGGCTAAATTGTTTGATCAGAAAAATTATCATTATTTATTACTAACAAATCGAATTTATTTTCGATTAAAAATATTTTACAATTTATTAACGATCTACGTAAAACTGACTCACGTATTACCGCTAGGCATTGAACTGGAAGTAGTCACTGATACAATTAATCACACAGATACCTTCACGATAATAGCAATCAGAGCGAGAAGGACTGAACAGCAAATCAGCGTAATAAATTACCAAACGCATTTTCGCGTGCTCATTTCACCAGACACCAAACTTTTTGCCCTACCCCCCCCCCTCCTCGCAGCACGCGCGAACAGCAGCAGCTCCACTCAGTTTTAAAATATATGTTCCTTTAGCCCCCTTGCCGCCAAACACCAAAAATATTTCAGTAGGTCAGTGGCAGGCCTGGCGTTCCGTAACCATGACAACGGAAAAAGCGCTGACAAAGTCGGACGTGTATAATTTCAGTTCCCCCGAGTTGGATGCCGTAATTAGTCAGCGTTAAGCAATGTCAGTGCCGAAATTTAACGCGGGCCATTAAATCTTTAGAAATGAATAAATGGACAGAGCAAACCCCTCCCCCTTCCGAGGAAGCAGCGATTTTCGAATAATTCATGAATATATTTAATGAAACGTGATCTCCTCTTATTCGCGTTATAAACTCGTCTACCGTATTCAACGCATCCACACAGATGTTTTCCATGAATGGAACCTTACTCTCCGATTTTAATTGGATCCCCGATTGGCATCTGTTTTCTTAACTTCACAGAGATCATTTAAAGAATTACGAAATTGCAGCGAAACTGTTCAGGATTATCGAAAGCTTTGCTGACCAAAGCACCGTAGAGATCGGGATTGCATATAACTATAGCTATGAATGTACTGAAATTGATTACACCCGCTTCTATATCATTTATATATAGATAATTATTTAATTTATTGAAGAAATCCATTATTGAATTCTGAAGCCCCGTAGCGCGAATGCTCGGTCCTCGGACTAAGAAAGGTTGACTCAGCCTTTCATCCCTTCAGTTGATCTATAAAACTGAATACCAAGCATGCTTGGGAACTCAACAATGATACTTTTACATTAGGCCTACCATCTAATCGAAACCAATAATTCGCACCCCAGGGCCATCGGTCACAAAAACAAGGGCATTGGCGCCCACATAGGTTGTTCTAACATTAAGTTTAGTAGTTTAGTTTTTATTATTGAATTTATTCCGAAAATATGTACATATATATATATATATATATATACACACACACACACACACACACTATATATATATATATATATATATATATATATATATATATATATATATATATATATATATATATATATATATATATATATATTATATATATATATATATATATTATATATTATATATATTATATATATATATTATATATATTATATATATATATATATATATATTATATATATATATATATATTATATATATATATATATATTATATATATATATATATATTATATATATATATATATATATATATATATATATATATATATATATATATATTATATATATATAATCAGAAATCACAATTATCTACAAAAATTAGTTGTTTCCACTGGGATCAATGGGTAAAGATTATCATGGTGGAAATTACCATCGGGCTAATACGAGCCCTCCACTGATGTGGAGTAAAGACAGCTCAAATTTTAACACAATGACTTGAACAGGTCTTCTGGGTCCAAACAATAGCTGTTTATATTGAAGATACTTGGTTTGTTTTGTCCTTTAGCTATTTTTATTATTCAAAAAGCTAATTAAACTGCAACAAATAGCTTCAAATGTGAATTTCTAATTACCCTATACAATCCTCTGTAAATTATCGAAAACAAAAACTCTTCAACAGAAAGCAAAGGCAATAAGAATACTGATCGATGTTTGGTTTCATACTTTTAAAATAAAATTCCTACAAAATCGGTATTCAAAACTCTTGCATTGAATTTACGGCGAATCTGTTGCAGTCAAAAGAAAATCGTGCCTTTCAATGATAAATCACTAGAATTGCTTTAGTGTCAATTCCATTCATATTAACAGTTAACACACATACATACATTGCGATGCAGGGGAACTCCGGACTGTACCCTTAGGTAAAAGAGTTTGGAATACTCGCCCATCACCAAGTGCCTCGTCATTTTGAAACACGTTCGGGTGACGAGGTCACACCTGAGCTGGCATTCTCCTCTCCACATCCAAGCTATATCAGACAGCTAACATACAAAAATAAATGAATGATTACAAAACATTTGTATTTTATAATTAATTAGTTAATAAGCTAATTAACTATTTAGTGAATATAATACGTTAACCAGTTCACTAACTACAATCTTTAAAAAATCGAGTGGTTATTCACCACTCGATGAGCGATGTATATTTTGTACTCCATAAAGATACAATATGAATCCTTAATTGGGTAAAGAAGTTCTTCAAACTCTCCATCCTCGATTCAAAGCAATTTTCACTCTTTTTTTGACGTGTTTAAGACACAAACAAATGGGATGTGCTCTCATTGGATTAAACCATCACGGGGCGCTATGCTTTCAGTTTAACTTTGTTAAAACGGAGGATTTTAAGACTTCATTTTGTAAAGGCGATCTATTTGAATTAAAATGTAAATATCATTAGACAAGGAGGAGCGTAGAAACATTAGGGCAAGTCTTTATTTCTTATGATTAATTGAATGATTAAATCAAATCTTCATATTGTGATTTTTCACCGTGATATAAACTTTCCTATTCGAAAGTGTCAATGAATAAATTCTCTATTGAATTTATATTCGTGTAATATTTATAATATTTGCCGACCGCCATGTCTAGAGGTCGGAGTGCCTGATTGCGAATATGGAGGTCCTGAGTTCGAATTCCGGTTCGGGCACGGATGTACTTTTTCTCTCTATCTACCCTGTCTTGGTCCTTTCTGTGTATGAATGAGGTGTGAATGGTTGCCTGCCCTATAAACGGGTCCCTATGGCATTTGTGTACTAAAGAAGTCGGACTCCACACCATATATGGTTCAGTATGAAAAAGGGGATTAACGCACCCCATATTTTCTGCCTAAGTTGGCACAAAACGAAAAAAAGTTATAATATTTGAAACTTCTGTTTATTTATAATGTTTAATAATATAAAATAATGTTTGTAAACTTTATTTTTTATTTCAAATACTATTTTCTGCCAAAATTAAATGTATTATTAATGATTATTATAAATTATAATGAATGCATATTTAAATACTTTTAATTTCGAAACTGCGTGAATATGACTATTAATTTTTTCGTTGATTTAAATATCCAATGAACATTATAAAAATATTATTTAATATAGTTTATTGTACTGAATTGAATGTGTTATTTTATATCAAATACAGCATTTTACCAATGAATAAGAATAATTTTTTTCTCATAAGTAAAATTCAAAGCTTCTTAACTTAAATGTTACAACAATGTAAAGTAAATATTAATCTACAGAATATTACTTGACAGTGTGTGTATTTTATTTATTAAAATTTCACAGACAATATGCATTTTATTTATTAAAATTTCAATGACAGTTTTTGATTTGATTGTTAATATGTAAAAGCATACGTAGATAAAACGAAAGCAAAATTTTATATGTATCAAAAGCTACTATTAATTTGTATGATATTTTAGAATTTTTAACTAAAAATTTTATCAATGGAAATATAATTTATATTCTTATTTTATGGTATCATCAGTGAAGAAAAAAATAAACAAAATTAGCAAAAATAAATCTGAAACATGTTATTTTGAAGATAATGAAATGCAATGTAAGGAAAAAATGGCTGATCAGGTATATTCTGTATAACGAGTAATCAAAATAAGTTTCATGGAAACTGAGAAAATGTTAACTATTGTTATTAATACAAGAACTAATTTCATTTTGCTTGTAATGTATCTAAAAGTTTGAAGTAAAATTCTATGCTTAATGTAAGAATGTGGTAACTTAATTCAATGACATTAAATTTCCAATTAATATTTTCAGTTAAAATCTCTTATTAAAGTTTTTGGTTCTTAAAGTTGGTTTTAAAATAATAAAAGGTTATTATTATTCATTAAATTAAAATATTACTTGGAGATTAGTTTAAGAAATTTGAATAATGTTTTTAAATCTATTTTGAAATAAAGTATTGTTTGTTTTTACAGCTAAAACCAAATTTTAATTATCTTTATAATAAATTTATAATTCATTTAAAACTTTCTGAATTTTTTACTTGAATTTAATTGCTCAAAAATTAAATATCCAGTATTTATAATTCACTTGATCACAACTAGTTTTTACATGTATGATATTTTTGAGTAAACACTTATGTATATTATATGTGTATTTTTCCTTTCTGACAAATCGATTACAATTTGTAATGCTTTATGAAATTCATAGAGAAAAAATATTTGAACTTATGAAGAAAATATTTAAAACAAAATAACATTTTGTGATGAAAGATACATCATCTATTGTTCTATTCTATTACAAAATTGATGTCTCTAAGTATCCAAAAGAGGCTGCTTTCAATTGAAACATTGGTAGAATAAAACCTGTATTTTTTAGATACTTAAGGATGAATTTTAAAATATTCATGAAAGTACTAAACTTTTATATCAACATTATTTTCTAACAATGCCACAATGACTTAGGCACACCACGCAAGAAGTTTACAGTCCCTAACATTATTTGTATATCTGGATTTTTAATTGTAGATTATGATACATGCTGTGCACGCATTTCCAAGTTTTTTGATTATATGTGAATAAGATGTTTTAAATCATTTTAATGCCAAAATTATTTAGTTAAAATTTTGCCGAGAAAAATTTTTTTTATACAATAATGAAAGAAAAATCATTATTTTGATATTTGGTTAATGGTTACATGATCCAAAAGAAAGAAATTAAAATCTATGTTTTACAAAATGTGCAGTATTGCAGGTCTTTTATTATAGTGTAGTTTTCTATCTTGTAATTTTAAAAATCATTTCACTTGCAATGAATTTAGTATATGTGAATATTAGTATATGTCATACAAAAGCATAGTTTCAAAATTTTTTGTTGTAATTTGTAAAAAAAATAATTTATTTAGTTTCAATTGCTTTTCATTTACAGTTGATTGATTCAAAAATGCTTTAACATTAGAAATAAATTTATGTATGCATGTATATATTTTTATTTAATGTTTGAAATTTCATTTTGTAAGTTATGATAGGGGCTATATCTATTTCATAACAAAGAAAAAATACAAAATTATTTTGTATTTATTTCATTGTGTATCAATAATTTATCATTTTTGCAACATTCTTTTAAAACATTTTCAAAAACTGCTAGATAATGATCAATTTACTAACTGAAGTTACTACGTTTTAATTAATTAATTAATGAGAATACCATTTTTTAACAAATTTCACTTGCTTTAAATTACAATAAAAGGTTCTATTAATTTAATATATATGATTATTCTCTTAGTTACAGATAGATTTGGAATTAGATATTCAGAGGCTGACTGTATTCTCAGTAAATATCCTGGATTTTATGCTTCTAGAATATTATCATATATTCAAAAACTTGTCCTATAATAGGGATTAAATATGTGAGAATTCAGGATGATAGTATTTTTAAGCTGAATATAATTTCAATACAGAATATAATTAAGTAAATATCTGAATTTCTTACAGCTTTATTTTTTTAATATATAAGGCTTTATTTATTTGAAGTATTATTCTTATGAAATTTTTGGTAATAAAATTTATTTAGACACTGATAAGAATATAAATATTCTAGAAATTTTATTTATTATGATTTTTTTTTCGAATTAAGTGAAGAGAACTGTGGAAGAATAACAACGCTCAAAAGAGGTCTACTACTCTGCTTTGCTGTGGTCAAAAGCAAGATCTGAATATGAAATCTTTTTATTTGCGGATAGGGGATTTATTGATGTCGGATACGCAAGATTAAAAGGCGATCAATATTTTATATAAATGTCATCATGTGTTTAATGTTAAGTACATAAACTTACAGTATTTCATGCTCTCATGGACTGTATAATTTATAAACTAAAAAATGGTTCAGTTGGGACTTTAATTTAAACGACACATTCTTACAATAATCGATCAAGATCTAAATTTTGCAAAATACAAGCATTAAAATGCATATTATCTTTTTGATTCTTATTTTAGTAGGATTCTTATTTTGTTTTATTAAACTGACAAAAAAAAACTGTCAAGTTCCAATATTAATTTGACATCAGAAACATAAGAATTTCTGTATACATATTTTTACTTAATTTTTTCCTGTATTAAAAATTGAATAAATGTTTTTTGTATAATCTTGCAATTAATTTTAATTTCATTCTTAGTTTCACTAAAGTTATTTTCAGCTTAATTTAAACTTAAAAATATATCATAAAACAAGATTCATTTACAAAAATATAAGTCAAAAATATAGGTAAGTGCAAAAATGTAAGTTATGTTCAACAGAATAATCTAAATATTTGTCTTTATCCTCCTGTAACTTCAAAAATGCATATTATCAATATTCAAAAATAAATATTTAGCTATACTATAAATAAAAATTATTTTTTCAAAATAACTTAAATTATATTTATGTATTTTTTAAATTCTTTACAATTTGTTGTTCGAATAAAGTGTATAAAAATTAATTTCGTACTTAATGGGCCCATAGTAAACTAAACTGAAAAATAAGTAGAGTGACGATTTTTTCTTGAGAGTGCTACACTCAACATAAAATCAAATCGATATAATAATGTAATAAATGGCTGAACAATTTGATTGATAATGTATGTAATTTAAAAACCACTATAATGATCCAAATCAATTAAAATATCATATTCAATTGTACTGTTATATTATTAAATAGAGAAATCATTTATCTTTATATTGTAATTGTCAAAAATAAATAAATAAATCGTTAAAATAAAGAATTCAAACCTAATTTCTGCATTAAATTGTCAATATAAAAAAAAAATCAGCAATACTTCTATAAAAGATTGAAATTCACTCTTTTTTCTATCTAATATACCACTTTAAGCGATTTGTTGTTGCTCCTCTTAAAAGGAGTGGTTTACCTCATCTTTCAAAAGAGTGAATTTCTATCTTAAAGATTGGGTGAGTTTTGTGACAATGAAAGAGTGAAATTTCACTCCTTCTGAGTGAAATCCACTCGATTTTTTTAAGAGTGTAGATATTTGCTGATAAATGGAAATGTTATGCACACAAAGAATAACTAGATTAAAACCAACAATTTTAAAGGGTATTCCGAACCACTATTGACAGGAAACCCTAAATGAGATTGGAACCAAGATCTGTGCAGCTGAAAACTAAGTCGTTAATTATTTGGTAACTCTCAAATAAGTATAATAGCTTAATTAACTAATATATATATATATATATATATATATATATATATATATATATATATATATATATATATATATATATTATAAGTGTAACTAATATATTAAACGCCTATTTCAGTACAATTTGTCCAATTAAATAATCTCATTTTGATAACTTATTAAAAATTACGTGACGAACTAATTCCAGTGTCAATATCATAATATAAGTTGAAGAATGCACCATTTCTTATCGTTTTCCCAACAAAAACAAGCTTCTTAATTTAAGACATCCTAAATAGAGTTATGAATCTTTGAAAAACGACAGCCCGATGGCGCTTTAAATGAATCGTGTCTAAAGTACCGAGAATGAAACAATAAAAATATTGTATTTGAGTACAAGCGCATAATGCGGAATTCATTCTTTATTCTCACTAGTATTTCGAACACGTCCTTCGAGAATGATACTTTAATTCTGGAGAAAAATGACGAAACACCTGGAATAGCAAATTTAACGTCGGAAAACGCGAAGTGAATTAAAATGGCTCTTCTCCTAGCACCCGAGAAAATAACTACGGACTCCATAAAAATATATAAAGCCATGTTCGCATCATTACTCTCAAAAATTAATAGAACGTTAAAAAGTCTCACGCCATTTTTAAAAATGGCAAACGAGTATTGAAGATGCTTCAACGTTGAATATATAGAGCTCTCGCATTGCCTAGGCGAGAGATTTCCCTTCGTTCTGTTTTTTTAGATTACGACTTGGGCTCCATTTACCGCCGCAAAGAAAACGTCAAGATAATGGGACGTGAAAAGTGAACAATTCCACGGTGATGTCGTCACTCTGCAGTGAAAAGAACGTAAAATGACGCTCACTTAACCATACTTTATTGTACTTTTACTTCTATTTATTTTTTATTGCTGTTGTTTTGTCAGTGGGAAGAAAAATATCGCCTGTTTTATTTGTTCACTTAAGGCAATGGAAATTGTGAAGTCGGCGAGAATATTTTGAGATATTTCAGCGAGATTGTGGAAATTATTTCTCTTAAGTCAGGCATGTTTCAATGGAAATGCCGACGAAACAATGCAGTATTTTGTCATAATGAGCTTAATCATGATCATAATTTTAAAAAGCATTTATTTGAAACAAATGACAATAGTAGTGATCACTTGAATATGTACATTTTTATTCTTTTCAAATTAGAATAATCAATATAAGCAAGATAAAATTTAACTTGTAAAAGCTGTGGAAAATGGACAGTCAATATCCCTTGTTGGAAACATAATTGAAGACAATGTTCAATTACGCATGGTCAAAAGTCATTTTTTATATTAAAAAAACCTAAAAACTTTTTTAGTATAGTGCCATTAATGATAATGTCGACGAATATAGTTGATAAACAAATCTTAAAAATTGTTAAAAATGTTAAGAATCTAATGAAAGAATTATTGTTATACATATGGGGAAAACTAAAGCGCTCAACATATATAACTATAAGTAACATGGGGAAAATGTATGAAAAACAAATTATATTTTGAAGAGTGACAAGAGATTATTTGTAAGCAATCATTTATTTTACACAGTGTAAGTTTAAATCCAAAAAACTGTTTAAAAGAACCATTTTAAGCAAAAACAAGCTTGGATTTTACTTAAATTGCAACCGAAATCGGAAATGATGGATGATATATATAAACCAGTCAACAAATTTTATTTTTGAAATACAATCAAAAATCCACATATTATGAGAGTGTTTGTCAAGAACTGATACAATAATAAAGTTGCATTAGTTGGGTTTTTTTTTTTTTTTTTTTTTTTTTGGCAAACTTTGTTATATTTTCCGCCAATGACGCGATATTGTTTATTTTCGTGAGCAGCTGATTCATTTTTTGCTGAACAAAATGTTATTCGCATGTCATGCTATCGTCATTATTTCTCACTCAACACACTAGACACTAGAGCAGCTGACGTTTCTTCCTTCAAACTGCATCGTATAATTCACCTATTATCATGTGACGTCATCCTCATTACCACCTCATGTTGAGCAGAAGTAGTAGTTTCTATGCCAAATTTAAGCCCTCAATCCCCGATTGCCTTCATTTCTTCATGAAACTTTCATTATTTGCTTTCGCTAACAATACTCTTGCGCAAGTATTGAAACATGCAAATAGTCTTCATGGCTCAAAGTTGACTAAAAAAGGAGTGCAAAGATAAACCTGTGGCTCAATACTGAACATTGTTAGATAATGGAAGAATGTAGCTGCATTTATAAATACGTTTACTAAGATATGGGCAGATTCTTCAGGTTTTCTCCATTATCACAAAGTTCGAATATTACATTGAAAATAATATACTATCCAGAAATTAAAAAAATTTTTCACAAAGCTAAACTGTTATTTCTTGTAAACCATACACAATTCAAAGAATTAGAGCCTTCTATGGAAACATCTCAAGCTCGATCCTAGAGACACTTGAACAACAAAGGACAGCTAAACTGCTTTTGTATGCGTTTCTTAGGCTGAGAGTTTCCTGAGCTTCCCCTCTTGCGACACCCTCATAAGATATCTTGGAAGGTGGATATTAAAATACCTTACGACGCGGTGTTAAACGCCAAATCACTGAAAAAAAGAAGCAATATACAAGTTAAACTGAATGAAACGTTAATATCGATGACATAATTCATTGAATAGTCAATTAATCAATTTTACTGAAGTAAAACCCTATTTCAGAAGTCATTTGAAAGATTCTGTGAAATATTTTCATACTGAGAGCACACAAAGCCACAATCTCTAACATTTTCTATTTTTCATCAGGCGCATTCTTACTTACTACGGCGGTCATTAAATACTACTTAGCATCCCCAAACCATCATACTCCCAGCCATTTGGGTTCATCCATTGAAAAGCTTTCTTACTCCGTTATACGGCCAATTTCAATATCAAAAGAAATATTCAAATCAAGCAGACATTCAGCTCTTTGGAACTAAATTAAACGCTGAGCGAAGATTCAAACAGCTATGAAATGTTATCGAAAAATGCACTTTTTTTTAAAAAATTTCTAAAATTTTTATTTCGAACATTCTAATTGAGTGTTTGATTTCGATTGAAGGTTTAGAAGAAAAAGCTAGACAAAAAAAACTGTGGCTAAATGAGTAAAAATTTTCTGTCGCTTATGCAATTTTTTCATTATTTAATTCATTATTAATGATTATGTAAGATTATTGACTAAGTTTATAAAACTATTAGCATATAACTTAATATAGCATTTAATTTGTCAGTTAATTTATTCATTTTTAACTGATTAATGGTAACTGTAGTATAGCGAAGTGGAGAAGTCGCTGCCCACGGATTTCGAATAAAAAACATTCAATTACAAGGTTTTTTTTTTTTTTTTTTCCCTTATCGATCAATTTTTTTTTTTTTTTTTTTTTTTTTTTTTTTTTTGGTATACGAGCGCTAATTGGAACATATAGCTTAAAGTAAACCACTGCAATTATCCAAATTTAAGGTGAGATACAAACTTACCTATTGTTGAACAGAAAGGAAGAGCGCTAAGCATTCGGCTATCAGTTTGGCAACCCCGAAATGGCATTCGAACCCACTAAAAATATACGGACTGCCAGCTCAGTTAGTTTGACCGAGACCTACAATTTAAATTGGATTTCTAGTCATGGTAAGCGTACATACTCCAGATTGGAATTGATCCCACTAACTATTGAACCGAAAACCAGAGATGATTCATTCTTAAAAAAATAATACGTTTAATTGTTGAAGTTCAAGGAATTATATTAATATAAACGATTAAAATTAGGTTTGGCACACACACCAAGACTTTGCACTACACTAAGGTTTTGCACCCGTAACAGACTTAAAGTGGATTCCGAACCACTCCAGACATCCACGCGCAAAGTTGGATTGGATTCGAACCACGAACTGTTGAACCAAAGGCAAGTCAGCTAATTATTCGGCTGGTTCTATTAAAATTAAATTTTATCTCTATAAATGAATGTTGATATAGATATTTAGATGCTTCAAAGAAAAGCTTAGATTGATAATGAAAAATATAAATTTATTTCAGACGAGTTCAACATTTTCACTCTTCCAATTTCCATTGGCTTTCTTTCCAATGTGCCTCATGAACCCATAGTTAACTTAAATTAGAATAATTTCAAACCAGAACTCGGTCACTTAGTGATAAGATCTTGCTCTTTAGAATGAAAAGTGCAGCGTTCAATCCCATTTCATTTCGACGAACGAAAAAGCTGCTATCTGCATCCGTCGAAGAGAATTATTTGCTTCGATTTTCTCCCTTTTCCGATGTGGAAATGTAAGGGACCACTTATGAAAAGTCCTCTTGAGAAAAAGAAAGTTTTACATGACTCAAATAAAAAAGAAAGTCCGGAAAATTTCCAAATATTTACCCCGACATGTATGTAGGTAAAAAGCAGAAACGCCATCAACAGTTGATGAGGAAGGATTTTTCACCCAGGAGTGGCTCCTTATTAGGAGTCCTAAATATAATAAGCGCTTGAGTTTCATCAAAGCATTAAATCGTGTTTCGAATTCAGATTCACTGCATGTGAACCTCTCATGTTCTGCGCGCCGAGCTGGCAACTGAATGGTTTGCACTCTTGCCTTCGATTCAACAGTTCGTGGGTTCGAATCCCCCCTTGGACATGGATGTTTGTAGTGATTCGGAATCTACTTTAAGCCGTAGGTCCCGGTCTAATTAGCCCTCGTGTCCAAAAAATGACCGTTGATCGACAAACAAACCAAACAATCTCATGTTCTGCGCTTCAAGAATAAAAACTGTGTTTTTATATATTTCTGAAATTCCTATTTTATATTATCATCATTACTTAATATTTTAGCACCACAACGATGGGTGTTCTCCAACACAATTGCACGTGGTAAGACTGAGTTTGAAATTTCAGTAACTTACAAAGCAAAAAGACATTTTTGATAGTATATTTATCGCGCGATAGTAACAAACTATATTCCCAAATCCTTACTGTATTAAGAAATTTTCTATTGGGTTTAATATACAAATCAACAGATTACTTCAAAAGTATAAATATAACAACATACATAATATATATCTTTATATTAAATAATTTAATTTCTTCTCTTAAAGTAAAATTTTTAGATGCAAAAATTTCTTATTCTGCAATAAGCAAAAGTAAATCAAAACACAAATCACTTCTTTATATTTACGATAAACAAATACTGTTTCTTCACCTTTCATTCAATGTTATATATAATCCCTACAACGGAGAGAAATCTTTAACAATTCACAACGAAACGAATTAAAAAAGTAATAATCACCTGCAACCATCACTCACACAAAATTCTTGAGAGAAAATGTTTTTAATCTATATTTCTACCCCCAATGCTTTAAATTGGAAAAAGCGAAATGGCGAAACAGAAGGAGATGAAATTAAACTGGATTATAATCCTTTTCCTGTTTTCCTAATCGGAGGAAACAGGAACGAAATTGCTTCTCCACCCCTTTCGTGTCCCCTTCCACCCCCACTCCCAACAATATTAACATCTTTTGCAGAGATAAACTTTCCCTTTGTTTCGAAACCGAGGGTGGGAAAAATCAGTGCGCGCCCATAACGGTTACAGCCCTTTTATCATTACAACAAAACCAGGCGTTTTCCCGAAATGACCGTTTTTGGGTATCGTTAGAAACAAAGCCGGACATTTCCTCTAGCCAATTTAAAATAATGCTCTTTAGTAGCCCCCCCCCCCCTCTTACGCAATAGCTGGTTGAGCAATATTTTGCTCAGTACTTTTCCCGAAAATGCTGCAGTTATAATTTGTCATTTCTTTGATTTTTGACTGTAGGTTAAAGTACATCTCATCCCCCACCCTCACGATTCCACGAAATGACGTCATCGCTTCTGTTCCATTTTGTAGGTTTTAATCGCGACTATTAATATTTGGCTATTAGTGCGGTCATTTAGGGGCTGTGTTTCTTTTTTCACGCTTGAATTAGTTAAAGTGTTGTTCTGCGAAAAGTTGAAATTACGCCTTATGGCGGTTTTTCTCCTCGATACTGTAAGCACACTTTATCATTAGATAATGCCGGAAAGGCCAATTACCAAATTACCATTACAGCAACTTTTATTGCACCGCGTTCGCAATTTAAATAAATTTTAGAATTGATATATTTGAAACTTCAAAACTCAGGAATTAAAACATCATTCATTGCATTTATATGTTCTTTTAAATGGTACAGATTTTTCAACAAATTGCCCTCAATAATGTAACGTTAAATAACAAAGGACACCCAAAGTAAAATATAATATCATAGCAAAGGATGTCCTAAATAAGAGACATCTGACTGACAAAGGAAGTCCTACTGTATTATACTCTAATTATAAATATAAAACTTCAAACACAAGAAAAAATACAGTTTTTCAATAAATTTGCAAGTATATGGTTAATTGATAAACTTTATTTACGAATGAAATAGTTAAATTAAGAGACATAGTAACAATAAATCCGCATTTTATTTTTTTCAGAATATTTAGATTACTATGATAACACTTTTATAGTAATAAATATAACATGACAACCTTTATTTTCATTTTCAATTTTACTTTTATTTGATCAAAGAAATTCTGCTCAAAGTGTTTGATGTGACTTTATGAGCTTTATCTAAATAAATTACTTTTTTTCAGTAACCAAACGGGGGGGGGGAATAAATAATAATAATAAAAAAAAATTTAAAAAGTCAAAATTTATCTTTATAAAACACAAAATCCATTTTATAATATTGCTATAAAAGTGAACAAACTTTAAATGAAAAAAAAATTTTTTTTGTCATACAGAGAGAGATGACTCATCGTTTAAAAAAATGGACATCATAATTCATGGGCCCCATGATTAAGGGTAATACATCAAGAACATTTACAAAAAATGCATTTTCTTTTATTTTTATGGTTTCTTTTTATTTCGCTTAAGCTCCTGAATTATTGTTGGCATATTTTTTGTTGTCTCCCACACTAAAGAAAGAAGTGAGTAACGGTTTAAGGCCCTAGCTATAAATTACAGGGCATACAGCTGTAAATATGGCGTGTTTCACGCGGATTTAAGTGGAAAGTCCTTAATACTTTTTTTCAATCTATACAAAAGATTTTTTCACTTTTATTCACATATATATTGCAACATTATGTGTGTATACATACACAAACACATACACAGACACACACACACAAACACACACATATATATATATATATATATGCGTAAGTCCTCCGGACACGGTTCCAAATAAAAGAAACGCAAATGTAATTGTAGAGTAGAGTGGGGGTGTGACTATCATATGTTGCAATCCTAATTTACAAATAACTCATATTAAAATCGTTTTAAGGATTGATTAATACTTATTCAGAAATTAAAAAATTTTAATCTAATTGGTTTCCTAAAAATTTTCCAAAAAATGAAGGAGTCGATCAATTTCTGTTTAGAAACGAAGCATTACATAGTAAGCAAAAAAAAAAAAATTATCTGCATGAGTACAAAGCTTCCTTACATTATTTCCAAAAAGAAAAAAAATACATAATGCTTTAGTAAGAGGATGAAGTGATGTCAAAGCTGAATTAGAGCCAACTGCCCTTCAAAGTTATGTCTCGACACTGGAAAATGCGAGTACGGTTACTGTCTAAATGAGGTGTAGTTACAAAAAAATAGCTTTTGTATTATTTAGCATAAATCTCCCTTATTTGTAGGGTTTCACACTCAGTTTCAGCTGAAGTAACGCACCATCACTCATAAATGGACGTTTACTTTGCAGGCTTCTCTCGTTTATAGAACTGTCAATCTCCACGGTTCACAGTTAATTCCCGGTGCTTTTAATTTACTTACGATTTTTTATTGATTCCAAATCACGTGGGTTAATATTATTCCGCATGGTACGCAAGATATCGATTACAATACACTGCTATTAATATATCACTGGTTATTATTCAAAATGCCCCTTAACCGCATGTTGCAGTGGAAGACATCATGGAACAACGTAAAAATATGCTTATCATGGTCTTTGTATTGAAGTAAGATACTTATGAGTAAGATTCCAGGTCCTTTCATGAACACTGTATTTCTGCAATGAGACAGAGGCTGGCTTTCTGCTTTCGACATGACACTGTAGACCAGGTGGGTGCTTGGAAGTTTTCTACGTTTTCTCCATTTAAATGCCTAAATTCTGCCCAATATCTATAAAAACACGTCAGAAATCTCTCTGGCTGTTGAATCGCTTTTAACAGCATGCAGCTACTTTGTAATGATGTAGTTACATGTTTTAGTTTGATTTTTGATCTATAGTCACTTTTTTCTAGTGAAAATTGATTAGACAAAATGCAACAATTTAAATCCATCTTCTAATCATAACAAAAATCCACAGTCAAAACGAGAATCGAATTCAGGAGTTGTTGAACGAAAGGTCAGCATTAACAATTCAGTTGCCATTTTGATCATTCGCTTTGGTGGGTCAAATTAACCGAATTGTGAATCACTCAGAATAGTTAATCCTGACTAATGCATCAGCCTCCACTGTTAGAAAATGACTAGTATCGAACAAGAAGCCTTTCGTTTCAAAAACCTCACTACCAAAGACAAACCAGTAAATATTTATTTGCTTGACTACAATAGTAAAATTGTGAGAGAAAAATGTAGTGCATTTCATTCCTTCTTTAAACAGAAAAGCCCCACAAGCAATTCTATAAATATCAGTCATATAGCCTGTGTGATCCAGGACTGTTAAAAATGAACTAGCTCACTCAGTAAGTTAGCAGTAGAGCCTGGCACTTAGATTGAATTCCAGTACCAATTATGCAGCACATATTTTTGTATTTACTTTCTACATCTGTCTAGTGAATTCACGTCAGTTTTCGGGTTTTCCACCTTGTAACAACACTCCCATACCTTACGAAACTTTCTGAGGGAAAGCAACAAAGTGAATGGAAAAATGAATCTTAACTCTGTAGTAAAGTATATCTGTGGTATAAGTAATAGAAACACTTTCTAAAAAATAAAAAGCAATTCATTTTCTTCGTTTTAAAGATGACTGGTTATTGACAAATATACGAAAGAAAATTCTTTCAGAAAAGAAATTTTAAGGATAAAAACATTAAATATGCATTTTAGAATAAATTATGCTATATTAAACGTAAAGTTATGTAATTTAGAAGCATTGTGAAAAATGTAAACTGTGTTGTTTACGCTTGAAAATGCTTCGAATGATTATCAATTGTTCTGCAGCAAAGGTTGTGAAGAATGTGATGCAATTTTACTGTCCAATTTTCAAGTGAAAAAAAAAGCAAACAACAATAATTATTAAAATTGGACTTGAATACAACCGATTGCAAACATAAAATCTTCATATAAAACAAATATTGGGGTTTCGATAGTATAGAAGATTTATCAGAACTTTGTTTTGTTTTTCTCTTTCAAAGGAACAATTTTTTTCACGTGAGGATTAATTAGAATGAGTCCTAGAGCTTGAAGGGTATTCTGAACCGCAAAAAAGAAATATGCTCTAGTTGAGATTCGAACCCATGAACTGTTGAGTTAAATGTCAAAGCTGTAACCATTCAGCTGCATAATCACCACGTCAAGTCACAAAATGAAGACAGTCACGTGTTTCAACCTTCCCAAAAAGCTTTATTTGAGTACAACGAACTAAAGAAATCGACGCGTACTCGGCTTTGACAATAGTTATATTTATTGCCGCAAGGTGGCGTCGTCTTCAAGATGGTTGGCAATTTTACTATTTTTTTAGAAATTTTCTTTTTCTTTCTTTTTTTTTTTTTTTTTCAGCTAGATTAAACTCAGTGATTCTCAAACTTTGTCACCGCCCACTTTTAATGATTTAAATGGTGGCACACAAAGAAAATGATAAGTTTAAAAGTTGTTTACTTTCCAATAAGACACTGTGTAAATTATTTTATGATATTAACTAATTTACGAGATAAAATAACATAACAGATACTACAAAAACCACAGTACATTTATTATTTTATTAATAAAAAAGTCATAATACATTTTACCATATATAGTTTTAAAATTTGGCGACACACGAAAGTTCCGCTGCTCAGTGGTTGACAATAGCTGATCCAACAATTTATAAAATTTAAATAGGATGACGAATCATGGCAAACATTCTTGACAGAAGAGGAAATCGAACTCTCGCACTTTTGAAGTGAAGGCAAGATCTGGCTCGTTTCAAGTAAAAATTAATTATAAAGTGTTCAGTTTATGAGTAAATCATTATTATTCAAGTAAAATAAAAATCTTTAAAATGATTTTTTTTTGTGAAATTTTAATTGACAGAAAATTTGTTGATAGCTGTTGCTAGAGTCTGAACTCAAAAAATTGCTTTGGCAAAAAAAAAAAAAAAAAAAAAAGGGAAACTTAGTATTGTTGAGCTTTTCTCTCCAGTGAAAGATTTTAAATAAGTATTTTTAGCACCTTTAACATTAGAGCAAAACATAATTAATTAAACTTATCTCCAACTTTTAAAAAAGCTTCATATGCCTCTCATTTATTTTTTCCTCGGTTGCAAACAAAATTAATCTTTTTGTGTAAAAACTGATCTGGTATAGCTCTTGACATTTGATAGGGGAAGTCTTCGCTATTTCTTCGTACACATAACGTCTCGCGACAACACATTTCATAACTAAATAAAAAGCGAAGCATTTCTTATTATCGACTTGTTGGGAAGGAAAAAAGTGAAGCAAATTTCTAATTACAACATTTTTCATTATTTTTATTTGAAATGGAACAAAAAATTAAAAAACAGAATAAAAAATTGGCAGGAAAAAAGCAAATGAGTGTCATAGAAAAAAAAAGAAGAAAAGAAAAAAGAAAAACGGCGATAGAAACATGGTCTCGAATATTGATTACATTATTTTGGCGTTTTTCATGAAAAGGTGAAGGTATCTGCGAAGAAAGGCAAGAGAAAACATTTAAAATAAAATCGCTTTCTTTATCGTTGTCACACACACACATTCATTGTCAGACGATAAAACATTTTAAACGTCCACTTTCTCGTGACGAAATTGCGACGGAAGGAAAAAAAAGCAGGTGTGTCATTTACGAACATAAATTGTTTCGAAGTAGGCGTGGATAACAAGAACCGGTCGTAGTTGAAGTTAACTTTATACTTGATCATTTTTAGACACGAAGGAGACACAACTGTTCTGTGAATTGGAAGATTGCAACATGTGAACATTTTAATGAGGAAAATTGAAATGATTGGTCGATACAGGGGGAAGGCTGCAGGAAGGGAGACATATTTCTGTCTCGTAAACATACTTGATTTCCAGGCTTTCTGTTAGGGTGGAGCAACATCGTTATCTGAAACCAATCATTTCTTAAAGAGGTCTAATCAGTCAATAAATGAAGAAAGGCCATTTATCACTACAATAAATTCATGTAATTAATGTAAGTCTTCCTATTATTGCTATTTTAAAAAAGATCATCGTGAAACAATTCGCAAGAAATTTTCAAGATGCAAAAAAAGCTAATCAGTCGTTAAAATAAGTCACAGTTTAACTTACAGGAAAAAAATATTAAATTTTATTGTTTTTGAATATATTGGTAATTTTCTATTTAACTTAAAACTACGAAGGATTGGAAAAAGTTTTCGCATAGTTTGTCATTTCATGACTACTTTTTTCAAGCTATCATTGCCATTCACGAAACAAAATCTCAGAAATCGAAACTAACCTCTCAATTCACATTGAAATCGAAACTAAAATTAAAACAATTCAATTCATCTCAGTAGCATGAAAAATACAAATTATCTTTCGAGCAGGATGAAACAATTCGACGCCTCCACTCACCGCCACAGAAATCAAATCGGTTTTTTTTTAATTACTTACGAAAATTAATTCGGTATAATTAGTTTTCATGAGTTTACAATAATTTCCGCTACTACAAACGAACACGCTCGAGATGATAATCGAAGCCAAGAACAGTTGAAGCAGAGTCTAAGGCGCTAATCACTCACATTTACGAGCTCAGTTGAAATAAAAATAGATGTTGGCAAAATAGAATATACTGATTTTACATAGTTGGAATGATTTCATTCAACATTTATCTGAAATTTGGCTCTGGTAAATATTGACAGACCCTGTTCTCAAATTTCACTTGTCACTTAACACTCATTTTTTGAATACAAGAGCTAATGAGATCGAAATCAATGGTTAAACTGGATTCCAAACCATTATGAACACCTAACCCCAAGATGGGAATCGAACCCACGAACTGTTGGGCCGCTAGTCCTGCTAAAATTCTCCTTCACACTAAACACAGACTGTTACAAAATGTACCGTTATTGGGTCAGAAATTGGTGGGGGGCTCTGACTCGGATGTCATAACTCGCTTCTTGCTATTTTGCTCTAATTTTATAAGTCTAAAACACTGCCGCATTGAGCAATTTTTACTTCCACGATCCATGCATTCGCAGTTACAACCATAAAATATTTTGAAAGTTTCAGAAGGCTTCTATTAAGGTTTTTATACAAATCGATGCACACATTTTACCTCCTTTAGTGCACTCTCAAAAGATTCGCGATAGCCCAGTAGTATGTCCGCACAATCTGTATTAGAGGATTCCAAGTTCGATCCCAGCTGTTGTTAAACATACAGAAATCGTAATAAAATTTCCGCTGCATGTCGGTCGGAGTGGACGTCTCAAGTTTTTGACGTCTAAATATGGTGGCGTAACTGTGAAAAATCCTAACAGAAGGCTGCGAACGTTCTGATGCTTCGAAACAATCTTCAGGCGAGGCGGAAAATGCAACTAAAATACATAAAATATTCGAGCCACTGCAAACTCAGACACGTATGAAGATCACCTAGTTTGCTTTGTTTGACGATCAAGGCTCATTTTTTTAAGCACACAATCTAATTAGACCAGTTTAAAATAGGTTCCAAACCACACTAAGTAATCAAACCCGAGGTAGGATCTGAAAACAAGAGCTATTGAAAGCAAAAACACTGACCACTCTGCAGATGTACTTGGTACGAAGAGTCAGTAATATTAGTTCAACCAAGTACTGTTCCGCCACGTAATTTCTCTGTGGTATAGTGAAAGAATTTCCACAAATCTTGCAAAAAATAAATAAATAAAATAAAATAAAAAAAAAATAATAATCGCGGCCAGGAGCTCTGCAATGTTCAAAGTTATAAACATATCAGCGTTCAAAAAACAATGTTATACTGTGAGACATTTACAGATTTTCTACTCACTATATAAATATATGTGCTCAGTTTCATGTAAAAACCTTTGATAGATTATAATTCTTAAAGCCTCATAGGATATAATATTCTTCGGTGTTCTGTTGTTGTGGCTCATCCCTCCTTGTTAACAGCAACCTAGGTCCTGAGACCAAAAGTTTAAAAGCAATGGAGTACAACCTCAGGGCTCCAGAATGATTTACCTTTATTTAAAATAATGCAGGCTAAAATGTGGGCAGGAGCAGCTTGAATTGCATACTATTTTGGACTCAAGGGAAAAACTTAGTGGCTCATCACATGACGTTGTACACGAGTGTGTCCACTTCAAAATCTAGCGTCAAAGTTGTCTGATCGCGAATGTATGAAAAAGTAAGGCAGCCACCATAAGCAGTCTCATTACGGCTGCCCTCTCTGGGTAGAATTTCATTATTGTACACAACCACAGACGATTCAACGCACTGAAAGGTGATCTTATAATAAGCAATCAAGCAATTCAAAAGCCGAATGATGCTCATAGTCATCCGATCCCCACGCCTCCACCGTTCAGATAAATGCTGAATGGAACTGCTACTGTCACTCAAGATCCAAATCTCAGTGCAAACACTCCCAATTATGCAAAATTTCAGAGCCTCCGGAAGATCTGCATTGCTGCCT
The DNA here is from genome assembly GCA_030067965.1 of Latrodectus elegans. Taxonomy (NCBI): domain Eukaryota; kingdom Metazoa; phylum Arthropoda; class Arachnida; order Araneae; family Theridiidae; genus Latrodectus; species Latrodectus elegans. The sequence goes on along the minus strand of CM057811.1, from coordinate 101,176,557 downwards.
CATCGTGGCGGGGAAGAAGTAAGTGAAGAGTGCATTCTCGTAGGTAGGGTCACCCAAGGCGTGAAAGCCATCCCACTAAGCTCAGCTAAATGCAGTGCAGATATGGGGCAAAGTCAGAATTCAGCCTTTGCTGCATTCAGGTTTCTGACCTCTTGAAGCTGCATTTTAAGCCCCTTTGTCATGATAGTAAGCACATGAAAGTATGAAGAGGAGAGGGCGAACACGTTTCGACGTTCTTATTTGGCATAAAATTTTTAATGAAGGTGTTATCAATAAGGCCTTTTCATTCAGTTTTATGAAATACAAAAAGTCGTGACAATGGAATTGGTCCCCACCCTTTTATTGTCACTTCTTTATCATATAAAGGCCTAGAATGTTCACTAATTCGATACTTGGTATCTCCGATGACAATTGTGGTGAGAAACTGTAGCATCTGTAAGGTAAGAAGAGTGCCAACTCCGGTATTGATATCGTCATTTGTTCGTTACTCAAAATTTCATCTCGATTAGAGGCGCTTGTATGGTTCGGCTGAAAACAAAATGCAATAATAAAAAGTAATTTTTCCTTCACTTCAACTGTTTGTGAGTTCGTTTCTGATTTTGGACATGTAGATTTGAAATGATTAAGGATTCCTTTTGCACCGATAGATTCCATAATTATATTGCTCCGCTGGTGATGTGTGGAAGTTTTGAAAGAAATATGCCAGCTCTCATGTCGTTTCGTCATTTAATTACAATTGACAATAACGGGACTGTCGGCAGCGCTTGTCAGCTTCGCTAGCAAGATACTACTCTATGCAAAAAAAAAAAAAAAAAAAAATATTTTAGATATTTACGCAATGGGGCAGAGAAACAAGTGAAAATAAACCTTGCAAAATGTAAGCATAAAATTATAAATATTTATTATTTCACAAGAGATTTTTCAGTCGGGGAAAAAAAAATTTCAACACGCATCCAACACTTTCCTTTACCCTTTCGCTGTTACAGACGGGTATTTATGAGGAAATCTTCATTTATGCAATGCATAAGCGGCCTTTTGTCGACTCTGACGGAAGGATTTATGAGGAATGCAGGAAATGGAGGCTAAACGCTCATTAACTGAAAAAAGAAATTGAATATTAAAGCCAAGCGGAAATTTGTTGTATTTCAGTCTTAAATTATGAACAGGGGTAAAGGAATTGTTGCAATTTTAAGTAGTAATCATCAACTTTAATGAAGAAATATATGATTTAATAGACAGATATTGAATTATTTTAAGAAGGAAAAGTCTGAAATGATAAGGATTCATTGTAAGAAATGTGTACCATATGGAAGTTGTCAATTAAAACAGATTTTGGTTATTCCTCCTAGAACAAATTTAGCTGTAAAAATGTATATTTGGATCTCTATGGCTTAGTTTATTTTCTTAGTGGCTCAAGAATCTTTTTCTACGAGGACCAGTTTAGCTAAAATCATAAAAATATTTTTAATTGGACACCAAACCATTACAAACACATCCACACATTAAGAGGAAATCGAACTCATGAGCTTCAGAGCCAAAGAGCAGAGCATGAAGATGTGCTTTGATTTCTCCAAGAAAACAATTAAAAATATCATATGTTCATATCTAATGGATCAATTAAACACACATTTAAACCAACATAAGAAAATAATTAAATTGGTAGAAAAAATATTTGTATAAATTTTAACATAACACATATAAAGAATCATATAGCTACATATAGCATCACACCACAAAAGAGTTTCAATTATTAAAGAGTTTCCTATCATTAAAAAGGTTAACTAACTTCTTTAAACAGAAACTACAATACTTCATTTATGCTACAGTAATATAAGAAATTTTCGTACTTCGTTACTAAGTTTTGAAGTTGACGATAAGAAACAAGAAATCCATGAACAACTCATTATTTTTCTCCAGTTATGTGGACTCTGTTTTATTTTTGATAGTATTATTACTTTTCACATACGCTGTTTGAACAGAAATTGGCAGTTTAAAGTGGATTTCAAACTACAAACAAATTATATATATATATAAAGCTTACGTGGCAGCTTCGCTCTCACAACTAAACAAGCACGCTGTTGGAAAAACTTTCCTTCTTAACAACTTTATCGGGCATTTGCTATGAAAATTTCATCAGTGGAATGCTCAAATGTGCAGCACTCACACCCAACCACCAACTCAATATTAATAAGCTTTCATAAGTGACTGAACAGGATTCTTCGGATGATTGTAGATTTTGTTGAACAATTCTTGGCTTATGCTAATTGTAATTCTTGCGTAAGCGAGTTTCTTGTCTTTTGCATTACCGGTGATTACATGCTAAGTCCAACAATTATTAATCGGTTCTTTTCCAAAATGATAACACAAGAACATATAACAACACTTAAAAGATCCTAAAAATCACCCTTAAGCAATCAGTCTAATTTTGTTTGGCTAGTCGCTCAACTTTTGCCCAGAGAGCAAGCTACTTACATTTTACTGGGAATTCCTAACCACAAACAACTGAATCGAAGTTGAGACCTGAACTGTTGAGTCGGAGAACAGATCTCTTCGGCTGCCATCGCGCGAACTGAAGAAATTCTTAAGTGATGCCACATCTTTTGCATTCAGTCATTTAAATTTCGTGTTAATTTTAACGTACTTTTTCTGATTTCATATTTTTCAAACTGAAGTACTTAAACTTATTTTATTTGCCGTCTTCATTGGCTTGAATTTGAAACAGAAAGTCTTCGATTTTAAACAGAAAGCGTCCATTCAAGCAGAAAAATTAACCAGGCAAATATCTACAAGCATTTTTTTTCGTTTAGAAATAGGATCAATTTGGCGAGTAATATCACCACCTGCAAGTAACCCAAGTGAGGGGGACCTTAACCCAAGTTAAGATGAATTAAGAAGACAGCAGCCAGGAATCCTAATTCCATATGCGGAAATGAGAGCCACTTATCGAAACAGAGGAATCACTGGAAAAAGGAATCCGCAGTAGCCACCTGGAAGCAGGTGTTCTCGAGAAAAACGCCGCTTCAACGTTACAAAATGGGCCCCCAGTAGTCCTAGGGTTCACGAGAACGGGAAAGTAATCCGTTCCACCAGATAATTTTAATTGAGTTCTTACGTTACAATAACAGGGTGTGGATGACACCCTGTTATTATTTTTTCACCAAAATATATTATTTAATAATTTCAAGAAATTAACCACATTTGGTAACAACTATATTAATGTAAGAGACATTTATTGAAGGGTTATTTTAGAGTAATAAAAATATTAAGTTTCATTCATTAAAACTAAATTGAAAAAAAAAACTCTTAAAATTTGAATGGAAATTAAAAATATATCAATTAAAATTTTATCCAAAAAATAAATTTGTGATTTACGAAAAAATAGTTAGGGAAATTGCATATTTTCACAGTTCAATACGCCATTATGCTAATAAAGTTAACTAAAAACTTAATTAGTTAAACTAAAAAAATTAAAGATATACGCTTAAATAAAAATAATCAATAAAAATAGGCATGATTTTCAGGTACATTATTTTCTTTTATCATCTTTGATGATTATTATAAATTATTTCCTTTATTCCGCACTCAGAAAGAATTGAAGGCTTATGATATTTTTTTAATTGGAAAAAACACTCTTTTTAAGTATTGAACTTAATCTTTATTTAGAATTGAATTTTTTTTATTAAAATACTTAAAACATTAATTTACTAAATATTTTAATAATTAGAACAAATTTATTGGAATAATTAAATAATGTTTAATTTTTAATGTATTCAAATGTTATGAAGTTAATGCAAGAGAAATCAAACATAAAAGTAAAAAATAATAAATATAATTCCCAAACATGCTAAATTCAATCGCATCTAAGTAGTTAAATTTCAAATATAAAACAGTGCCACACGCTTTTATAAAAAAATAAAAGAATGCATCAAATTCAATCTTTAACTTAAAAAAAGATGTAACGTTTCACTTGTACATATTCTAGTAATATACGGCTTTATCTGAAAAGATTTAAGATTTTAACTTAGGGAAAATCTATAATGTGATCGTAAAATAAAATATTTTGTTAAACCCCCAGAATTCTGCATCGAAGATTAAATGCAGAGGCTTCCGTTGGCAACACAACCCCTTTCTCATTTATATGCTGGAGAAGTTCATAAATAATATTTTAAGATTCAGTGGATTTTCCGAAAATTTATTCAAATTTATCCTTTTTTTCCCGCCTCTTTTCGTAAGGTTAGTTACGTATCTTTATGACTACAAAGCTGATGGAGATCCCTGAGCGTCATCACCAGTGCGCCGGCATTGATTAATTATTTGTAAGAGGCTAATTATGGTGTGACATTTCTTTCCAATTGTGCAGAAAATTACGTCATTTTAATTCCCTTATTCTCCATTATTTGTCGGACGTTTCGCTTTTATTTCATTAACTTGATTCACGCTTGTAAAAAGATTATGTAATCGATTTATAAAGCCATTCTTATCAAAAGGCGTATTGATAAAACATTCTGTTGCCATGGAAACTAAAAATTGCAATAGCTTTAATTTTAATTCTTTATTTAACCTTGTGCTCACCACAGCTATTTCCAGGAATTTAAACCTCCACATATAGATAGAAATCATGGTCTCGATGAATAGTTAAGCGATGCGGTCGATACCCGAGCTGGCGGTCTTTCTATGCTGCATTATTCGTATGACAGATTGAAAGTAGAACTAGCGTAGAATCTCGTGACGCGATAGTTTTTGAGGGGATCTAATGTGTCTTCTTTTAGGAGAATGAGGAAAACGGAGTTTTTCAAGAATCTACGGTTATGTTATTTAAAGTCTGAAATCTAAGTTAAACACGATTAGCCTTGACAATGCGTAGTGAATAGTCAAACGGCAGTACTAACGCCTTTCAATATAGCTTAATTTGCCTTCAAGGATAATATTCTGAAGTCAAAAAGTAAGAAACCTGGTTAACTCCCAAGCATCCCCACGACAGATGTGCACGTCGAAGCACATCTATCTGCTGGTGTGGTCTGAAATCTCCTTCACTACAATGATCGGTTGGCAACGATCTGCGCGTAAATTTTTAAAATAAAAAGGATTTCTAAGCTTTCCCAAAATGCGTCTCAGGATTCAAATGTCTCGTAAAAGCTCCATTTTGTAATCACTTAAGAGCCTCAGAAAATCTGAATGATCCTCCAGAATAAAACATTTCGATTTTTATTCTTTTTGTTTTTATTTATTTTTTAACCATACAAATTTTCCAAACAGATACTAAACCTTGATCAAAAAATAGGAAAGAAAGTTTTGTTTTAAAATATGAAAAGAAAAAATTGATGCTATTTTAATCTCGCTACTTAACCAATTTTTTTTTCAATTTTTTATCAATTGTTTACTTAAAATCTGTAGAAACACGCAATGGAGTTCTATAACAATATAAATTCTTATTGAATATTTTATATTTCTTCCGTACACACACACACATCTTTATAATAGAGGATGGATAATAAGAAATTCAGAGTAAATATTCATATAAGAAGCAACAAAGATAGTTTGGTCTATTGTATAATTAATTAATTATCCAGCCATTGTCCCCAATTAAAATAATTGCCATACCAAACGTAAATTATCTAGACAATTCTGCATTCATCTTGTCTCGTCAAGTGCCAAAATGTGTCACTTCTAGATTAGATGGCTTAAAAAAGAGAGAGACGGCTTTAAAAAAAATAAATAACATGAAACATTCCAGATTAAATTTTTGTTTCAATTTAGCTGCTTGCCATTTTTTTCTAGTGCATCTTTTTCTAACTTGCTTAGCCCGGGGGAGACCGGAAATGTGTCTCTCCACTGCTGCTTTTCGTTCGGAAAGTTTCCGAAAATCCCTTTTCGCCCCTCGACTCTCCTTCCACTCCCTTTCAGTATCCCACCCCCGCGATTACCCTTCCCCTTTTCCTTTCACAACCTTTTCATATCACGCCAGAGGACCTGCCACGGGGCAAAAGGGAGAAGAACTTCACTAACTCCGAAATCCCATTTCCTTTTAAAATGGCTGTTTGCCTTCCTCTAAAACTTTAAAGGAAAGTGTCGCCAAACGCTACTTAAAATTTCGCCAACGCATATTGTTACACTTATTCGTCCGAGATTACGAGTCAAGAAAAAGTAACTAATATCAGATATACACGAAACATACCTTTAAAAATCGACACGAATGATTTATTCCAGAAAATAAAGTAACAAATTTGTAAATTATATGTTATATTGTAAATTATATATAAATTATGTATATAACGTTGTTTCTCATCATTTAATTATTAATATTACAAGAAAAAAGATTTGAAACAAACTTGAAGTTCAGGAACTTTATACATTATGAGTTTATTTTAAATTTAAGAATTGAACTGTATTTAAGTGGGAATCAAAAAGATACAATATTAATTAAATAAAAATTTAATCCGATTCACATGAAATACAATTTTTGCACTCATCAAATACGATTAATATACAATTTATCCTCATCTTTTCCTAATCAAATGTAATTTATATGAATAAATAGAAATGATCCAGATATATTTTCAAATCTATATAATCACACAAACATACTATTAATTTTTATTTATAAAAAAAACTGAACTTTGAATATAGTAACATAGTAATATAAATACAGGTAAATAATAGTTAAAATATTTCGAAAAATAAAGGAATTTTCATCATTTTTAAATATTTCTTTATAATTCAAAATTATATGAAATAGATATATTTTAATAGTCAAAATTAAATACAGGTGAAGTCATTTCGAATTTATCACACTCGGAATTTTGAGCAAAAATTATTAAAATAACATATTTTATATCCCACATCCGAAATTTGCATTACAAGGAATAAAAATTTTTTAACCTGATTTATACGATTTTAATGTAAGAAGGAATTTCAGCTTAAGTTAATCACTAATTTTCATATCATTTCTTCGCATTTTAGTAAGAACCCAAATTCACTTTACCACTGTTTTCAGTTGAATCACATTTTGATTTAATGAATTTGAGAGAAATGCAAAAATAAATAAGTTTAATGCATTAGAAATTTAATGTGAATCAAATTACATTTTATTGTGCTGAAACTATGAAAAGGGATTATATTGTCAGATATTAAAAAATTTCAAGCTATCGAATTCCGGCATAATAAGATTTGACTGCATTTGCACTCTTAAGTGTTTATAATGGTCATTTGGTCTGTGGTTTGTTTACCGCCCAACCATTTTTTGCACAATGGCTAACGAGACATAAAGCTGAAAGTGTATTTCGAATCATCAGAAATATCCATGTTCAAGATGGTATCGTGGTTGAGTACGGTATTTGTTGTTATTGGAAAGTAGCGAGATCCATTTCCGACTCAATCAAGGATACATCATATTTGCTAATAGCGGCATGTTCAATATGCCATGCCTTCATGTGAAACAATACCTTTGTGTCAAATATTTAGGGTATTAACATTGGTACCCGATTCCACACGTCTGCTTCTATCTAATCGGTAGAACCCAACACAGAGCTAGGTACAGGGAAGCATGCTGGTGCAACAAGGTGGGATTCAAACCCGCGAACTATTAAATTGAAGACTGTAGAGGTAACCGCTCAACTGCCAACTCGTCTATCAGATAATCACAAGATAAGATACAAGTTTTAATTGTGCCCTGTAATGCTCTTAGTGATACCATTTGTATATTTTAAGGGCAACATTTTTCTGCAAATTAAAATTTTTTAGTATTTCTTTAAATTGTGGCATTTGCGCTTATTCGGTTATTATGATAATTAAATTTTGATTCTTATCTTCGTAGGAGATAAATCCAGAAAGGACAACTAATTATTTAAGGATAGAATTTAGCATCACGTACAAAAATAAAGAGATTAAAAATAATATACACAATAACATTCACGACGATTCAAATTATTTACAGATGCGTTGGTTACTTAAAATATTTAAAATGTTTAGCAATTATATCATCCAAAATCAAACATACATTATGCTCCTATCCCTGAATTCAACAGCAAATGGATTGAATACTCACCTAAAAATGAAAAAAGAAAAATTACTTAATATACATAAAAAAAATAATCTTGTTTCCAAAATCAAAATTTATATTTTAAGACATAACAATACGGATATCTTACAATATGGTGAATAGAACATGTAATGACATGAACCCAAACAAAATATATTCTAGAACCTCATAAAAAGAGGTGCAAATAAAATTTTATTTTAAGCAAAACGAGAAGAAAAAAGAAAAGATTTTACAGAAATAACACGTTCAAAAATACTAAAACTCTATTTTTAAAACATAACGGCAAATAAACAAAGTCTTGATTTTGCATAAATTCTACTGAAGGTAGTTGCAGCATCCTCTTCCATTAGAATCAATTAACAGTTTTTATCATCAAATGTTTAAATTGTAATAAGAACACGTGATTTATCACCAATAAATTAGTTTTTAGATATTAATATTTATTCAATCTAGATCTATCACTTAACTGTAACAAAAAGTGAATTTATTTAATTTGGCTTAAGATTCGTTTGTTGCTCAGTAGTCATTTTTTGTCGCACATGAGGTTTAAGTAAATCGGGATATACAGTTAAAAGAGGATTTCGAACCATTACAAACATATATGCCCAAGGTGTGATCCGAACTTATGTACTGCTGAACTGAAGACTAGAGTGCTATTAATTAGGTTGCTAAGTTAGTTGAGAGTCATTAGATAAAGAAGTAACTTTCTCCCAGAGAAAGGAATCGATCGAAACTCTCGACCTCTATCGTTGAGCAGTAGTTGCCTTCAATTCTGTCTTTCGCATGCAAGTCCATGGGGTTGGGTGTTTCCAGGTTTCCTCCCTAGTGACACCTAAATACGGTCCACTATCTACGCAAAGTATTCCCTGAAAACGATTACGCAGTGGATGTTAGGCCGCGAAGGAGTCCACTCACTGCACGGTGTCAAAAAACTATACAGTTGGACCGAGATCTTGGCTAACATCGCAGATTCACAGTGCTAAGAACTTGTCGAAATGGAAAACAAATTTGACTGGCTTAATTGATGCAATTTTAGAAGTGAATACCAATTTCACTGCATTTTAATTAATCATAATTTAACTTGAAAATCGTGAAACACTTTATAAAGCGTTTCGGGAAAATTATTTAAGGAGATGTTTCTGTAAAAATGCCAAAAAGAGCATTACAAAGAATATGTAATGGTAGATGATTTTTACAGATGGACAAACGCGCCGAGCTATTGCAGTTTGCAGCATCGATGTCTCTGCTTATAAAAATAAATGTCTGAAATATGAGAGCACTGAGCACCCCCTTCTTCTTAACCACAACCGTAACCCATGAACCCTCCTGGAGCTGTCATGGCGGTTACGGTTCAGGGAAACAGATGGATGGATACTCTTTTCCGACTTTCGTACATGCCCCTTTTTCAGTGGAGGGGTTGTCCTCCGTCATTGGAATCTGTTTCCGGCAATTTCCAGTAAGCGGCGGAAATCTTCAAAGGAACAGACCACATCAAATGAGCTTCTGGTCATCACTCAAATGAAATCAATTAAGACCGTCACGACACCGTGCGGGCTCATTGAGAAGATATTTTCAGCCTGTTGACTTCCAAGTCCGGAAGAGGAAATAATTGAAATATTTAAGTTATGGTGATTTTAAATAGGTTTGTTACTATTTATATAAGTGTGTGTGTGCATGCATATATTTACATACATATATTAATATATAAAGTCAGAATATTACACACTCCAGTCTTAAGAAAAAATGGATTCCTATCTTATTATGATTTAGAATTTTCCATTCTAATTAGGCCTCGGGCAGTTTGGTTAGTATGTCGTTCAACAAACATATCTTGGCTAACGAGAGCTAGTAAGATCATGGCCTACAGCTTAAAATGAATTCCAAACCACTACCAATATCCAAACCGGAGGTGGGATTCGAGCACATGAACTGTTGAACCTATTCGACTTCGTATACAAAGTGACCGTAGAAGATTAAATACATATTTCAATCAGTTGATTTCTCAAACATTGTTCCATTTATAGCTACCATATTAAATGTTAAACATTCACCAACTTAAGACAAATAAATATAACTGAAATTCTTATTTCAGTGACATGACTGCATCACTACAGAACACATGGGGAAATCCTTCTCTTCGTTTTAAATAGTACAAAGAGGAAGTTGTTTTTGATACATTTCAAGAACGTAACTAAATGTAATTCTTTTAAAAAGCAATAAGAGATATCTTTAACTATCTTGTTTCGGTTGGACAAAGTTTACTTAGAAAAGAAAGATTTTTATTTAAGTATTAAATCACAAAATGTATATTTAAGTGAAAAGCATTTTTCAAGTTAAGTTTTGAATTATATATTTATGTAATAATATAACACATTTTCTAAGACCCCAATTTTAAGAATGTAATGAAAACAAACTAAGAATGAATAATAACTATTCGTGATATTTTTATTCACACAAAATATTTCATGTAAAGAACGAAACACTACACACAATGCGATAAAAAAGAAAAAATAATAATAAAATATATGGAAATGAATGCCTTCACGTAAGTAACAATTTACGGAAAAAATTTAAAGTGAAAAAGAAAACTCTTGTCATCATCAAGAAAGTATGAAATTCAGTTTATTTGTTGAATTTTACAGATCAATTTAAATCCATAAAAAAGACCCTATTTAAATTCATATTAGAGCTGTCTGTACACAAGGACATAGTTTGAATTTAACATAAACTTAGAAAGATGAAAGTTAATTTCTTGAACACACATTTTAATGTCATTTAATAATTTACATGCAGTAAACTTCCCAGTCACTTCTGCACATAAAGAGCATCTGCAGCAGTAAGTGGAATGCGAACTATTACAAATATCCACACCCAACATTGAAATCAAACCCACCAACCAGTGCTGTTGAACCGAGCACTAACCACTCAAATGGCAGTCTGTGCCACCTACATCCGAGAAGAAATCGAACTCAAAGAGAGTGGAACTGAAGGCGAAAGCGTAATTTTTCTGGTACAGCGCGGCAACTAGGGGGTTGCCAATTAGCTTCTTGACTGATCCTTTCACAGAAACACCCTCCTATGACTCCAAGATAACTAATTAACAAAACATGAAAAATAATTTCTGTCTCTTTTCGGATCACAAACTATCAAAAAAGAATCATACGATGATCAAATAATCTAGATTCACACAGATAATTATAATGGAACCACAAGATTAGTTTGTCAAGAGGTACTTCGGTAATGTAGACTTTTATGATTACCATAAAATTTATGAAAGTATCGACGTATAATTTGGGAATAAATTTTAACTCATAAATATTAATTCATCATGGGCCCATTTCTAAAAACATGTACGAGCTATTTGATTTAGTAACAAATGTCGATATTATAATGCTCCAAATGCAGGGCACCCCCCCCCCCAAACCAATGAACAGCTATAAGATCAGCTTAAGAATAATGGGCCGCACCTAGTAAAAAACCACTGCACAGTCAACATTCCCTGTATACATGTTTACACCACCAAATAATTGATCGCTCGTCTCGAAAGCAATTTCTCCCTCCTTCATTTTAAGTCCCTCAGCTTTCCCCTCTACCAAAGCTCATTGGTTCCAGTATCGAAAACACCTCACCAACAAAAGTATAGAATTTCAAAATCAGCTGAAATCACCCAGAAATTTTCCAAGCGCAGTCACAATGGGGCTAATGCGTATTGCTGGGATTTTTTTTTTCTTCCCCAAGAGAGAATAAAAAAAATTATAAAAAATTTATATTTCAATAGACTTAACAATGCATCGATTTTTACAAAAGGGAACAAAAATTTGCGGTCGGTGGTTTTTAAGGCTATGAATCCCTCCCTCCTTCTTCTCTTATAGAACGAGTACCATTCATTTATTTCTGGCGACAGTTGCTAGTAGGTTTGAAAAAGACTCAAAATTGGAAGGAACTGGAAAAGAAGAGGGGTGGAATAGACCCCCAAACGATCTCGCACAAGAAACCAACACTCCGCCAGGTCGAGGGGATTTTGTGTAAGGGGCTAAGGGACTGAATTTATTTCATCTAAATAACTTCTTGGGTTCCAAAATCGGCTCATGAAGTGGTTCATTTGAGCTCGGGGATGATTTTGATGTCATGGAGGGGGGGGGAGAATGGGAAATGTTTCAGGCACAAAAGACTACCTTTCTGAGAGGAACATGGCTACGCATAAAGATCACTTATCCCGTCTCTGCTTGTACACGGTTACGTATATCCGTGATATTGGCTGCAAAACACGAACATGTTAAATATGTATATGAACGAAAACTTGTTATGAAAACATTTCTCAAACACTCCTTACTTACCCTATTGAATAAGTTTCTTCTTTTTTTCACGTAAGTGTATATGCAGAAAAAGGACTCCTCCATTTTAAATTAGAACCAATTTTTATGTAAATCTATTCGCTAATTAAAAAAAGAAAAGAAAAAACTTGTTTTTGTAAAATTTTGATCGTAAATAAACTTTGTCATGAAAGGACATAAAATATTCTTTCACAAGGGAAACTTCCATGTATTTACCACGAAATTGTTCGCATATTTTGTTTTCGATCCATTGAACACGAAGTTCATGAACATTTCTTATATACCTAACTTTATGAACATGCTTCCACTAGACACATGAACAGACACCTAGATTAAAAGTTGAAACAACCAATTGGAAATTTATATAATTACACCCTGCAAGTCAGAAAGTGAAAATATGAAATACATAGTGAAAGAGAGTTTTATTATTCAATACTATTTTAATACAATATCTTTACATCAATATTTACTTTAACTGCAATTCACATTCTGAGTTTTATTCTTTCTATTATTTCTTATTTCATTCAAATAATGGCAATTACACTATCTCGTATTCATATTTATTATAATTATTGCGTGGGTGAAACTGACAAAATTTTTTATTTAATTTACGACCAAATCTAATTGACGCATATCCGTAGAGACAGGTATGCCACAAAGAGAATTCAAAACTTCTGAATAAAATAGATTTTGGTATGTATCTTGTCCAACAGATGAAAGCCAGTACAAGAATTGGTGCGCGCACAGCAGCGTAAGCGAGGCTCAGTCTGCACCTTAAGGTTAATGGGCTTGAAATACTCGCCCATCACAAAGAGCCTCTCAATCCTGAACGACAATAACACCTAAGTTAACACCTTTTCCCACATCCGCGTCAAACCAGCCAAAGGACTCAATACATCATATGCACGTGGACACGTCCTCAATCCACGAAGTCCAGCAACCTAGTGAGAGGTCACCCCTCACAATAACTCCCCACGGGAAATCATTTGCTGATATTAACAAGGAGCGCCGTAAAGCCTCTGAGCCCCTACAAAAATAATAAGAAAAGGCCATCGGTTTTTATAATTTGAAATACGTGAAGATGACGCGCCCGTAGATCTAACATAAGGCTTGCTTCGATAAGTTTTGAAGACACGCTGTTCAAGTTACTCATTAAGGAAGAATTCTTTTGTAACTTACATGCAGACGAGTATAACTATATATGCAAAAATAACTCTGTGGAAGATCTAGGGATTTCATCAATCGCCCAACAAACCAAGTTCTAGTGGGCAAGAACCGTGTGCTCATGGTAAAATAATACCAAATAGGTCTATTCCCAGAAGTCGATTGGCTTAGTTTGTTAGATATTAACGTACTGGATACAAAGGTTAAATCAATCGGGATCATATGTTAAAGATGGTCTCCAAAACAAATAAAAAACCAATGCATGAGTTGTTCCGTTGAGGGAAAAAATCGTTTACGATTCATTTGGAAGCTTAGCAGTATGGATGGAATTCTGAGTTGAAAAAAATAAATTGACTGTTTATACAATGAGCTGCTATTTTCGCAATCGTGTTTAAAGAGAACGAAAAAAAAGAACTAGGCTTAAGTATTAGAATTAAACTAAAAATCTGTCATTGACGCTTGTACATACATACACGCGCGTTATATTGAAAACTGAACACTCGCTTTTAACTAAATTTCTTGGGAATGAAGACATTTCTGTTAGACTTGGTAGTTTCTAAATAGAAACTACCAAGTCTAACAAAAATTAGGACTTGAATTTTTTAATAACAATACGTATATTAACAACCTATTCACATGCTTCACAGTGGAAACATCTTGAATTATAGCACAAACACACAACATCCATCTTACATTGTTTAAGAGCAATCAGAATCAAACTTAGTTCCTTCTATTCAGAAGGCTACAACCCAACAACCAGGCAAAGGTGAGCTTATAATAAGCTGTTTCAATGATTGTTAAAGCAGATTATAAATGTTGCTGCATACAGCATATTACGATAGGATAAAAAAAAAAAATTCATTGAAATATCTGTAAGGCATACAGAAAAATAAATCAAACTAATTTACCATAACTAAAGTATTTTTAATGGCAATAAGAAAAACTTACATGTATTATTTTCAAACTAAATTATGCTACCGCAAAACATATCTAGACAATGTTAAATATGACATATTTGAAATGAATAGTTTTACAAAAGCAAGAATCTAGCTTGTTAAGAAGCAACAAATAATTAATAAAGAACAGACGAAATATTTCCTATCAAAATAAAATTCGAAGAATTCACATTTCTGTCAAACATTCTTTTTAAAACCAAGTCTTCTGTATTTCATCTCATTAAAAGTAGATTATCCGAAAGATCTTCGTCATTTTTCTCGTTATCTCTGAGATGTTGCACTTAAACTCAAGAATACTTAACTATTCCCAGATAATGAGAAATGATTTTAGTCTCGGTGAAACCTGCAGACTCTGCTAACTATATTATTATTAATCAACGAAACCATTTTCTTATAGTTTTGCGTTTCTTATGTGCTTATATTGGACAATTCGTTGTATTTTCTTTCAAAATGTATCAATGTAGATTGGAGCAATCTAAGATAATTAGAAAAAGCTCAATATGATAATTAATATGCTATATTGTTTGAATGTATCTGTTGGATGGTTAAATAAGTGATTATATATATATATATATATATATTATTTAACTGAAAATTTCGCAACATTTTTCGTAATTTATTTTACAATTACTGTTAAACTGTATATTCATTTAGATTCTAAATTTGTTTTTGAGAAAAATTTTATTATCTAAACCTTACCTACAATCTGTTTCTGCCTCCCCTAAACATTGAACAGCCCCAACTGTCACTCACTTCTCAACTGGGGCAAGATGACGAAGCTAAATCAGAGAGATTTCAGGATCAAAATTTCAAATCGCATGCATCTGGGAAATAGTGAAATGAACCAGAATTTGCTCGTTGATATATCTTTTGATCAAGTGTTGATTACGTCACTATTGAGATTAGCTCAAAATTTTAAGATGTCGATTGGTCAACAAAAGTAGGGCACCTGGAAGCGTATCATAATAATTTAGTAAAATCCACTCTCTTTGCGGCTAAATCTGGTATCCAACATGTACTTCATGATTCAATATACCGCTTATAAGTGAAAAATATATTGCTCTTCATCATGTAAGAAGATAGCTTTTTCTGTATAAAGAAATAGTAGTGCAAGAGCCAATTTACGTTAAAGTGATTATAAGATGAAATTAAAAAAATATTTTCGAATCTCTCTATAGTAATACGATATTAAAATGATATTAGTTGCAATAAATGGATAAAATTTCTGCAACAGTTTAGTTATTTCAAAACTTATTTTTCAATCTTAATTTGCATGTTTAAACGATTACTCTGAAAAACAATGAGTAATTAGGACAAATCGGTTTTGTGTTTGTCGATCTAAGTAAGATTACTTTTTACTCAAACTAATTAGAGCACACAATCAACATTTTAAATGTATTCCAAACAAATGCAAGTGCTTCTGAAGCAGGAATCACAACCACGAACAGCTGAATTGAAAGATTGATTGTTCAGTCACAAGTAACTTAACTAAATATCGGATTGTAAATAGTGATTTTTTAAGGATAAGATTCCACAAAATGGAAGTTTTTGGATTTGATTCCAGAAAACTAGTCGTGGCTCTTGCACTTCTGTGTTGATACACACAATTGTGTATGCATCCTCCTACTTCCCTGTCTCAGACCAGAGTAGCTCTCGAACAGTTAGGTGGAAGCTGCAGGGTAGGTTTCTTCGACGCCTAAGGTCATTTCTTGCACACGAGGGCTAATTAAACCTACGGTTTATAGTGGATTCCGAACCACCACATCATCCATGCCCACGAACTGTTGAACCGAAAGCAAGAACGATAACCATTCGGTTGCCAGCTCGGCCTGCTGGGTAGGAGTCAACGTAGTTTAGAAGCATTGTCCAAGCAGAAGACCCACAATACCTCTCCTTCCACACCCAAGGTTATTACTTCACTCGGAGAGCATCCACGACATACTAAACGTGTCTCGGGTATTTTCAGTCAACTCGACAGATCTTTGGTTAATTCGTGAGTCGAGCCTTCCGATGATGTAAACAAAGCACTAACGGACCCCGCGGCCTCACACATGCGCGTTGCGTTCAAGTTTTCCAATTTTTCTCCTCGTGAGGAATGAATAGGGCCACACTTAATAATTCTTTTAAAGAGCGATGTGTGCAAAATGTTGAAATGTCTCACATTACACCTAGGCGTTTACTGTCAAATATTATGAATGGAAAAGTAGTATATATTATACATTTTTAAAATTCAATGTATTTTGTTTACAATATTCTATAAAAGAATTCAATCATTCGAGTATTCAAGCAGCTTCTGAAATTAAGTTTTAGATAACCGTGACAGTATATACAGCTTGATATTTCAAATGTAAAAATAACATAGAATATTAATTTCAGGATCAAAATTTTGCTTCCCTTAGAAATAAATCTTTGAAACAAGACGTTTAAAGAGTCTCTAAGCGATTCAAAATGTACATCTGTAACATAAAATATAAAACGCAGAAAACATGCAATTCGCAAATCCTCCGATGCCGGCTTCTAAAGGAGACAGACACTATTTTAAGCGAAATCCTCTTCTAGAACAGCTCTGCAAATATTTAAGACATTCACGATGCTCTGTTGATACAAGAGCAGACGATATTTGCATAAGGCACTCTTCGCAAGCTCCCTCTAGCGTGGACCTCGCTGAAAACTGCGCCGGACACTATTTGCTTAACAATGTCTTCTCTGGTAGGCAGCGCACTCCCTGCTTTGTATATATTCAAAATTGCACACTTGTACCATTGACCTCTCGTCAATCAGCCCTGTTTCGTTTTCCAGACATCTGCCTTGATTCGACGTGACCACTGGCTTAGCGAAGAAAAGGAGAGGTGGTCCCTTAGAATTTCGAACAAACAATCTTTTTTACTGGAAGATAATCTACATGGACTGGCGGCAAGAGTTACAACGCCGGGTGGGAGGCCTTTGTGCTCCAACAGAAAAGGGTAAGTTAACTTTCCTGGTTCAAAATTACTCAACGCAACAAAAAACCAACTGAAAACTATTCTTGTATTCGGGAGGGGAGGTCGTTTGCTACCTGTGTGCTGCAAATTGTCCCTGGGTTACCAAATTTTTTTCCGACTGCCTACAAATTTTGCTTTTTTTTATTATATTGTATTTTTTAAACAGCTACGGCTGAAAAATAATTATCAAGAATGATGAAAAACAGTTGGTGAGATGATATAATAAATCTTTTTACGTTGTTGACAAAGTGGCATTAACAGCATGTCTGTTATCTTTCTTCCATAAAAGAATTTAATAGATAATAGGTTAACATGAAATTTGAGAGTCTAAAAATGTATTCTTAAATGAAATGGAGCGCAAGAAGTGTTGAACTGATGACCAGAGCATTCACCAATTCGTTACTTTAACTTATTTCAACAGAATTTTTTTAATAATTGATTGCATTCACATAATGTAAAAATCAGATATGTTTTTAGTCCCTCATCGCAACATTCACATACTGAAAGCAAAAGTGTGATATGCGTCCCAGTTTGTACAAAAGTCTCCATACAACATTAAAAAAGATCACATTTCAAAACCGAGTTATATATTTCAATTTGCAAAATCAAATAAATATTTCCTTTTTCACTAAAAACTGTGATTTACACAATTAAAAAAGTTTGGAACTATCATCTACTGGGAAATTTTGCGAATATGTAAAAATTAGCGCGTCACAAAAGTCTGCATACACACGGTTGGATGAGAAGAGAAAATTTACATATGAAGATTTGTTGAAGGTTACTTAAGTTTGAGGTGGCACTTTTGTAGTTAGTGGATCGTTAGCATTTTCCATGATATTGCAGTAGCAAATTGCTTTAAAATAAGCCAGGGAAAGGAAACATGCTTAGAACTTTGAAATTTGGTCGTAAAATTGAAATGTGGAAAGAAATCTTACTCCGAAATTGGCAAAATTTTAAAGAAAAGTCGGTTGACTGTGCAAACAATCTACAGAAATTTTGTTAAACGCGGACACGTGTTCAGCAAATCTCGATGTGGTCATCCAAGGAAGCTCACTGATCGGGAAGCAAGAGACACAGTAAGAAAATTGAAGAAAAATCCAAAAATTAGCGGATCAAATTTCAACAGAAATTGGGAAACAGGTACACCCAGAAAATTTTGGTAGAATTCTTCGGCCGGCTACAATGGCAGAGTTCTCAGAAGGAAACCATTCGTATTATCTGTAAGCCGAAAGAAAAGACTTGCCTTTGCTTCTGCACATATTGACAAGGATTTTGAGTTTTGAAAAACAGTTTTGTTCACTAACGAGAGCAAGTTTGACGTTTTTGGAAGTGATGGCAGCAAAAGTGTTTGAAGGAAAAAAAGACAGAAATGAACCCCGAGAATTTGACTCCCACCGTAAAACACGGTAGAGGCAGTGTGATGGTTTGGTGTGCCATGGCAGCATCTGGAGTTGGTAATCTGGTTTTCATCAAGAATACTATGGATCGTTTTGGTTACTTGAAGATTTTGTAAAATAACTTACATGAATCAGTCAGAAAATTGGGACTTGGAAGCAAGTTTGTCTTCCATAAGACAATGATTCTAAGGACACAGCAAAGATTGTGAAGGAATGGCTGCTCTACAAGATGTCCAAGCAGTTGCATTCACTTGCAGTCTCCAGACTTAAACACTATCGAACAGATTTGGTAGGAAGTTGACAGAAAAACACGATAACAACCCATTATCAGCGTTGAAACCGTAAAGTAAGCTATGCAGCTGACTTGGTCCCAAATTTCATCGGAAACAACGAACCTGGTGAATTCGATGCCAAACCGAATGCGTGTAGTCATTGCTTCAAAGGGAGGGCCTACCAAGTATTAATGGTATTTTTATTTTTGTTTATCGCCAAAAATTTGAATTTTCTGTCTCTGTATGTAGATTTTCGTGACCAAATAATTTGAAACTTGTGTTATTTTCATTATGTTTTAACGAATATGTTGATAATTTTATTTATTCACGTATTATTGTAAGAAATTATTGTGAAAACAAAATTGAATTTTCGAAATTATGAGTTATGTGCACAACATACGAAAATCAAAGTATGTACGTAGATAGACTTTTGTGACTGACTGTACCAGTATCTTGGTAAAAACGAGGACTCTAGAGAGTGATATCCGGTCATACGGGAACATTTGCAGTCGCACCGTGAGAGCCATGGGCTGGAAGGACTCTGTCGTTCATAAAATGAGGAAATGGTGAGTTGGCTCTTAAGTTTCCAATCTACCACAAAAGCATATAAAATTGCCACTCTTCATTCTTTCATTAGTAAAACAAACAAAATTTAATTTGAAAAAATAAATGAAATAATCATGCCACCCAAGACGGTCATTAAAAAAAGGAATTGAATAATAAAAGTTCTCCTTTCTAAAACAGAATCGGAAGTGGCAATTACCTAACTTCCTGAGCAGCGCCGGGTCTTCATCGCGGAAGTGTTATAATATCGGGAAGGCCGAGGGGCCAACACTATTAAACGGGAGGAGGAGATTATTTGAAGAAGGGGGAGGGGGAGGGCAGACAAAAGGTGTGAGAGAAAAAAGGTTCCGTGAGTCACGTGGTGTCATGTTCGTGACGATATTCCAACCAAACCCATTATGCTGTGCGATTTGCAGTCACGAACTTAAATCATCTTCATTTCTATATCAAGATGGAAAAAGTAATGATAAAGACGACGTTTTCAAAGCAACAGCACCGGAGATAATTGCTCATAAAATGTTTTGAGATTCAGGAAAAGCCATCGCCGCCGTAACCACCCACGATTTTGAAGCAAACGACGAGTTTTTCAACATTTATTCATTTCGAGGAATGATGGATGCAACCGATGCTGCAAGAAATACCCCCCGTAACCGTAAAACAGTAACTATTTCGTGCAAACGAAAGTTAGATTTGGGGAATCCAAATTTAGATTGAACAATTCATGCTGACAAAAAGAAAGCATCCATTTCACAGTTATCATATATGATGCACAAGTTCTTTTATTGTAAAATAATTTTACTGCCGATGTTGGTTTGCATATTGCTCTAAATTTCTTTTTTTGTTTGTTAGTGCTTTCAAATGTAATTACAGCCTTCTGCTTTTACATCACTTCCCACAAAGAATCAACGTAAATATTTTGATGTATCTTTGAACTTAAAGTCAAATTTTTTTTAAAAAATTAAATAATTTAACGTTTTTAAAAAATGTACTTTGATTTTTATTAATGAAGAAAATAAATGCGAAAAAAAATTTTAAAAACGATACGTATTATAAATAGAAAACTCTCCAGCTTTTTTTAATTATTTAAAAAAAAATAATTTCTTTTAATAATTATTTAAATAATTGTATAAGTTATTAACTGAAATAATAAGTTGAAAAAATAAAATCATTTTTGATTGCGGAGCATTTTAAACATTTAAAATGATATTTTAATTGCGGAAAATTTTTGAAGTATAGCAAATGAGTTCTTTTTATATTTCCAACGTAGCATGGAAGGAAAAAAATTCCAAACAAGCAAATCTGATTGTGCTTGTCTGATGAAAGAAGGGCAATTCGAGGGGATGGAAAGGAGGGGAGCGTCCCTGGACCAGACCTCACACGTTTGCGGCGAAGATCAAGACAACTAAAACATCTAGCTCTTGAAAAAAGCTATTTTGTGCCCATTTCGAGGCACATATCTCCTCCTTTAATCGCGCTGCAGCTTTTTTTTCCGCACCACCCTCCTACTTCTGCCCCTACCCTCGGGGTAAAAATGTGAAGATAACCACCGCCGTTATGCGTTGTAAATGGAGGATCTACACTTGGATGAGAAAAAAAGAACGCAGTCTTGCTCTGATTGCAGTCTTTTTAACAGTTTTCGATTTCGATGAGGGATGGGGGGTCATCACAGAGCCAACGAATCAGCAGAATTCGAAAAATTTTCGGCCTGTAAATAGAAGGCAAGAATATCGTTTGAAGCTGAAAATCTCCTTCGTCCTTTTTTTTTAAGTGCCTTTCCTTATCTGTTTCAGAGGAGGAGGTAAAATGATTTTAACACATGGCACTCAAGTCTGCTATCGAAGTGGATGTAAATTTAGACAAGTTTAGACGTGTCTACTGACTAATGAGATAAATTCTCCTCTGTCCACTGACTTTTATCCGATGAGGACTTAAAACACTGAATAATTTTAAAGGGGGAAAAAGTAATCCTTTATTCATTAAGAGTAGAAACAAAAATAAAGATTATTTTTGTTTTTTTACTCCATTTTGAACTTATTTTTTCTGAATGATAAAGTATTCCAATTCTTATTTTTAAGATGGTAACGCGCAGTTACTGTAAAAAGCTCTATTGTCCATGGGAAAATACGACTAAACACATTATGGAAATTGTATATTGCGCGCCTTCATTAAATAAACTTAGAGTTGTTGCGCGCCTTCATAATAATAAATATAGAGTTGTTTGAATTTGTTTATTGAATATATTTATTGTATCATTTCTTTAAACATTAACTATCAAATCACTTTCTTCTTCCCAGATAATGTTCTGTTAATGAATCACCAAAGAAGTAAACAAAATTTTTCGAGGTCTTATGCATCTTAAATAAAAACGACGATTCTCGAAGATTTTTGTGCAAGCTACTTTGTTTTTATAGTAACTATGATACGATTTTTTTCAAAATGATAATTTGATGATCAAATGATCCCTAAAAATCCTTATTTTTTAGAAGTAAACAACATAGCAAGACAAGCAATAAAATACATCTCCTTGGTTCGGTTTTCACTCAACGTTCATTCTTTGCACACTAGGCCTAATTCAAAGCGGAACACAGCTTAAAATAAACTTCGAAGCACTGCAAACATGCAACTCTGAAGTGGGTATCGAATCCCAGAACTGTTGAACCGAAGCCCACAACACGAGCCACCCAATTTCCTGCTCAACTAAAATACATCAGAATATTTTCGTAGAAATGAAAATATGTCAAATTATATACCAGCAATTGAAGCACAATCAAGGTACTTTTTAAATTAGACAATCAGGATAAAATATTTTTAAAATAAAGAAACGGTACAAAAAAAAAAAAAAAAAAAAAAAAAAAAAAACAATCAACTGTACGTACAGAAAGCATACATTTTGCTTCAGTTAAACACGAGTAACCAATCCCTTACGCAGAGAGTTAAAACTTCTCTAATTGACATTATCAATAATTCCTTGATGAAATCTTAGAGAACGCGCCGAAATAACTACAGGAATTACGTAGAACTCAACAGACACCCGTGACAGAGCACCTGCTCAGCACCTTAAGTTATCAGTAATACACCTGGTCTGCGTCAGAGCTGCCACAGATTTGTAAAAATAGATTTGCAGCATTCCACAAGACTTTTGTAAAATTTGAAGACACTAAGTTAAGAGAAGTACATATCATTATAACAATACATTTACACTCTCAACAATGTAGGGATGCATTTGGCTCTAGAAGTTGTCAAAACAAACTCCAATCAGTCTTGATTACAAAAATCAATTTTTACACAGTTTTGACAAAAAGGTAAATACAGGTTATAAAGTGATGAGCTCCAAAGAAGAGAGAGGAAATAAATAAATATAGATTAACAATATATAGGGAATCCAGTGACGTAGGGGTAGTGCTCCCTAGGCACAGGTCTGAGATTCTATCCTCGAATAAGGAAGCTCGACTTAGCTCTTCAATCCTTCAGTGGATCGATAAAACTGAGTACCAACATGCTTGTGAGATAAACACTGGGGGTTTCCCATTAGGCTGACCACCTAACTCGGACATATGTTTCGCAACTCAGGGTCGTTCGTCATAAAACGAAAATGAGTTGTAGGCCTCGGCTACCGAATGGTCTGTTATGTCACTGAGTTTAGTTTAATGATACATTATAAAAAAACAACTGCTTTATGAAACGATGCATTTCATCAATATACCTAAAAATCAGATTCCCAATTGAAGAGGGCTATATATGAGCTGGAAACACTTTATACTGAAAACATCATCTCATTAAAGAAGGGAAATGATACAGTTTATTAATTGATTAAACGCGCAAGTTACCAATCAGCAAGATTTGGAGTAAATGTTACATAACCAAGATCGAAGTCGTTGCTCTCTAGTCTCAAAAGAGCATCTCCTCTTCTGCCCACACATTATTGGCGAAATGGTAGTTTAATTTTAGTATTCCCGATAGGATTCACTTATTCAGTTTGTTTTCTCTAGAATCATTTCTGCGTACAAGGATTTTGATTTACAGTTTAAATTCGATTAGAACCACTATGAACATTCACACCCGAGATTGATATTGAACTCAGGAATCGTATAACTAGAGGGCAGAGCACTTACTATATTGCTGCCATTTCAGCTGTAGTGGCTCAAAATTGAAAATTAATACTGGTCGATTTGTTTGTCTCTTAAAAATCATTTTTAATCGCGAACAGTAATTAGACCAGCACCTACGATTAAAAAAGGATTCTGAACACAACAAAATATCCAAATATCACGCATAAAATGAGCCAGCTAGGCGAAATCTTTGTCCAATTAACTACAGTGTGGAAAAGTGACCCTAGAAAGATGAGTGGAGCAAACCCAATTGCCAATAGACCAATTAGTAAGCAAAACTAATAATTAATCGATTCGTTGTTTTCCCTTTAGACAAACTACTAGAAGTTTCTAAATTTTAAAATTTATATATTTTAAAATAGCTGGCATTAAAAATCAGTTGCAACTTTTTTAATAGCAAAATAAGAAGTCAATGCAAATTCCAGAGTCGGCTATTCCCTGCGACGTCATCAGGGCTATGCAAAACACTAATGAGGCCGTTTAAGCAGGGCAGGGGCACGAAAGAATGCCGAGGCAAAAGGCCAATATTCCCCGCAAACATAATGCATAAAAGAAGCCACATGTTATTCGAGAACACTTCATAACGTTAACAGGACTGAAATTATGGCAGCATTTGTCACGAAAGTCGTGATGCCGGTATCCAAGGTAACAAGTCATTCTGAAACAACTTCTGAACTACGCAGAAGACGGCCTATTAGAAAAACTGACATACGGCATAACCGATGGGAAAAAAGAAAGGGGAGGTTTAAAAAGTGATCTTGTCCCCCCATACACCCTGGACTCTGACCTCTTCTCGTAATTGAATCAGACGATAAAAATTTAATTACGTCAGCTCTTGTGGGAATTTATTTATTTATTTTTAACTTCTCTCTGAGTTTAATGATTCGTATATAAGCCACATTAAAAGACGAGAAGAAATCTCGACGTCAAAAAAACGCTTATATTTTAATTTCTCTCTTCAGTGCTTTTTATTAAGAGAAGGGAGAAAAGCTATTTTTTTCATGCGTCTCTCACATTTCTATTTAAAATAAAAAAGTTAAGCAGTTTCATACTTAAATGCCAAAAAGTTAAGAAAACGAGATTTGAAATGATTCATCGATAAAATAGAATTGGGACACGGTTATACTAAAAATTATCGAAATAAAGGATTAGATGTGTAAAATTTAGTTTCTAAATTTTCTGATTAATTCAAACTTAATGCAAATGAACATTGGCACTTTAAAATTAAGTTCTCTCTGATGGATAGTTTGTACGGCAACCAACAATTATTTTTACACTGGAGGGTTATTATTTAAAGACTTTATTATTAAAAAAAAATACCGAAACAAGCATTCAAGCAAAGGGTAGGATTCGTACCCACGAACTGTTGGAAGGTGTAATAAAATATTGGAAGATCGAAACCAGACTCTGATGTGAAACATAAAATTGCATATTTTTGCATTTTTCTTTGGAATTGTTTAAACGCCGCGTAGGGACTTAAGACTATTGCAAGACCATGAACGCAAATGAAACGCTAGGAAAAACTTTTATTAGGATTTCTGCATAGACATTGGCGCCTATTCACATGTCACAAGGTCGAATACCTGTGCAATCTGCCCACGCTGACGAAACTTACTTCTAGAAGGCATTCAACTCCCGTTATTTTACAGCAGACGGGATAGAAATTGTGATGCTTTATATACACTGAAGAGTAACATTCTACTAGAACGAGCCAAGGTGGCCTGGTTGGTTAGAGCTGAATTCTTATTGCCAGAAGGCTATGACTTCAAATCTCATCTTAATTGAAGATCTATGTTCGCTAAAGGTGGTTGGAGCAAGTTAAATAGGTCGTGGTAGCAATGTCTCCCAAATGAAATGATACCTCTTGGGATGGAAGGTCAAGTAGTAATACTTTAGGGGTCTTCTGCTTGATCGCTGCTTATAAATTGCAAAAATCCCATCTGGTTGCTTCCACTAACTGGTGGAGCCCAACTCAGAGCTAGGAAGACGCAAGTATGCTCTGGAGCAACAACATCCTACTACTGTGACAAAGCACAGTTCACAGCCTAATTGCCTGAAGCTATTAAGAACTATTTTGATGTCCACCGCGTGATTTCTCTTAGATTAATTTTCCCAGGCGATGGGCCACGTTCACGTATCACAAAGGGAAGGAAAACCAGGAAACTTCAAAGCACATATCCCGACATACGTGATTTCTGCATGCACAACATGCACCTCTCGTTGTTTAACTGTAGCCAGAATCATGCGTCTGTAATCTTTTATTTTAAAAAGACTGGCCAACACTAGACCACGGTAAACTCTTGTTTTGCATTATCTGGCGAAAGTACTTACATTGACGCTGCGTAATGACCTGGCTTATCACTCGCCAAGCTAGCAGCCAGATCATTAGCGCTATGGATTTCTTTTCAATGGTTGATGTTTTAATTACCACTTCAAATGTTTAGAAAGCGGCGGTGGCTTGATTGGAGAGAGTGTCGTTTTATTACGAAAAGTGATGAGTTCTAATCCCGGCTTAAACGAAGATCCACCCTGTTCACCAGAGGTGGCTGGGGCACGTTAAATGGATCGTGGTCGCAAAGTCCTGCAAGTGAAATGATAGCTCTGGAAGTAGTAGTTCAAGTACTGGAGGGTCTTCTGCTTGATCCCTGCTTCTAAATGACGAAGACCCTGACTCATTTGCTTTCACTAACTAGTTGAGCCCATGTCCGGGTTAGGTACAGAGTAATGTGTAAATGCAACAACTTCAGGCTTGGGTGTTTACTGTAATTTCGAAACTACTTTAAACTGCAAATCATTGGCTTATTAAAATTTGAGTTTAAAAATCGAAATAAGAAATGCATAGTATGAGAAATAAACCAAATCTGGTTTATCACTTACCCTCCATTCTTGCACGTAATGTCTAATGATTCCACCGAGATTCATCGTTTAAAATTATTTTCATAAAGGACGATCTAACAGTTACAACATCAACACGGTTTACTTAAACTAGAAACATTTTTACGTATAGAGAACTGCATGCAATTGCCACAAGAGAGAAAACCTGGAACCTTATCATTGACGAATGTACATACAGACAAGCGTGGATCAGTAATGAGATTATGTTCCTCAGTTTTTGGTTTGTTAGTCCATTAATGGTCGTTTTTTTACGCACGAAAACTCATTAGAACCTATTGGCTAAAGGTTGTATTTCCTAGATTGGTAGGTCCGAGGTTGCAATTACTAACACTGTTGAGCAACTGGAGATGCATCTTTAGACACTACATTGTGCGTGCATACCTTTTCAAGTGGAAGCTGGGGAAATTTCCGAGTTTCCTCACTTTCAAAACTTGAATATTGTCCATTCCACTTTGTGAAAAGTACTCCAAGGAAGGCAGATAATCAATGGATATTTAAAAGTAGTTCCGCAACAGTTTCCAGCAGCAAGAAATTCACAATGCCATGTTGTTGTTTCACGAGCATGTGACCTTGTACCACGACTAGACCTGGGCTCTACCAGCTAGAGGAAGCAGCCGGATGACATTCTTCGTTATTTAGAAGCAGAGATCAAGTACAGAAAACCCTCAATAATTAGCCCAAAAGTATTATTCCATTCGGAAGATATTCCGAGTGAAACACCTTATTTACTCGGACGTGATCACGACATGCTTAACATGTCCCAGCTACCCCTTTAACACGACTGATCTTCGTTTGAGTCAAGATTCGAACTTACTACCTTCCAATACAGAGAATGACGCCATAACCGACCGTGGCCTCTCACAATTTCGAGTCACAACAATGTTTTCTAGCAGTGAGTGGTGCTGAATCTCAGGATTCGTAGAGCATTGTCCTGTTACTCGTGTGCAGGAGTTCTGGGATGAAGAAGTGAAATATTCAAAAATTTATTCTAGAATCATACAAAGGAAATTGGCCTGTATATAACTGGAGCTTGCTAGTTGCTTTCAATTATATATTTGTCGAACTTTAATCTAGTTTCACTTTATTATATATAAGCAATGGACTTAATCATTGGATAAAAAAAATTTAAGGTTGCGAGAAATGGAAATCGCTGGCACTGTTCAAATAATAATAATTTCTTTTTTCTTTGAATGATCAATGAATTCCCCATTCCTAGGGACTCCCGTTACGATGGGATATCGACTACTCACCCCCACTGTGGTAGCTCTTAATTGAAGATCCCAGACACCCACGCTCATGATAAAACAAGCAATAGCGGAGCGGGGGAGGAAGCGAGACACAATTATTTCGCAGCTCCAATTATCCCTTTTCCAGCCAACCCCTAATTGAGTCCACACACACCATTATTACCATAACACAACTGGCCATTATAATATTTGAGAATAATTCATCAACCAGGAAGGTGAGTGAACTGACCACCATTATGGTGCGCAAAAATGGCGGTCAGTAGCACCCCTACTATACTCTAACTTAATTAGAAAATCGTCTGGCAGCCCCTTCCTCCTGAATTCCATGGGCTAGACGTGGAATCTAGAAGATGGACACTTTGTAATGTTAATCACTCGGGTCCTCACCGTTTGTCGTCAGCCATCCCTTTTGTTCAACATTTAATTGCGAATCACGGGCTGGACCCGGAGATGCAAGGAATGGAGGAGGGGTAATTAAAACACACCTCGTCCACCCTCCGGAATCTTTCCACTCCCGGAATCGGAACAATGGATGGGCATCCATTCTTCGTTGGGCCTGAAGATCAGAAACGAATCGGTGAAAGAGACGGATTCTTGGAGTCTGATTTATGAATCAACGCTAACGATCAGGTTGGGGTGGGAAGAGAGAACGGTTATTAATTTTCAGAACTCATCGTGCCTAACGAGCTTTCTTCCTCTAAAGACGATTGGCGGAGAATCCAGAAAAGCATTCATTGATTTGGCGGAAAGAAGCCAGCTGTCAGGTGGAATAGCCAAGAACGCCAGTCGGAAGGGCTTAGAGTTATACCCAGAAGAGGAATAAATAAAATCGAGTTTACAAGATTAATATGGATAGGTCTGTCACTTTACGGTTCTTTTTACATCGATTTTTGCATCAGTTGTATATTCACCACTGCAACACCATACTGTCACCAGATGGTAGGACAACCCTCTAAGGAGTATAAAGTGCTGGGTTTGAACACTGGCATTGCTGAATAACAATAGACGAGTTATGAACTTCTGCCGTTTGCTTGCACATTTATCGGGTTGGATACTTATGAGTTTTCCAAGTCTCCTCCTTCATGATACACAAAAGTGCTCGTGGAAGACAATTTATAGAGTGGATTTCAAATTTCCTTACAACTTTAGATTCTAATACATGATGTAGTTTTAAAAATTCCACGTGATCTAGTGATATGATGACGTTTTTTCTGAAAAATCTCGAGTTTTCTTCCAGTCACTGTTCAACAGTGAAATAGTTATTGCGGTTTTGAGATTGGATTTTCATGGGTTTTATAGGTTTGCCTTCGTCGGGGTATATATGCATAAAATCCACCATGTATGTAAAGTTTTAAAGAAACCAAATATCATACGATTTAGTTTATCGCCTTACAATCTTCTTTTTTTCCACAGGAACTCTAAGTAGACAGGGATTTACAGTTTAAAGAGGATTCCAAACCACAAAACACTTGCAATGTCAAAGTGGAATTTGAAGATACGAAGAGTTGAACTGACGGACAGGACATAAACATACGCGACCACCCCGTAATACATTTGATTGTGTCAGAATTGTCACGAAATTTGAAAACATAATTGAATTTCATTAGATCTCTCTAAGGTTTAAAATTAAAAATTTGACAGAAAAATGTAACATCCTCAACAAAACATTTACAAAAATATCCACTGTGGTAGATGATATGAGGTAAGTGTTGCACTAAAACTGTCTCCATGTAACCTTGGTTATAATAATACAAATTAGTTATTTTGATCGAGGTCATAACATATGACTATAATATAAATATGCAGGCAATATGCTTGATTACATTTCAGTAGAAGATTATGAAAAAGAGCGAATAACTGGAACGAATTTACAATATGTAAAACACTCTTATGCTCTTTAACTGCTCCATTTAATGTAAAAGTGCATTTTTCGCAACGACAACACGTACGTAATTAAGTTTAAAAAGGCATGAACGGTACCAGACTAAACACTTAACATTTGCTGTAGGCGATAAACTGTAGAATATTTAAAGTATTGCAATGAGCTGATTCAGTTTATATTTTGCAGCAGCTCCGTCTGTGCACTGTATTTACTTCGATTAAGAAAATCATTAAACAACAAACATAATGCAATAAATAGTAACACTTTTTTTTAAAAAAGAGAAAAGTATAATAAAATATTTTTACAGACACTCCATTACAAGAAATAATAATGAAAATATACTGCACTATGATCGCTAAACAAGAAATTTCTGAAGACTCCAAACAGTCTTGATTATAAACATCCAGTTTTACAGTAGTTTGATACAGTGAATTTATAACATGACGTACCACATGGAGAGTGTGTTAGGAAAAGAGTAAATACAATACATTGATAGTATAGACATGCTAATTGTGGTATATTACAATATATATACATTATTATTCCATTACATAAAAAATCTGCATTGTCTGTTTGCAGTTTACAAGTGTGCAAATTAAAATATGATGCAAAATTAGGCATTAAAAATTACTAATTGATAAGCTATAATAGGATATTTAATATTGCACATTACATTGTGGTAAATCAATCAAAATTTGTCAGGACCTTTAATTACTATTATCAAAATTGCAAAAATTCGTTGCTAAAAATAAATGCAATAATTAATATAATAGTTTATCCCAAGGAAGTGGAAAAAACACCTTACAATGATTTTTATACTTTACCAAATTGTTCTTAAGATAAATTCCGCTGCTCAGTTGAGATATTATCCTCATAAAGTTCGGATCATTTCTCATAGATGAAGAAGATAATGCTCTTTACCTTACGCAGAAGAGAAGGAGTTTTGCTGACATAGCGTAAGTTAATTGGATTTTTAGGTGCTTTTAGATGTCATTGTTTTATGAAATCACATTCGAACATGTAATGTACAAAAGTCCTAACCTGAGCGCATGAACAAGCACTACTTAAAAGCCATACCCTTTTTGTTGAGATACTTCGGTGTTGGAGCATGTTCAAAAATAAACTGAGCTTCTTTGTGGTCCTTGACTAGGAAATCGAGAAAGACAGAAGCTTTAATGCTGCATGTACCTCTACTTTGTTCTGCCTCATTCCATTCTTGTTGCCAGCCCATTTGTAAATGGTTGCGTAACTTAGAAAGCAAGCATGATTTGGGCCACAATCATCATCAATTTTATGCGTGTTTGAGTATGCCTTGGAAGTTTGCTTTGCAAGTGTGTCATCTCTTTCATTTCCAGTATGTCCGGCATGAACCTTGATCTACTGAAGACATTTGTCATCGATTGTATCATATCCTCAGTCGACTTTGAATGTCTTAAATCAGTGAACTTCTGTGATGAGGGTTATAGATTCCTAAAAGAGCTGATTGGCTGTCTGACAAATCACTGCCTTGTATAAGCTATTTTCGGCTATATATTTAAAAGTTTCATCAGTTGCAACCAATTCAGCTTGGAAAACAGTGTTAGCTTCTACTAATTGTCCCTGCCAATAAGCTCTCCCCTGTCCATTTTTAAAAATGCAGAAAGCTGCTCCCACTTTGCCTTCTATTTTTGAGCCATCAATTAAAAAGTGTTGGTAAATCTGTAGGTAATGTGTATGGTGAAAGACAGGGTTCTAACATTTCGAGTGTAAGTTTGGCTATCGAGATATTGAACTCTACTATTAAGCAACGGATAATGCGGTTTACTCTTCCTATTGCATGGCTGAAAAGGTGGGTGCTTAGGAATTTTCCCGGTTTCCACCTTTGAAACATTAAACAAATTGAGGTAAACTTAGTGGCGCGACATCCCATATTGGGCAAAGGCCTACAGTGCCCATATCAGGTTCCATAACCGAGACACTTGGGCTGCAAAGCATGTCTCGGTTAGGTACCTCAGCCTAACGCCCAGAGCTAAGCATCCAAGCATGCTTGGTACTCAGTTTTATTGAAGCATTGAAGGTTTGGATGAAAGGTTTGGTCGACCCTGCCCTATCCGACTACAGAACTCATGACCTGTGACTTGAAAGAGTGAAGCTCTACCACTACGCCAACGGTCCTCAGAGACATTGAGTACGCTTGCTTCCCGGATGGTCGTCACTTAACAAGCCTTGCAGCATCTTCTGTCGTTTGGCAGTTCGGTGTCAAAATAATAAGCAGTGAGTATTAAAAAGGTTTAAAACTATGAGTTTGTTTTTGTCGCTCAACGGTCATTCTTTTGCACACGGGGACTTTCGGATTGAAGTGGATTCCGAACCACTACAAACATCCATGCCCAAGGTGGGATTCGAACCCACGAACTGTTGAACCGAAGGAAAGAGCGATAACGATTCGGCTGCCAGCTCGGATGATAACTCCGAAAGGATATTATCTAGGAGATAACAAAGTTATAAATTAATTGATGGAATTAAAACTGTGTGCTTATAACATATTATTAAATATTTGTATAATAATCTAATTATTGATAAATGTTGAGATCATACACAATTACGTTAAATAAAAAATTCCAGTTCTGATTAAAAGTGGCTGCATGCGAAAAATTCGAAATGCGAGAATCCTCACCCAGAAAGCAGATCGATAATAACATTTCCGTTTGAAGTGAATAAAAAGCATTGGAGCCACAAGTGAGCCATTTAATTTGGCGCTGAAGCGGACAAGGAAACGATCGCCAATGACATTCCCGCCCAAAACAGATCTAATGAAATCGTTGAAACTCGAGCATCAATCAATCCACGAAGAGGTTGGACAACACGCGGCGGAAGAGTAATAAAAAGAAAACTCGCCAAAGCAGGGGGGTGTGGAGAGCTAATTCATCAGATAAAATGACCACGGCACAAATGGCCGGTAGCTGGATCATCAGTGTTATTGACCGATCTCTTTTAAATGAAAACCATGGGGTCGGCCAGCCCTCCAGGGTGCCATTACCGATTCAGAATTCACATAACTCTTCGTGGGAGTACGTGGGGGTATGATGTCCTCTTGGGGGTGGAGTACTCGAATATAAAAAAGGGTCTCTCGTGAGGGTGGAGCTCCACTGGGACTTCGATTTCGATTTGATTTCCTGATGGCGTGCCGACCATTTAACTACAGCGGTTTTTTCTAAATTGATGCAGAGAGGTATTCGCCTGATTAGTTCCTCTCTCGCCGAGGAAACAACGCGGGCAGAGGATGGCTTATTTAGGTACAGCACGGTGGCCATTAAATGCGCCCCTGACTCAACGTTCGGTAGCCCCGTGGAGAGAAAAGAAAGTTGGAAAATTGTTTATTTAAAGTAATAGTGGGGATAATGTAATCAGAGAGTGATTCAGACGTCGAAATTAATATCCTTCATAAATTTCGATCACAATGGATTATATTCAGGCTTAAGAAAATGTTCCGTTTTGGAACCTTTTTTAATCTTTGTAAGTCACTCTAAACAGTATTGAATTTTGCACGTGAAGGCTAATTTTACCAGGGTCTAAGAAAGTGAATTCTGAACCATTTTAAACATCCTTGTGTCAGAAAATGTATTTTAGTTGTCACTCAATGTCATTTTTGCTCACAAAGACTGATTCGAATACTAACCGCAACGTAATGCGAATTCCGAACTATTAAAAGGTGGTACGATCCAAACTGAAATCGAGCCCACCAATGTTGAACTGAAAGCTAACTCTAATACTATTTGTAATAACTCTAATTGTATTTGTCTCTTTCACTTTTTGATTAAGTAGTTTGCTCATCGTTCAGTGAAAATTTTTTCAAACGAGAACTAAATTAGATCGGAATGTAGAGTATACAGTAAATAACGAACAACAACATTTACGCCTGAGGTGGGATCGGATTCAGAAACTGTTCAACCAAAAGCTAGAATTCCAACCATCTAGCAACCAGTACTTGCACACAAGAGTTCATTTGATTTGGATTCACGATTTAATATACACGGCGAAACAATATGGATGTCACCACTTGAGTAAGGAATCGAACTTGCAAAGTGTCAAATTGAATACTATAGAGCTGGCTGCACAAGTTGCTTTTGTTTGTCGATATCTTGTTGTTTTCTAAGCATACAGGTGAATTGGATTAGAAAGTTTGATTTTCTTATCCAATTCACCTATGATTAAGTATGACTTGAAAAATAATTAAAAGAAAAACAAAGACAAACAATAGTAAGTTAAACTCACGAAATGTTGACTGTACCACATCGACATGATCATCGGTACCAGAAAAAATCCTTAATGATCCCTCAGCTACCATTTCGGTGTTTTAGAATAAGAAGTAAAGTTAAGCATCAAGTTATTAAATGAAGTTGAAGTCCCTATAAAACACGTCAAGAAGCATATATTAAAAACTATTATGTCACATTAAAAGATATGAGAAGACATTTTGAAAAAGTGAAATTTTAAAAACTGTTCTGTAGCGTACTATTCAAAAAAAATTAATCGATGAAATCTTCACATAACGTTTAACAAACAAATTCAAATGGCATGTTTGCAAAACTTTCACATACATACAAATGGAAAAGAAAGTTTGGAAAATGTCATCACCCAGTTGCCGGATAGTTTCTTTGGGTAGAGCATTCACATCCGAGAGTTTGCTTAATTATGGAAAATCATGCAAGGCGATTCAAACATCCTCTTCTTACAGCCATCCCAAGACGACAATTGTCGCACGGCATTATCACAACAATACAGCTGGTTTTTTTAACAGTAAATTGTCAATAAAACTCTACACCAATCACCGTTCTGCGGGAGAACCACTCGGACCAATAACAAGGACGCCATCTGAATGAGTAATGCTTTGGATAACGCATCTGTTGAAATCATCTTCTCAGTAATGGGCGGGGACATCTTGATTTCGCGTGATAAGTTCATTCATAATAACGGAAGTTCGCATTCATCAATCGAACCGAGCCACGCCCACTGACTATGGCTTATAAACACATTCTGGGATACTAAGTAAAAGAACAGATAACGGTCAACCGCCGCATTAATCTAAAAAACATGTTATCAGCCTCGCAAACGATTTTTTTTTCTACATTATCGTTTGCTGTATGAAGGCATGTAAGCCTATTTGTAACTGAGTTCCTTGGGACAATGTTGAAGAATGGAATTACCATGACAATGACGGTACAAGAGCTATGAAATTCTTGGGTTCTTTAGTTCCATTTTCCTATTTTTTTGGTGGGTTATTTTTTAGTTATTCTTTCCATTTGGCACGCAACAGCGTGGAAGCTTCGAGTAGGTTACCAGTTTTTCAAACGAAAATAAAATAAAAAATTAATTCTAGCAAAAAATGGGAAGAATTCAACAAAAGCATATGTGTTACAGGATGACCGTGCTAAGTTGATAAATGAATCAAGGAATCCTTTTTGGTTTTCGATTCCCTTACCACGTAATTCAAAAGTAGCAAAGTTTAAAATTTTTACTAAAAAATTACTTTATCGCTTAATGCTGCGCGTAGAACATTTTTGCTGCAAACTTTTGTTAACAGCTTCGAAGCTTACGACTGCAGAACATGTCTAAAAATAGCAATTTCATTTGAAAAATTAGAAATTAAAAAAGAAAAGAAAAGACAATTTATCGTCAAGATAAGGCAAGAGAGTTTTCAATGGAACTGAATACTGTAAACTCCAACCTCTTGGAGAAAAATGATAAACAATTACGAAGCATAAATCAACAAGAAAAAAAAAAATCCGATTTAAATGTGTAAAGAATATAAAATGATTTTATTTTGTTCCCACCTGTATGGACGCACAAAAAAAAGTTTTTTGATGAGTATATTATAGTCATTAAAGTTGTTGGTTAATTTGTCGTTCAGGCATAATTATTTTACCAAACGATGACTAATTAGACTGTGAACTACAGTTTACATTAGATTCTGATTCATGAAAATGAAAGACCAAGGTGGGGTTTAAACTAGTGAACTATTGAAGCGAAGCAATCGCGCGCGAGAGAGAGTTTCCGGAAAATAAATTTTTCTCGAATGGAATGATCTATTTGCACAAGCATCATAATTTTTTTTTTGAATAATAGATAAATACAGCTCTGATTAAAACATACAAAATACAGAGACCGGATAACCAATTAAAATGTTGATGCATAATCATTTGAAATAAATTTATAAAAATAAAGTCAACCTTCATAACGAAATTATCATTACAGCGTTACCTTATTTTACAGTTAAACTGTTAAAATTCAACCACTGTCAGTCCCAAAAGAAAAAGGGGAAAAAAAGCAACAAAATTAAATTGAAGGAATCGAATCTTTTAAAACCTTGAACACAAACAGGGTAGCGTGGGTGTGATAGTAACCGGTTCACAAAAGGGGTCCCTCTTGAATAGGGGTGGTCTTATCGCACCACCACACACGGGCGGATGGGGCTTAAACTCGGAGTTACAGCTTTATTGTTGAGTTCGAAATTTTCCAGCCGGCTTACTCTCAAAATCCGAAATAGAGAGAGAGTGGTCGATTTCGGCGAAGAACTGTTTTACTTGCACGAACTGCATTTGACTGCGAGTTGACTCTAGGGCAACCACCAGGGAGCGCTGACAGAGTTGGAAATGAATTCTTGGCGATCGAATGATGTCGGGTTAGGGGCTGGAACTTCAAATCGTTTGATCTAAGATGAAGTGAAAAGGACTTAGTTGTACCTCAAAAAATAGTTTAAAAGGAAAAAATAATTTTAAGATGAAATAGATAAAAAGGAAAGTGGATTACTATTACATTAATTGGAACTTTTCACTCACAAAGTAATAAAGTAATAAGAGATAAGGTAAACTGTAAAAAATGAAGAATACTAAACTGAAGTTATAATAACCATGAAAAAGAAATTGATTTTTATTTCGTTCTTGTTTATTCTCCAACTAAGCATATGTTTTGGTGTGTTGTCAAAGCTAGAGAAACTATAACTTTAAAGAAATCAATCCCTTTGATCATATATATTGTTCAAAAACTATTTTTTATTAGCAAAGGCTATTTCCACTAGCACATGTAGTTTAAAATAGGTTGGAAACCACTACAAACTCACATTGCCGAAATCAATTTCAAGCTTACGAATAGTTGAGCTTTCAATTAGAACAGATTATTTATTTATGTGTCAGTCCAGCTTTTTCCAAAAGAAAAAACATAAATTTTTGGATCAAAATTTCAATAAGCCAATATTTTTTCTTATTTATAAATTACAATATATAGATTTGTTTTTGCATGTTAATAAGAACTTTTGGCTTATTCCTTTTTTGAATTATAATTTTCTCTAAAAGGGGAAGTAGAACATTTTAGTGTTCTTATATACAATGTAAAATCGGATACGAAACAGCATGTGGTAAAACATGATCAGGAAATGATTATAAATATACTCAACCTGCCTATTTAGATGACATTAAAGCATTTATCAATGATTGATAGTGATATACAATAGAAAAAGATCAGAATAAAACCAGTTACCCATAAAATTAAAATAATACTAAAATTAAAAACTTTCTTTATCACTAGATGCATAGTTTTTTTGTTCATCACAATGTAAGTAAAATGCTAAGTAGAGTTATTTAATTATTTCGGTTTATTAACTTTTACCCTCTATAATGTTCTTTTTCTTTTATTTCCCTTTCCACAGCGCTTGATTGAATGTTTCCTCGGACGCTCTCCTAAAGGCATCTCTCGCGTACTAATTGCTTGTACCAGGTGGAGTTTCATTTGTTATGCGCTTTTATAATGAATATATTATACTGAAAAACGTAAGCATTTGTTGAAATGAATTTTAATTATTAGTATTAAATTTGTATCACCGTTAAATCATATTAATTATGAACTTAGCAAATTTTGATTATCCCGCGAATCAAATAATTTGGAAATCATATTGTAAGTTATGATAAACAAAATAATAATAATAAGAGTACGCGGGTGGGTTTTCAAAAGTCAGAAGGGGGTGGGTTGACGAGGATTCGTTGCCTAACTTTGTCTAAGTTCCATCATATTGACTGATCTATGCTGAGAATCGTGTCTCTCTCTCCGTGGATATGTCTTGGAGATGAAGATGCCAATTCAGGCGTCTATCTTGTTACCAAGCAGATATTTAAAAATAAAAAGTGGCTAAAATAAAGTCAGAATTATTTCCGCTGGCTTTTCAGTCAGCAGAAATAAGCAGCCGCACACGTGTGACAGAAACGCATGGTCAAGCAAAATTCATAATAACGTATAATAGCTTCGTTTCCAGCCACTGTTAATCAAACGGGAGACAGATTTTGCGCTTCTGTGGGCTTCACACTCGGGGTGAATACTTGGGAGTTTTCCAAATTGGTACGCTTGTGATATGCAAGAGCGGTCCACTGTCTTGGAAAAGTTTTCCCACAATATAATATAAAAAATATTGAATATTAAAAAGCACCATAACATCAGCTCATGACCATGCTTATAGCGTGACGCCAAATCACTGGGGTAAATTTTCTCGAGAAGCAAATCTAATGTAGATGCTTTATAAGACTTTGCTATTTACAATACTTAAAATAGAAAAAATATATAATTTGAAAAAAAAAAACATGCAAGAAATATTAAATTTAATCATAATAAAAATGAATTAAAATTAAATTTTTTCCCTTTCTTCAGCTCTTAAAATCACGTGACAATTAAAACTTTGGTTTCTTGTAAGACCTTAAATTCTACGCTGAATAGTAAAAAAATTATTGGCGAGTTTACTGCTTACCAAAGCAAATATAAACACCATCCCAAAAAAACAAATTCACTAAGAATATTTCGATTAATATTAGTTATAGCACTATCGAAACACTCAGAACTTTTAGAACTCGGAGAAAAAAAATGTATTGAGAAAAAATATCAGAATTTACGTTCAGAACTAAAACATTAAATAAACAGGTATATATTGAAAATTCAGAGAAAATTTAGAAGCAGCAGAATTCCTCTGCTCCTTTGTAAAGTAATGATTTTTTAAAGGAAAAGAGGAGGGAAAAAAATATTTTTCCTTCAAATGAAAAGTTCGGCTTCTTAAATATTCCAATACAAGCTGCAGCAGTACAACTCAACTCAATTCGAATGAGGGAGAAAGCCGATTCTTTGCGATCCCAGCTCTACCTTTTGCTCCAGTTTTATTATATTTTTTCTTCCTCATTTACAAATAAAAGAAATATCTCTCCGAGAATGTGTGTTGCCTACCTTTGCCTTTAAGAATTTATTTTTCTGTTGTTTATTTCCTTTCTTTTCTATTCCAGTCACTACCGCTACTCCCCACCCCCACTGGTGTGTATGTTCTCGTCTGCCTATCATCAGATTTGAAGTTCTTCAATCGTTTGGGAGTGGGGAGATACCTTTCTCTACTCTCTCTTCATACAATTTTTTTTCTCATGGTCTTTAGTGTAGTTTTCTACAATATTTTTCTTTACGTATCTCGCGAATTTTTTTTTTTTTTTTTTTTTTGAGAAAAGGGTAGTTTTGCGTCTATTTTTCCCATTTGAAAATTTCTCTAGACATTTTGCGTAAAAACAATATATCTATGATATTTATCCACATACTTTTTTTTAAGCTTGTGTAAAGTGTTTACTATGATTTGATTTTATAAAATTATTAATAATATCAAAAATATTTTAGTAAAGAAATTAAAAAGTTCAAAAGTTTTCAGTTTAAAATGTGTGTGTGTGATATATGTTTTTAAAATATCTTCAAAGTTCATACATTTTTAAAAAAATTTCATAAATAATTGAGTGAAACTTTCTCCATTATCAGTTAGAATTTTCACTGGATCCTAGATACAGAAAAGGTAATCCTTACGTCTCACTAAATCTAAATAATAAAGGCTCCAGAGTTTGTTTGGTTTATTTGTCGCTCAACGAGCATCTTTTGCACTCAACAACAAATTAAACCCGGATCTAAAGTATAAAGAAATTTCCGAACCACTGTAAACATCCAATACTGAAGTAAGAATCGAATCCATGAACTTTTGAACCGAAATCTAGAGTGCTGATCATTTGGCAGTTGTCTCTGCGAATGCTTTGTAAGATGCAGTTGTGGACAGGTCTTTGTAATTATGAGATAAGGTAGTGACATTTACAGAAGTAGATATTCAGTAGCTTTTGGCCATCTGCAACACGTTCACAAAAGAATAGCACGCGATAAGGTGATGCAGACAATTTCCTTCCAACGCGGAGCCATCTTCAGAATCCAACATATTTTCTAATCGAAAAGGGCCGTCATCAACGCATATATTAAATTAGTTTTTCTTTGATTTTTCTCTAGAGTTCTACGATTACTTTTTGGGACAGGAAAATTTTTTGTAGTAATTCGGAATTTAAAATAAATCCCGGGTTTCGACTGGCTGTATCTGTGCCGTATTTGAGAATCGCATTCACGAAGCGATAAACAGAGAATGAGAATACAGGAGTTTGGAAAAGGAGAGTGAGAGAACCTCCAACTAAAACGCCCCAGCTATGACATGAGTTTATCTAGTATGACTGACTAAAGCTATGTCGACTATATTAGGGAACTATAACCTAGTTAGTATACCAGGACCTGCAGCTTTAAGGGGATTCCGAACTGTAATAAGCTTTTACTCCAGAAGTGGGAATCAAATCTGTTGATGTGACCAGATCAATCTTAATTCACTTTCCACTGTGTATAAATAGAATTAAAAAAATTACATTTTGCAAGAATTCTATTTCCCGTTGTTGTTGTTCACGTTCTAAGAACTAATAATACTTTCGAATTTCTTTATGTATTCTTAAAATATCACTGTTTTTAAATTAATTGTTCGGCTTTAAGTGGAATCAATTTAAAGAATCATTCTCCTTTTAATGTAAATTAATTTTTTTACAAACCAATTAATAAGAAATAATAAAAAATCGGAAAAAATTCAAATTCATATTTTCAATTGTTATCTATTCATTTGACTTCTGAAAATGGAAAATATCTTTACTATTTACTTTCCTTATAATAATCTGAAGTGAACAAAAATGTATAAAAAAAATCAGCTGATGCTAGAAATAGGAAACTAAGAAATTAATATAAGCAAAAAATCGTACGAGGTTTTCCTTAATTGCTTACTAAATATTGCAGTGGTAAGAGACAAAAATAAAAAGGTACCCCTAGTCAATCCACATTCTCATGGTGAAACCCTAAGCTCAACATGATCACACACTACATCTAAAATGGAACTTCGGAAACCCCCTTTTCAAAAATTAAATTTTTTTGGTGGCAACTTAGATGAAAAGGGGAGGATAGAATAAAATAGAACGAAACATGATCTCAAGATCAATGTGTAAAAAGATTTTTTTTTCTCTTGGTTCAAAAATATGAATCACGTTTTTCTCCCTTTTTTTTTTACCAGAAAATAATAAGAAAAGGAAAAAAAAAGAAGCTTTCCAAATTACCCAGTAGCAAAAATACATTCCTCATCAACGTTTAAATGTCGATTATACTTTTTTTAAGAACATTTTTTTACTCTATCTAAAATATAAGTGATGAAGCAAGAGGCCACAGATAACTCAGCAGTAATTAGTCGTTGCTTGCGCGCGTAATTTCTCTTCAGAATCGTCTGCTACAGATGGTCTCTATGATGCCAAAATAAAAAAGGGAATTAAACATAAACAGAGAGAGAGAGCTCTGTATTTAATGAGTTATAGTTTTCCAAGTACTCTTTAATTGCTCGAAATTCATTCATATGTCATTTCAGTAATTGCGCCACCTTATAAAAGGCATGTAAAGCAAACATTCTAGTCAAATGGGAGTTGAATTTCACTTAAATAGTATTGACGACAGAACACACCATCAGGGTAATGCAGATATGTTTCTAAAATTGCAAATATATTAAAAAAAAAATTTTAAATCAGTGTTCTTCTGATAAGTTAACAAATTATATTTTGCATAAATTTTTTAATGTTTTTATGTTACTCAAAGACCAGGTGTATAAATAATATGAGCTCTTGAGTATTAAAATTGCTACAACTTAAATGTAACGGGCATTTCTTATGAGCTACAAAAACACATCCTTTCAGAGATGAGGTTCCTAGTTTATTAATGGCCCTTGTTTCTTTCTTTGCATATAAAAGCTAATAGCACATCGCTTAGAGAGGAATTTTTTGATCACAACAATAGTCTCTTGCGAAGAACTCCATCCCATAAACTGAGAACTGTATAACAAACACTCTTAAAAAACATCGAGTGGTCTTTCACCACTCGATGAGCGATGGATGTTTTAAACTCCAAACAGATTCAAAATGAATCCTTTTGTCCTTAACTGGGTAGAGAATTTCGCTTTCAATCACTCCATTCTCGATTCAAGGAAATTTTCACTTTTTTTTTTTTTTTTTAAACCTGTTTATGGCATAAACCAAATGTGATGTGCTGTGATTGGATTAAAAACTCACGTGGCCCTTTACTTTCAGTTTTGTTTCGTTAAAAATGGGCGAAATTAGAGCTTCATTTTGTAAAAGTGATCTATTTGAATTAATATGTATATATCATTGGATAAGAAGGAGCACAGAAACATTACGGTAAGTCTTTATTTCTTATATTAATTGAATGACTAAATCAATTCTTCATATTTGTGATTTTTCACCATGATATAAGCTTTCGTTTTCGAAAGCGTGAATGAATGAATTCTATTGAATTCACATTCATGTAATATCTATAAAATTTGAAATTACTGATTAATTGATAATGTTTAATAATATAAAAATGTGTTTGGAAATTTAAATTTTTATTTCAAATAATTTTTTCTACCAAAATTTAATTTATTATAAATTTAATGGTAAATTTTAATGAATGCATTTTTGAATTATTTTACTTTCGAAACTGCGTGAATATGATTATAAAAATCATTTCACTTGCAATGAATTTAGTATATGTGAATATTAATATATGTGATACAAAAGCATAGTTTCAAAATTTTTTTGTTGTAATTTGAAAAAAAAAATCATCTATATAGTTTCACCTGTTTTTCAGTTCTATTTGATTGATTCCAAAAATGCTTTAATAATAAAAATTAATTTATGTATGTATATATATATTTTTTAATATTTAACAATCCATTTTGTAAATTATGATGGAGGCTATATCTATTTCATAACAAAGAAAAAATCCAAAATTATTTTGTATTTGTTTCATTGTGAAGCAATAATTTATCACATACTTATAAAAATTTTTAAAAACTAATAGATAATCATTAATTTGCGAATTTCAGTTACTAAGCTTTAATTATAATGAGAATAACTTTTTTTTTTAACAAATTACACTTGCTTTAGATTACAATAAAAACTTCTATTATAATTTAATATAAATGATTGATTACTCTCTTTTTACACATACGATTTGGAATTTGATATCCAGAGGCTGACTTTTCTCAGTAAATATCATGCATTCTATGCACCTAGAATATTATCATATATTCAAAAACTTGTTCGATAATATGGAATAAATATGTGAGAATTCAGGATATTATTATTTTTTTAATAAATAAAGCTTTATGTTTTGAAGTATTATTTATATGAAATTTTGTTACTAAATTTTATATAGACATTAAAAGAGAGAATAAAAATATTATAGAAATTTTAGTTATTATGTTAATTTTTTTCGAATTAGGTGAAGATGTCTTAATATAAAAATTTTGCTGTAGTCATAAGCAAGACCTGAATATGAAATAATATTATCTGGGGATAATGGATTCATTGATGTCGGATATGTGAGAGTAATACAATCTTACTGTAATCGATCAAGATCTAAATTTTGCAAAATACATACATAAAATGCATATTATCTTTTGTATTCTTATTTTAATAGTATTCTTATTTTGTTTTATTAAACTGACAATAAAACTGTCAAACTTAGTATTAATTTGACATCATAAACATAAGAATTTCTATATACATATTTTTATTTAATTTTTTCTGTATTAAAAATTGAATAACTATTTTTTGCATAATCTTGCATTTTATCTTTAATTTCATTCATAGTTTCATTGGTATCTGAATATTTAAATAATCTGTAAATATGTCTTTATCCTCTTGTAACTCCAAAAATGCATATTATCAGTATTCAAAAATAAATATTTACTGCTATAAAATATTTTTTTTAAATTGTGTACAATTTGTTGTACTGATAATGTTTGTAAAAGTTAATTTTGTACTTAATGAGCCCATAATAAACTAAACTGAAAAATAAGTAGTGTGACTATTTTTTCTTGAGAATGTAAAACTAAATAGATAATGGAATACGCACACGACTGAACAATTTGCTTGGTAATGTATGTAATTTAAAAACCACTATAATTATAAAATGCCATATTCAATTGTACTGTTAAATTATTGAATAAAAAAATCATATCTTTAAATTGTAATTGTCAAAAAAAAAGTATTTCTTAAAATAAAAAATTTAAAACCTAATTTCTGCACTAAATTGTTAATATAAAAAAAAATCAGCAATACTTCCATAAAAGATTGAAATTCACTCTTTTTCTATCTAATTTACCTCTTTAAACGATTTGTTGTTACTCCTCTTCAAAGGAGTGGTTTACCCGCATCTTTCAAAAGAGTGTATTTCTATCTTAAAGAATGATTGAATTTTGTGAAAATGAAAGAGTGAAATTTCATTTCTTCTGGTTTTGTTTTGTTTGTCGCTCAA
This sequence comes from Latrodectus elegans, assembly GCA_030067965.1. Lineage (NCBI taxonomy): Eukaryota > Metazoa > Arthropoda > Arachnida > Araneae > Theridiidae > Latrodectus > Latrodectus elegans. Next base: position 101,132,027 of record CM057811.1, on the reverse strand, counting down.
GGGTCATTTTTTGCACTGGAGGGCTAATTAGACCGGGACCTACGCTTTAAAGTGGATTCCGAGCCAACTTCAAACATCCATGCCCAAGGTGGGATTCGAACCCACGAACTGTTGAACCGAAGGCAAGAGCACTAACCATTCGATTTTTTTAAGAGAAAAAGAAAATGTCAAAAAATTAAAATATCTTTTCGCTTAATACATAATGCACACAAAAATAACACATTTTATTTATATGTAAGCTTCAAGTATATAATTTTTTAAAAGAATTTCAAATTTCTAAAATATATAAATAAATAATACCAAATTTTATACAAGCAATTCTTAAGAGCGAAAACTTATATGCTTGCTAATTCTTTCGCATTGTTTTTTAGGCGTATTATACAGGATTATTAATGGACACGACTTTTAGGGAAATGAGATAAATCGAAAATAACGTACGGCGTTTTAGCTAAAAACGCCGTACGTTATCGTACTAGTATCGAAATCGACTTAAGAGATTAAAAATAAGAATAATATAGAATTATTAATTTTAAAGTCTAAATGCTTTTTATCTATAAAATTGACCGTTGCGGAAAAATCAATCAATCATACATATACACACAGAGACACATACATATGACAGTATTTTTGGTATTTTTAAATATATTGCATCGAATATCACACAACGACTAATATTTAAATTTTAATTGAAGAGATATTTTATAATTTAATTTTAATAAATTTATTTTAGTAGGAGAGACATAATGCATATAAATATGCCTGATGTTTGAAGTGTTTGACTTCTCTGCATGCCAACCTATCACGGGGGTTGGGGACGTTCTGGCTTTCTTCTAGGCGACACGCGAATATGCTACTCAGTTTAAGTTTTCCACCAACAGTTAAAAGTAAAAACCGTTAACATATTATCATTACGCAGTGTTAACTAAAGTAATAACAAAATTAAGACAATAGTAACAGTATACGTATGAAAACTGCATTGTTTCCCTTTCAGTTATTTGAATAGGATGCGCACGCAACTGTTAAAAATCAACTACTTTAATAAAATTAATATTTCATTATTTGAATAAAATTAATATTTCATATATTTGAAATAGTTATAAATATGATGTTATTTTTATATTATCTATTAAGAAATGCATTATGATTGGTTCGACGATTATTTAGGAAAAATCTCAAAAAATTTCCGTACATTGTTTTAATTTTTAAAGAATTATGAGAAGTTGAACAAAAATTAAATGGTTGTCAAATAACCGAGATTCTGCGAGCAAGAATCGAATACATAGATGATGGAAAAAACATCTCAAAATGAAAATGTATAAATTTGTGAACAACAAATTTTATGTATATATGTGTTTTTGGTAATGGTAAAAATTTAAATGGAATCCGATTATACGAATGTCGAATAATCGAGATATTACTATTGATAATTTTATACTCGGTCGGAAAAATTTCCTCATGAAAAAAAATCTGTAAATCTTAGAAGCAATAAGCTTCAAATCTATGAAATAAGGGAAATTTTTTCTATATTTGCTCGGATATAAGCAAAATTCTACTATACGAATAAACAAATTTTAAATTCAAGAAATGAAAAAAAGAAGCTTCAAAATGAAAAGATTCCGAAAATAAAGAGGTAATATAATACTCAACAAAATTAGCTTCAGACACTTGAAATTTAAGCAGAATTCAATTATGCGTTAAGCGATTTTTAAAATTGAGAAATGGAAAAAACGTGAAAAAATTCCACCGATACGAAACAAGAAAGGATGAATGCAGATGTGTGACATTTAATCAAAGCATATCAAAAATTAAACAGAATTCGATTATCGAATAACCGAGCTTTTAACATCGAGAAAAGAAAAGCTTACAAATGAATTCTGTAAATAAAGAAGTAATAATGGTATTTCACGAATACAAAATAAAAAAGGTTGTTATAGGGACGTTTGAAGATTAAAAGAATTTCGATTATGCGCGAATGTCAAATAACCGAACTTTTGCTATCTTCATACTTCAGTAATCTATAATAAATTAATATGAATTCTTTCAATTTGTCAAGTTTTTATGAAGTTTTTATGTTTTCAGTTGAACTTGAGATATCGTTTCCTGAAACGAGTTATTTCTGAGTTTTCTTCTTCCTTAATATCCCCATTAAATAGTAAATAGATTCTCATCTAATGACAATTTCGAATTATATTCCAATGGAACCGAATTCCTCATTCGACGGCAACCAAAATAAATAAATAAAACTCGATGCATGAATCGTCTGAAAGGACGTTTGCACAAGCGATTTTGGGCTATCCTTGAGCAGGTGCTCTACTCTCATCAAGAAAGATGAAGATAGAAGCCGCCATCAAGCTCAATTTAACATTGCAACGGCCTTGTAGCGAGAATAAAAGTTAATCTAGATTGAAAAGGAACCGGTCCCTCCCATTCGAGGAGTGGCCACAAGCATCCAATACCCCTATTAAGGACATCAAAAGAGATCTGTAAATGAAATCCTGCCTTTTGATAAAAAGGCAGATTTTATTTACAGCTTGGTCCAGCATTTCAAACGGAGACAGAAAGAATAGTTGAACGGAAACAATTTCTAAATTTGGAATCGAACAAGAGTTCAAAACACCATGTTTCTTGTGGTTATGCAATGAAGAATTTCGTCAGATAAGGAAGTTGTTCATGTCCGTGTAACACGGCTCAATAATTTATCGTTTGAGGTAGGTTCCATTGTAAGAAACAAACACCCGAGGTTGAAAAATTAATAAACCGAGCTGGCAGTCAAATGGTTAGGGTTCTGGTTTTTTGTTCACCTGTTCGCGAGTTCGAATTCACCATGGCATGGATATTTCTAGAGGTCCAGAATCCCCTTTAAACTGCAGGTCTAAGTCTAATTAGCCACTGATTGCAAAATATGTCTTCAATATCAAATGAACCAACCAAAATTTAACTCAGAACGCTAGTGTGAAAAGTAGTAGTTCCCATGGTTTCCATATAAGACCCAATATCTAGGGGTATGTCTTTAGGCAAAAAATTATATACTTAATTCTAGGAAGTCATATAGCAAACGCAGAGACAATGGTCACCCTGAAAGAATTTATATGCATGAAAAGTATAGTAGGGTTTAAAAATTACCAATCCAGTCCGGTATGTGGTGGAGAGGAGAGTGTCAGTTCATTTGTCAACCGACCTCGTCCCTAAACTGTGATAAGAAAAATAATAAAGTCGCTTTGTTTAACGGCTTTGGTTGGTAGAAATAGATATTTTGCCTCTCATCACATTAAGCCTATTAACATAATCCAAAATGTATAACAAGAGAATACAAAAATGTCCATAGAGCACTAATTAATATTCATTTTGCTGTTTGACAGATATGTTAACGCTTTTTGTTGTGGTTCTTAGAAAAATTATACTCACGATATAAGATACTTCAATATGGCCATAAGTAAGAACACGCTCTCTAATATGGATTGCTCGTTTCGACTGAAACCATTGTTAAATAACGGAAGGCAGGAGTGCCGCATTTCTGTGCTAAGACCGCACTCTATTGAATATAAGTTCTATGGCTCAGCTCGATACCAGTCACTGTTAGTTAACTAATGCAGAATGTCACGTTTCTGCTCTTCGCATGTACGTTTGATGATTACTTTATCACTCAATCATTCTTTTCCCCACAGCAGCTAATTGGACCAAGATTTAAAGCTTAAAAAATTTCTAACGCCCACAAACTTAAACCCGAAGTAAGAATCAAACCGACGAACTGTTAAACCGAAGGAAAGGTTAATAACCATTCTGCTCCGCGCATGTGCGTTTGTTGGCATGTGTTTTGACATTGCTTAACAGTTGCTGCGGCAGCCCGCTTCCCGGTAGCCGACCCTGAGTCGGGCTCTACCAGTGACTGCTGAATGAAAGCCTTTGTATTTAAGAAGCAAGGATCAGTCAAAAAACCTCCCAACACTTGACCTGCGACCTCCAGAGGTATCATTTTACATGGAAGACAGTGCGATCTATAAGTAATATACGTGATTTCAAATGTATGTCCATCAGTAAGGGCACTCTGGAGTCTTCTCATTTCTTTCCTAGCATAAATACAACTCACGCGGAAGCCTTCTTAGAAAGCAATACGTTAATGTTTTGAAATGGCCATCCTGTACGGGAAGGCAAAAAATTTTACTTATGCCACTTTATATATTTACAGGACATTTTTAGACTGACCGACTTTGCGAAGTTCATCGGTAAAGAGCGAAAGAAGCAAACATCTCAAGGGAAGAGAAAACGGAATAACTAATTGAACGCACTTTATAACAGGTTCTCCGTGGCCTAGTGGTAAGATGCAGAGTTCGATTCCAGACAATTGTTGAACAATAGGAAATGATGCTGTGTTCTTGCCTTCTTTACATACATCTATCGAGGTTGGTGGTTAGGATTATTACATATTTTTCTCTGTGGAAAGGCTATTTTTACGTTTAATCTTAAAATCTTAGAACAGCCCGATGCTCATTTGGCCTGCGACTGCCTTCTATCAAACAACGCTGAGATGGACAACGTCACTGACTACTCAAGTAATTGGAAGTCATTGGGCTGAAATTCAGCACTGCGACGATAACCTATCATTAGGTTATAATTAACACTTAAGCATTCTCAAATTTTCAAGCACCCACGGCAACAAACATTTGGAAAAAAAAAAAGAAAAGAAAAAGAAAAAAAGAAAAGAAAAGAAAAAGAAAAAAAGAAAAGAAAAGAAAAAAAGAAATCAACCATTTCCCATTGCTCAAAAAACGGTTTGAATTAAACCAGAATTACTTTATTATTATTCACAATATTTTAAAAGTACATTTGAGTTCGTATAACATTTAGAGGGGAGGGGGAAAAGGAAAATTTAAAATCAGCAGCAACGAAACGGAATTGGTATCCCCGCGAAATATTAAGTACAATAATATCAAAGGATATCAAGTAAAAAAGTGGGAGTGTCAGAATTTGAAGACGAAATACCGCAATAAATATCAACGGAAGTTTCTTCTTCCAGGCGAAGAAACATTGTTGTCAGAGAGGAGATGATTTTTTTCTGTATTCTCACTCGCCCTTTCCTGGTGGACGATTGCCAACGCCCTCATGAATTTCTCGAAGTTGATTTGGCTTTATTTTTTGGGACTATTCCTCAATCTGACGTTTGGGAGGAAGATCTACGGACCGGGAATGCGAAAATGTGTTCTCGGACTCTGTACCTTTATAGATTAGCATCAGATTAAAGTTACCCACAAACGAAAAATCTGAGTATAATTTCTCTAAATTTATTTTATCGTTTGCAACATCGTTTCCGCTCCCACGCTTCGTTGAACATTATCGAAGATTTATTGCATAAAAGATCTAAATTATCAGACGATATTGTAAGAACTATCTTATCGTCCTTCTTATAAATCAATTTCTTTAAAGTAAAATATTAAGACTTAAGAAAATAGAAAAATAAGTGACATTTTCTAAACTTTTTAAATTAAAATTAGTTAGATTAAATTATATAATCTAACATAAAGATTAACAATAAAAAAAACCAATGCAATCTCAAATTATTATTATTTAAAAAGTATTTTTGTTATTATAACAGAAGGATTTATTGCACAAGAAATCAATCACAGCCAATGTCAATATTCAAAAAATTAAAATATAGTTTTCTTTTATAAATATATTTGCAGAAAATTAAAACATTAAGATTTAAAAATTATTCAAAATTAACATTTTAAAAAACTATAAAATTAAATTTGTTTAATTATATTACAATATCTAAAAGAATAAATAAAAACAAAAATGTTTGCTTAGATAATTATTTTTTAAAAATATTATACATAAAAAATATTATATATATCTAGATTTATTATCATGACATGCTATATTTCCGAAACAAATTAGCAACCAATATTGTGCAATTTAATTTATCGTTATCTTTTACGAAACACTTTGTTACAATTGGCTTTTGATTACAATTAGACTTAAAGTTTAAAAAAGAAACATTTGATGAAGATCTAAATTTAAGAGCTGTTAAGTTGCACCACCTAAAATGTGCAAGGAATTGTAATGCTCAAGGGGTTATTTTATTTAAAAATATTGGTATAAATCAAATGGTCAAATTAATTGGTCAAATGAAACGACAAACAATTATAAATTTTAATATATTTTATCGTGTGTCTTCGTTTCACATTGTCATATAGAAACAGAGCACTCACTCCATAACAATTTTAATGAAAGAAATTACAGAAATTTCCATTCCAGACGCGTTCACAAGCGGTTACGCAAAAACAATCATGGAAAATATCTTTAGAAGTTTTAATAACGGGTTATAACAATTTAAATGAAAATGTCTTTCAGATAAGGTCGGCCAGGCAACCTTAAGCCACCAAAAGCGAAAATAGAAAAATTTTATTTCTTTGTGTTAAAAGAAAACTAAAATGAGAAAAATTTGATGGTGGACATCAATAGTTTATAGCTTCATATCTCACATTGGGTGTCCATGTTTCAATTTAAAGGTATTCGGAAACCACTTTAAATTGTAGGTCCCAGTCCAGTTAGCTTTCGTCGATGTACACGAAGTTTAAGAAATTATTAAATTTAAATATTATGAAATCTGTAATTTGAAGAATTTCGAGCCACTACAAACATTTGTATGTAAAATGGGAATTGAATATGTGAACTGTTGAATTGAGTGCTATATCTGAAAGTTTGTCGGATTCTCATACTTTTTTTTTCTTTTTTTACACACGGAAGCTAATCCAACCGAAACTTATAATTTAAAGTGAAAGCATCGCAAGTACCAATTCATGGGGGTAATAAAACCCTAATATATCGATGGAAACTCTCTGTTATAACATATGCTCGAATATAAACAGCCCGAAAGATCAATATAAACAGAATTTTTAGTTGATATGATTAATTGGTCGAAGATTGATTAGATTGCGGTTTATAAATTAAAGCAGATTCTGAACCACTACAAGCACTCATCTCGTAATTGGAATCGAACCCACAAACATTTCTACAGAAAATTTTACTTATGAAATATGCCCTAATCTAGATAGCAAGAAAGTTCAATATAACGTGTATTTCTGATTTATTGATTGATGATATACAGTCACTTTTTGAGTGAATGCAAAGTATCAATTATAAACATTGATAAAGTATTACTCCTAATTACGGAACAGATAGGTTAACCATTCGGCTGGCCAGATTTTCGTAAATTTTCGCATTACTCAACTCTTATCAATACTTGCTTACATGTATTTTAAACTCATCAGTTTTGTTTGAACAACGGACTGCGCTCCTCCAAATGTAGTAAACTGGAAGATTTGCTATTTGAAACAAATATTCTCGAAAAATATGAACGCTGTCCCAAAAAAGCGTTCCATTAATTTTTGGTGGTATAAAATAATAAATTCTTTTCTGACATTGAAAACAAGATATCTATTTTCTTATTATGATTATCTGTTCCACATCTTTTTTTTTTTTTTTTTCCCCACATTTTTTTTCTTACGAAGACAGCCCCGCAGCTAAAAGAAACGACAGAAAGTGATATGGCGGAGAGAACGAAAGAAAACACACGATGTAATGTCAGCCGCAGGCTCTAGAGGTCGCTGTAGTAGGAATCATCAACTAAATATACTTCCTCAGAGAACAAAAACTCTCCTCATTTTGGCGACAGTAGCGAATGGCCGGCGGCAAAAACCATTTTCACGCCAGGGAGAAGGAGGAAAAAGATACATTACATTAAATTTCATAGGAGCATAAAAATTACCGAGTCCACCATGGGTTGAAAAAAAAGTTACAAAGGGAGGGAAAATACGGAGTTAATAAGTATGCATTATATACACTTGGAAGGGAGAATAATTTAGTTTCTGTGGCATAGGGGAGGGGTAGAGGGACAGCGCTCGGTTGTGTTTTAATTGCAGGTTGGTATCATTTGTGCTAAATGGTTTTAATGCAGTAGTTGTGTATTCTGGGGATGTTTTAATGCTGGAATGACGGAATTAAGTTGTATGGAAATACCTCTACGAAGTTACGATACATTTTTTATATCTAAATCTCACTTAGCTTTGTTATGTAATATAACTTAACTACATTAAAATGATGTATAAGAAACAGGATTTTTTTTTTTGTGAAATACTATTTCTTAAGAAAAAGGTAAAATATTAGCTTCATTACAATTGTAATTAAATTGAAAACTTGAATTGTAGCGCGTTTTCTCTTGGTTTGAATTTTTCGAATCCAAAATTTAGTTGTTTTTATTCGATAATCTTAGATATAAAGGCATTTTCTGTTTACTTGAAGAATAATATGCTTGATGATTTTGTATTTTTAAAATATAATTCAATGTTTTAATTAAACTAAACTGTAATTAAATTGAATAGTTACATTATATTATCTATGTAATTCATAAGGCACAGGTCTGAGTTTCGATCCTTGTGTAGGGCGACTCAGCTTTTCAAGGATAGATAAAATGGAGTACCAAGCATGCTTGGGAACTAAACACTCGGAGTTTCGCTTTAGGCTGACCAAAAAATGCTTCGCACCTCTGGACCCTTGGCCATGAAAACAGGTATGGGCATTTAAGGACACCCTCTTCATTTGGTCCTATGCGCCATTGAGTTTAGCAATATTGTAGAAATATGGTTTTATTCAAGACTTATGGATAATCAATTGGATAAGAACTTCTGTTTGATGTCTATCTCGTGACATTACCATTTAGGAAAGCTTTATATTTTACTTACATGTCACAAAACAGGAAACCCCGAAGACTCTCACGCACTCACCAGATAGATAGGCCTGTGAAAGGCAGAACAGCACCATTTTTTCATCAGTAATTGAGATCGAACCTAATATTTTCCACTCGAAAGAAACCAGCACAACGCGCGCGATTAGGATACGGTAAACCTAATATTTCTCAGCTGTTATATAAGTAATTTCATAGCAGCACTACCTTAGATCACCAGGTTTGGTTCAGATTATTTTACACATAAGTGCTAGTTCGTCCGTAACCATATTTGGTTTGTTTTGTCTGTTGCTCAAGGTTTTTTTCTGAACACAAGGGATAATTAAGACCAGGAACTCGGCTTATAGTGGATTCCGATTCACTACAAACATTAAAGCTCAAGGGAGAATCAAACCGTTGAACGGATGACAAGAGCTCTGACCATTCGGATACTAGCTTTGATCTGTAATCTCAAGTGCTTAAAGTGGTGGGAGGGATTATGAAACCACCACACCAAAAGTTCAAACTATTTAACTACCTGTAGGAATAAACTAATCATTGCTAAAGTAATTTTTTCTGTACATTAAAATTCCGAATATTATTGTAATATATCTATAAAACATCTTTTATATAGACAAAGGGGGTTTGCTCAACTGTTATTTTTTGCACCCGAGGGCTAATTAGACCGTAGGCAACGGAGGATTCATTAGTTTGTACAATATTCAGATTGTTGTGTTAGATTTTTAACCATAATCGAACGGTTGTATCGTAAGTAATTTGCATTCATATCTGAATAGAGGTGTCAAATAAATAATTTCTAACCACATTTGATTTCTTTTTTAAATTTTCACTAATTTAGAACTATTTTACATTATTTCCTTTACTAAATTTTCTGGTGAATTAATTTTCATACAATGTTAAAAAAAAAAAATATGTTTATAAAGATAATATTTCCACCTAAAATTGAAAAGCATTTTATTATTTTCCCCACAGAAGTGTATAAATTGTTCCAAAAACATCTTAAATGTATAAAAAGATTTTTCAGTAAAAAAATTAAATATGGAAAAAAAGAAAGGAATTTTCCTAAATTGAATCCTAATATTTTTTTATAAAATATGTTTTATAAATTTATTATTATTAATCAAAAAATTCTGTTTATTAGAAAATCACCTGTTTGATTTTTTCATTTCATTCAGTCGTTTCTTACAAAAGGTATCGAAAGGAATCCACCCTTTAATGCAGAATTATTGCAAGCATCCGAGATAAAAGTCGAATCCATGGACGATTAAATTAAAGACGTTAACTAATCACATATAACTCAGCTAAGAAAAAAAATCTTAAACTAAGGTTAGCAGTTTTAGTTTAATACAGAGCAATGTATTTTCTTGGAATAAAATTATACAAATAAAATGTATACTGATGCGGAGTTCTTAAGAAATCCCTATTTCAGCAGAAAGAAATATTTGTTAACAAGACACAAGAGGAGCGTAATAATAGGCGATAGAATAAAAAAGAGGAACAAAACTCAGAAGTGATTTCCTGGGAAAAGAAACATATGAATTACAATTTAACAAATGATAAAAAGAATCGTCTGCTTTGCCTGTCATATTTGGGTAGTTTCTTTTTGACAATCGTTTTCACTTCCATTATTTTCCACGAAGACAAATAGCACGAGAAAGTTAGATAGTTTTTCCCACAAGTCCTAATTGTCAAAATGATGAACCGAGCTGAAAGGAGAAGAAAAAAATGGCCGCAGACGATTCTCAGCGCGGCCGCTACTAGGAGAGCCTGCTCTTTCTCCCGCGTCTCATTCTTATAAATAAACATGGAGAGAGGTTCTCTTTCTCACAAATAACGCTATCGAAAAGGAAGCAATATCGTCTGCTGGGAGCGAAACAATCAGGTTGTCCTTCTATTTTTCTAGTCGAACAGAGATATTCTACAAGTTGAATATTTCTTCTACTTTTATTTCAACGCCGTCGTCCTCCATAAAAGAGTACGCCTTTCCAATTTGTGTTTCTTTTTAGACTTGATGGCATTCGATAGCTATTGCAGAGCCCCATCTCGTTCACTTCTTATTTCGAAGTGAAGTGAAGACACTAGAAGAATTTCTTTTCTGCTGACGTGTCAGCTTTCGACAGCTTCTGCAGATGCATAAAAATTTAAATATACAGGGCAAATGCAGATATTGTTATTCTTTTATTTTGCTAGTGTTATTTCAAATTTTAGCGCACTTCCAGTAAAATATTAAAAATATAACAATGAACATTTAAAATATGTAAATGTATTTTGGGTTTAAATTTTAATTTTTCAAATTATGAAAAATTATTATTAAAATGTACTGAAAATGTCCCAAATGAAATGCAGTATTTTTATACCAAAAAACAAAAAGCACGAGTAATTGTAATTGGTATTTTTATGATTAACTATTAATCTATCAATTAAATTTTTATGATAAATCTTTAAATTTTAAACTAAGGTGGTATAAAGGAAATTGAACGAAAATTCTAAGAAAAATAATTGGTAATGCTTATACTAGAACACACTTATGTGTTCTGGTATAAGAAATTTACAATTCTTATGAACAATTTACTTTAAAGAAGTGCCTTATATATATATTCAATCTAAGCTATCACTAGATGAGTAATATACATTATAAAAAACTATTATCTATATAGTTTTAAATATAATACCTTATCTCATGTAATGCCTAGCTCAGCATAATGCTAAGCTTATCGACTGCCTAGTTTGGTATGGCACCTACACATGACACCTATTTCTGTATAATGCTAACTTCATTAACGCTTCAAGCAATATGTAGGTCATATCTTATTCAGTGCATTGCTCAGTTCATGTTCAGCTTACTAATATAGCAGCTACCTCAGAATAGTCACCAACTCGTTTAGTACTACAGCCTTCTCTCAACAAGCTACTATAAACTGGTTCTAGAAGCTAAATGGTTTGACCGAGTCATCTTATAAACACATGAAAAATAAATTGCATAGAATTAAATCTAAAGAGTTTGTGTGCGTTTGATTGTTTTGGTGCTTTTTAAATTAATTTTTTTAATAAAAAAATTAGCCATGGCCAGTTGTTTTAAAGTAAATTCTTAGTCAGTATAGACACTCGAGCAGAGAATCGAACCCAACAGCGGTTGAACCGAAAGACACAGCATTAACAAATCAAGTGCCATTCCAGATCTTTCGACTTTGTCACAGGCCTCAAAACATCCTAGGTGTAAAAGATTTATTCACTTTAAAATGGATTCCGAACAAGCCACGAGCTGTTGAATGAAAAGCAAGAAAACCAGCCATTCAGCTGCCAGAATCTATTGCGTGATTTTTCGTTTAGACTTTCATAGGAATTGAGCAGTACTCCAGTGCAACAAAAAAATGAACATGGGAAACCCTCAACATGCAACCTGGCAAAGATATTTGCAACAAATAGAAACGCAGCTACCGTTTTCAAGTATAATTCAGATCGAACCTTCGACTTTCTTCTCCAGAAATTGAATTCAATGCAAGGCCGTTATGAGTCCTTTATTAACGACACACTCATTTTCGTCACGAACAAACAGAGAGTTTTAAAATCTGAGCAAAATGGACTTGAGAATCCTTTAAAACGAGAGCCCACATGACAAATGTTTTACACATTCCGACCCACATACTTTGAAGACCCCAGAAACATCCATCTCGTTCACTCTGGCGTACAGGTCAGAAGAGGAATTATCATTAACTGTCCGGAAGGGTTGGCGAGCCTCACTCTAATTGAAGTCCTGCGAATTAAACTTCCTAAGGGATGCGCCTTTCCGAATTTAAAGTGCTTCACGCTATTACAGGGTGTATGCAGAGAGGGAACGGGATATAAATTCAAACAAAACCGTTTTCGCTTGGAATAGTTTCATTTCATCACCGGCCCCCGATCAATGTCTGATGAACTAATTCTGGAAGTTAGAACCCAGAGCTGCTGCGGGATGGGCGAATGCCATTCATTTAAATGGCTCTAAAAGGGAAGCCCTACGAAGAAAAAGGTGACTCGAAATGCCCTGAATTTTCATTAAAACCAAATAGATTTGTACATTAAAATGGCATGAAAACAGAACAATGGGCTGAAAAAGTGGAGAGGGGGGGATCTAAAGATCGAAGCCAATCTAATAAAAGTGCCGTTTAATATCAAACGCATTTCAAGGACTTTTCATTGATACATTCACATGCGTCACACACACAAGAGAGAGAAACTTCCCAAGTACTCAGATGTGCATCTGCTTGTTCAATGTGACTGGAACTCAACGAGAGTCTCTTCGCCTTGAACAGCATTTTATCGTTAGATTGCAGTAATAAATAGAAACGTATCTCAAAGTGTTGAGTAGCCGCTGGATTTGAATCTGGCACTTTTCACCCCAACAAGCATTCTCCTATTAATAGATATGGGGATTAATATAGATCTGAAAGAACAAAAAATCAGACAGAAAAACAAAACGTGTTCAATTTTTTTTACGGTTTTCAAGTTTTTGTCAGACGTCAATTTTTAAATAAAAAAATTGCCATTAATAAAAACAAATTAATGTTTTAAAAATTTGGTTAATTTTGGTATTACTGCAATACATTATTTTAATTGAATATTTGTGACGGGGAAGAGGTGACTTGATAGGTTGATTTGTCACTCGAAGTATAATCAAACCAAGAACTTGCAATTTAAAGTGAACTGCGAACCCCTATAAACATCCAGGTCTGAGGTGGAATCCGCGAATTGTTGAATGAAAGGTCCGTGTACGTACCATTTGGTTGCCAGATTAGCATAGCTTAATGGGCAAAAGCGTCAGTTTCCGTGAAAAAGTGAGGACGGGTTCTATATCTGACCCGGTCGAAAACTCTCTGATACCGAAAAATAACCTTTGAAATTTAAATTTTAGTAGGTTCCAATATTCTACTGCTGGTGCAACATGAAGAGGATGGAGTAAGATCAGATGTCGACTTCATCATTGGACCATGGTTCGAAATTTCAAGATAATTGATTGCCTTTAGTGGCACCAGAAACAGACAGTAGAAAATGGTTTGCAAATATATTATAATATTTATAGTAATTTGATTATAGTTGGGTTGTTGCTTAGCACCACGATGTCTAATTAGTCTAATCAAGACCTTGAGTTAAAAGTAGACATTCATACTCGAAATGGGAATTAAATTATTGAACTAAAGGGCTCATCACGTAGCTACTAGCTCGGTACATTTATAAGAAACGCATCTTATGGGAGCCGTACAAAAAAGTGCATTTCATAAATTTTATGATCTCAAGAAGTGATTTCTTTTCCTTTTGCGTCATTTCTCCCATCGTTGCCTATTGTTTAAAAATATATAGTTAAAAGTTATTAAAAATGACACTCTTATTCCAATAAAAACTATATATTTTTAAATGTCTTAAAAAAAATTTTTTTTCCCTAAAATATTTTTGCAATGAAAATTATAAATTTATTTCTAACAGATCAATAAATCCTTTGAAAATTATTATACGATACTCCTGTGTGTGTACATTACATTAAAAACAATAATACATACACTAAGAAGTGTAAATTGGACATTCACGCGCACATTTTGTATTTTATGTTTAAGAAATACCACAGACATGACTTTTCGTATTTCTACAAAAGAAAAAATAAAATATTAAAAAATTTCTGATTCACTAATTAATGTAATTTAGAAATTCATTAAAATTTAATGCAAATGTTATGAAGCATTTTCCTATCAATGAATGGGAAAGCATTATAAGCACTTTCACAAAACTATTTTTCTTAAAGAATTCCCTTGAAATCTGAAATTGTTTTCTTGAAATTATAGCATTAACAAATAAAGTAGCAAAGAAATCTTCACAAAAATTGGCAATATGAACAAAAGAGAGTTGAATTGATAATTAAAAGGAGGAGAATTTTTTTTACAAAAATATAAATTCAGAAAAATTAGGGTAGCAAATTTAATTTGCATAATTTGATAATTAAAATTAGTTCAACCTCATGTGAAATGTGACAAAGAAACTTTCAAAGTTAAAATCTATTCTAAACTTAAAAATTAATACACAATTATTAATTAATTCAGGTGAATTATATAAAAGCATTGTGATTAATTAACACTTGTTGATTGTTAACACAATGGGATTAACTCATATTAGTCATTAACACATTATGATTAATTTACACGTACTAATCATTAATATTTTGTGATTAATTATCACACATGTTAACTGTTAGTACATTGTTATTAATTAACAAATGACAGTTGTTGAAATATTTTGTGAGTAACAACACAATTTTTTTCGGTAATCGATTTTATGGAAGAATACTGTGTCGCCCAAGAGAATTAAGAAAGAATACAAATGGCTGACTGAGTATGTATGGACAATTTTAATATTTTATGGCGAAGTCACTTCGAATACTTGAAATCAGGCGACACATAGCTTGTTAGCAATGACATGCGAAATGTCTACAAGCAATTTCTAAATATATGTGGATCTACTTTTATTTTTTGTTGCTTGTGTTACTCAACAATCATTTTTGCACCCAAAAATGAATTAGACCGGGGCTTGAGGTTTAAAGTACACTCCGAACCCGTATAAACATCCGAAACTAAAGGCCTCTTCCCACTAGACGACATTTATCGTATGATTAAAAGTCGTCGATATTTTATCGTAAGAAGTTATTAAAAAATAAACTGCTTTCTTTCACACAGAGAAACGATATTTTATTGATTACCAGTCTATTGTGTGTGTGGTTTAATAACTTCTCACAATAAAATATCATACGACTTTTTATCGTACGATAAAAGTCGTCTAGTGTGAAATAGGCCTAAGATTTGAATCTAGATTTGGCTGATTGGAAAAAAAGGTGCTAAACATGATATCTCAGTCCGCAGAGGAAAATGCATATTTAAGAGGATATAAACGAAGCGTTACTGTAAGTCATTGTGATACGTACTGCGTGCGCTCTCTACCATTGACAGGAACCGAACTCTCAACAACGGCACGCGAGAATGACGCACGCTTGATTGGCGGTCCTGCATGAATACGAGATTCAATGAGTTTGAAGTATTAAAAAGTGCATTCATCCACGTGTTCATTGAACAATTCCATAACTTTAGAGCCGCAATATTTTTTCTGATAATTATAATAATAATAATAATAATAAAAATCAGTTACATTTTTTCACAGAGTTCTTCGTCCTCATAACGTTATCCTGACAACAAATTAAGAAATTGTTTTCAAACCACGCAAATATCTAAAAACGCGACAAGCTTTACCAGAAAACGATAATCTTCAATGCCAACAGAAAAATCTCGTTGCTTGAGTAAGGTGGGTGGAAATTCATCTCAACAGAGTCGAGGAAAATTGGAATTAAAACCTCCTAGTTAACAGTGTTTATTTGCTATGATATTAGCTCTATTTAATATTCAAATTATAGTTAAAATTATTTTTATTTTTTTCATTATATTAAATAGAAGCTTTAATATCTGAAAATTGTTTTCCCGCGTAATTTTCCATTGGAAAATCTAGATGGATTATAAAAAACAGGCGTGTTTTTATGTACTTATATCTCGTTAGAACAATCGCTTAAAAGTACTAAATATTTAGTATTAAAAGAATTTTTTTTTCCAATAAGGGAACTTGGTTAAAAATATAGTTTTAACCATGGAAAGGAAATAGATTCGATCTCTATATAAAACAGAGAACGCGATGATTGCACCTATGTATCATAGATGATCTAGTATGGATTTTAAGAGGAAAATGGTTATTCAGGCGTCGTCATCTGAAGGCGGTTTTAAATTTACAAGCCTGGGTTACTTAAAAAGTGTTAGTACACGAACTAGACAAACTATTCTCATGTATGTGTCCTAATTAACTTTATTATTCATTATAATTTTTTTAACAAGACACCATTTTTTCATTACAACCAAATCAATTTTTATAGTGGATGAGATAAGTTACTATAAAGACAGCAGAATATTCTTTTTTTTTTTTTATGGGTGGATTAGTTAAAAAAATTTCGCTCATTTAGATACACACTAATCAAGTCTCGAATCAGGATTAGAATTCCATTTTACAAAACATTCATGACTAAAACTGAAATCTAATTTATGAACTTTCGAATTGACCACTCCACTTATCGCTTAAACTTGGTTCATTTGAGTCGTACGACTGCGTTTTAGGGTGTGGAAAAAACTAAAACCTTTTAACGCTCTCTCTATATTTCCATTTCGGAATTCGTGATCATCTGTAGAAGGAGAAGCATTTTCATGATTACGGACTTATTTACCGATCCCACCGAAGACGGAGTCACCAGACGCGGCTTCCTCTGGTGGGATGAGTAGACCCAGGGCAGAGGCTGTCGACCCAAGTGTCAACATTTGACAAGGGATCGATATTCAAATTGATCTGCTTTATGCTTAGAAGTATAAATAGGAAAAAATAGAAATCCTTAACCAACCGAAATAATATTTTTTAATTTATTAGTTTCAATCATCCTTGTGCGGTCACTTTTTGGTACACGAGAGCCAGTTTCATTTATTATCATGGTTTATTTCATGCCACTGCTGCAGTCTACCTCGGAAAGGACCCACGAATTATAAACTAGAGTGGAATTTTATATAGGTATTCGTTGATTTTAGTATAGCATATTTTTGAATGACTAGCAATTTATAGTGCTTAATCAGTTGTGGCACCAGAATGCTTTCCAATACTTCCTGAGTTGGATTCTATACCAATTAAAAAGTAGCATCTGGGGGGGGGGAGTAAAAGTAGCATCCAGGCTACCGCGGCCTCATGGTTTCTTATGTATGGACTATAAGGATTTTTTGATTTACAGAGGAATAGTAGGGGTAACAACTAACTATAGATTTACTAAGACAAATATTGCAAATTTAATGAATATCGCTAACAAAGTTACTATTCATTTTATCACTATTTTAACTAGGACTATAACAACTGCAACTGTTATTTCATCAAATATGGTTTATATGAAAACATTCGAATTTGCAGAGAATAAGTTGCAAAAACTAATTGTAGCTTTATTTATTATTATTATTATTATTATTTTATTTATTTATTTATTTATTTTGAAAATTAAATTTGCTACTTAACTCTTACTTTGAATGAAACATCATCAATCAGATTATCAGTTGTAATTATTACAATTCAAATATCTTAAATAAGTGTGATGGAATAAATGCCGATTTGCAAAAGAACGTGTTCCATTAGGTAATTTTAGTTTTCTTTTTCCTTTATTAAAATGGAATTGCTTCATTCATTTTATTTTTAATATTCCTTTTATTCGGCGATATTTCGTTCGTATCATTACTATATATAATGCCAATTAGTATCCTGGTGTGCGTTAGTATCCTAATAGCTTAAATACGGATGACGAAGATTTATAAATTTGGAAAAAAGTGGTTTACAATAGTTAATGTTAAAGATTTTTAAACAGAAAAAATGCTGCACTCAACTGTTGCCACCCAGGGTACCCCAGTTATCACTGTTTTAACTTGAGTTTCTTAAATACAATTCCAATATCCCGATGGCAGCATTTGCCATTTTTAGATTATAGTTTCTAAAATATATATATATAGCTTTGAAAATTTACTATTTTATAGAAGAATAATCTACTGAATTTAATTTTAGCATATTAAATATAGCATAGTTAATTTTAGCATATTTTAAAATGAAAGTTGTTGCACTCATTTTCTGTCATACATATTTACTAACACAATGTAATCAACCAGGATACAAATTTCATTTATTATAGATCGGATTTCTTAAGTATGACTTAAGATTTATTGATTTGCACAAGAATGGTAGATTGCAGTAGTTGATTTTATCACTTTTTAAATGAGAATTACTGCGCACATTAATAACCAAATATTCGTACTGACTAAGTCAATTAGGGCACAAATATCATCTTTATAGTTCTAAATACTTGGAAAAAGATTGATTTCCAAAGTAGTAGTAGACTGCAATTGATAATTTTAGAATCCCTTTAAAATAAAAATTGCTTTTTTCATTTGTTGTCAAATATTTTTTATCGTGAAATGTCATCAGAGTACCATTGATGCAACTCTAGTTACTTAAATACAATTTACGAAGATTTATAGATTTTCAAAGGAATGGTAAAAAGCAAAACTTATGTTTATCATTTAAAGTAAAAAATTAATTGCCAACTATCACTATGAAACAAAAATCTACCATTAAAAAGCTGATCAGAGCGCACAAATTTAGCATAGTTTACTAATTTCTCACCAAAATTAACATTATGTGAATTTTATTTGTAGGGATTACGCAAAAATGTAGCTGAAAATATCTTATTGTATAAGGAGTAATCATCACTCTACCATACACTTTCCTCCAAAACTAGAAAAAAATAATGTTAAAACTACCCCACTCCCATCATTTCTTTCACGTAAAACTTTTCCGAAAATACATAAATGAAAAGATGTCTAAATGGTATTACTTGTTCTTCTGAAAAAAAACAAAAAATAATGGTATCATAGGTTTGATGAGAAACGAGGACTTTCTCATATGAGGTAGAATATTTAAGAGACGAAAAAATTTTTCTAACTCTCAGAAAATGGATTTCAGTTGGAGGAGTTTTGGTACTTCAAATATTGATGAAGCTGTCATTTCCCCTTCCCCCTCTACACCCACGCAGTCCCGGGTCACGTGATATCCCTTGGAAATATTTCCCATTTCTGGCGATATTTGAAGTGGGTTTTATGATAGAAAGAAAAACTCTGCCCCCAACACCCCATTTCCTCCGCCAGGAAGAAACACGCTTCATTACGGTAGTTGATCCTGATTTAATTTCCAGTTTTCCTTGTTTCCCGGAAAAATAAGTACCGTAATTTGCTTATACGCTTCTTTCAAGCCATTCGTTTGAGACCAATAGAATAATTTATTGGACAATTTGGATTATGAATTCGCTTGGGAGTAGTTTTTTGAAAATTCACGTTTCCAGAGTTGTTCTGGAGTTACTCTATTTTCTATATTTGCAATTCTGTAGTTAGTTTTTCCGAAATTACAGTGCTTTTACTATTAATAAAACAAAATTAGGGAAAAAATCAGTTATAGTTACAGATTGATAGTTAGAGGAAAATCAATAACAGCTTGAGAAAAAGAGTGAAAGGGAAGAAAATAAGCTTATGATATTAATATGTGCTGATAACTTATTATTGATTTACTGGCAGAGAACTAAATAATTAATGTTATTAATCAACTTGTAATAGTAATATCATTAAACTAAGTACTTTAAAGGTAATCAAAAACAAAATAATCAAGACATAATAAAATTTATGCAAGATAAATGAGAATAAGTATTAAGATAACATTGAAAATTAATAATGAAGGAAAACAAAAGTAAAAATGCACTCAATGTAAAACATTAATAAAAATGCATTCAATAAATTTATCATCATAGTTTTTGCTGTAATTTTTAATAGTGATCATTTTATAACAATCTACAATTCAAAGTACATTTCGAACTGCTTAAAAACACACAAGCTTGAAGTGGGTATCGAATATATCAATCATTAATCAGATGGGTAGAGCATTAACTATTCATGCAGCTGCTATTTTGGCACTATGCTATTGAAGTACACCGCAAATTATTATAAATACCAAAAGCAAACAATTTTTAGGAATAATTTTGAAATTTGACAGTAAAATAAATTTCGTTTCGGATAAAATGTTTAGGAGTTCATATTTGAATTCTGAAGAAAGGAAATCAAAGGTAAGACTTCTAAAGTAAAAAATATTCTAATTTCATAAACATTGATTCGCCAAGTTTTTTTTTTTTTTTTTTTTTTTTTTTAAATATGCCTATTTATTAAGAAGAGAAAAATACCTGAATTTATATCATAAAATTAAATAAGAAAACAAATTAAAAGAACTTTCAATTTTCAAAATAAATTTCCATTTAACATCGATAGCATAAAATTTTCTAGTAATCTTTCCAAATGGAAAGGTATAGTTAGAACATTTTCATTTCAGAACGAAGAGTTTCGATTCATTCCAAATTGAACGAATGGCAAATGTTTTGAAATTTCTCATAACAATTTTGCGGTATCATTAAATTATAATATAAACAGAAACCATCAGAAATCATCTCCGCAGACGCGCTTTTATTTGATATAAATTTTGTTGCCAGATTTTGAGTCTGTAAGTTTGGAGAAAAATCGTTTTCTTATTGCATTCACAAAAATTTTGCATTTTGATTTACGTTAAAGCTATATTTTTAGAATGAAACGTCAAACTAAAAATGATCTTGAGCGAAAAAATAATAAACTCAAAGTTAGGGCAACAAAAAAGGATTGACTTCCTGTCACTGGAACTTGATTTATCTTTTTCTGAATATTGGAATCAGTCTTGGGAATCAATGAAACCATTCGAAGTCTTTTCATCACGAAAACGATTTTTTTGAAATCCCATTGCAAACAAATAAACTTCATGTGCATTAAAGTATTTCGGAAACGTTATTTATTATTAATATTTTTTTTCACGCGTAAGTCATACAATGTAACATAATCTTGTGTATTTTTCACACATTTTTGCGTTTACAACTGAAACTTATAAGTAAAACATTGAGGAAAAACAAAATTTCTTTTCATTCGTAAAAAAGGGAATAATTCAATATTTTAAGAGTCAAATATGACAGAGCTGAAAAATTGCACTTATAACAATGAGTAACACAACAGTCAAAAGGTGTAGTGCGACGTAAAGATATTCGTTTAATATGTATTGTTATCTTGAAGAATTTTATTACAGAAGAATTTACTTATATTAGTCTCAATATTCAGACAACTCCTACTAACTACTATGTGAATTCACTCTCTAATTTATGGGCTGACACTATTTTTAGTTTAAAAATCTGATTCAAAGTAGATTTTAATCAACAAAAATTTGGTTTGGTTGCTTCGCAAAGGTCACTTTTTTCTTCCTAAAAGAATTAAACCCGGATCCAGAGTTTTAAATGGACACCAAACCACTACGAAAATACACGCCCTAACATCTCTAATTTGATTTATCATTCAACGGTCATTTTTTGCATATGAGGGTTAATTAAACATTGACTTACATTTTAAATTGGATTCCGAAGCACTGCAAACATCCATAAGCTAAGGTGGGATTCGAATCAATAACTATTGAGATAAAGGTTTGAGCAGGGATTACTAAGCTCTTTGATAATACGAGCCATTTTTCAAAATTTGAAATTTTTTCGCGACCCGCAATTGAATACGTATTTAAAAGATATACAAAAAAGGAACTAAATTTTTTACAAAAATTATATTTATTGAAAACATATAAATAAAAGTACAAAATATGTGTCTTGGCTTTAAAACTAAAAAATTAATTTATTTCATTTGATAATTCTTTAAAATTTAGTGTATAATTGTGATATTCTAAGATATTGTTTGAGATACTGGCTAGTTAATAATTATCAGTGTTTGGATTTCACGAATTTTAAAGTGGAATTTTTATTCCACTTCAATCATTTTTGATTCACATAAGTACGTTGTTCCGAATATTGAAATAATTTGACAAGCAGCCGCTTTGTTTAATTCAAGATATCTCGATTCTGAAACAAATTTCCAAATTTCAGTAATCGGCGTTCATCTTCTATTTTAATCGAAGAGCTTCATCTTCTTGCATCTCTATGAGTTCTAATTCTCCAGATGCTTTTTCGGTCATTATTATATTGGGAGTGGAAAACTCAACTTGAATTATGTCAATTTCAAATGGATTCAGAAAAAATTAAAGAGACAATTTAAAATGTTTCAAATCTTGAAATCTATTTTGGAAGGACTTTTTTTATATACTCATTGAGTTTTTCTTGTTTAGTATTAGTAAAATTTTTTTAAGTTCGAGGAAGATGACATGTTTTAAAATATAATTTAAAATGTTTTATTTTTAATGTCTTTTTGAAAAAGTTGTAATTTAGTTTGAAAACTAAATATACACTGTGAGAGAGGTCAGATATTTTATTTTTTGCCTGCAATGTGAATTCAGTATTTGCAAATGTTATATGACATCTGTGAAAATTATTAAATCTTGTAATCACTCGTCATAATCTAATTCTGGATAGGTTATTTCCTTTTCTTTCAAAAATGCAGTTATCGGATCAAACAAATCTACAAATCGATTTCATACGTTGTAATTAGATAACCATTTAACAACTCAAAAGAAGTTAATATCATTTGGAAGTTCGTCCTTTAATTTTGAAGGTAACTTTTGCACGAGCGATAATTTTTTGCATCAATGCGAAAGTAATTTTTAATGTGTAACACTGTTTTCATAACATCAGGATACTTTAAATATTTTGTAGCGTGTTGCTCTCGGTGAATTATGCAGTGAATCGGTATGAATTGTGGAATTTGTGTGTGTGTTGTGTATGTGTGTGAGTATCATCTCTTAAAAATCCAATACGACCGATTTTTTTACCCAGCATTGCCGGAGCTCCATCAGTAGCAGTGCTTACAAATTTATTAAGAGGCACATCATTAGTTTTCATTATGGAATCTAATACATTTTTAATATAGACACCACAGATTGACTCTTTGAAATGTTACATCTAATAATGTCTCTTTAACAACGAAGTCAGATGAAATAAAACGTATGGAAACTGCCAAATGCGGAAGATCTGCGATATCTTTCGATTCGACAAGGGCTAAGCTGAATGCAATGCAACGTTCTTCAAAATTACATTCAAGAGATGTATATGTTTCAACTATCCGTCATCAGTTGTGTGTCTCGAGATTGCAATATGCGAAACAACTTTCTGCAATGCTGCATTATTTGGATCTAAAATTTTTTCTTCCAAGTTTTTTTAATGAACTCTCCCTCGGCATATGGGTCTTTTTCTAGAGCACTATTCCAGGCAATAACAAAACTAACTTCAACCACATTATTAGTTTGATTGCCAAAGATGGATTAATTTTCAATAAAATTGACTATTGTTTTTATTTAAATTTTATTTTAAAGAAGTAAGTTTATCTGATCTTAATTTGGAATGTGGTGGATATTGATTAGAAAACTGAGAATGATTGGTTTTATAATAATGTCGTCGTAAATTGTTAACTTTATAATTTTTGACTGTAAAACTACAAATAACACATAATGCTTTTATGTCATTGTCAATAAAAAAGAAATTCTCCTCCCACTCATTATTGAAAATCGAAATAAAAATGAATAATAATATTTTTAGCAGCAAATAAAAACTGAAGCTTTATTGTAGAGCATCTTTGAAAACATTTGTAATGCTTTTGCTTAATATTCACCGAGTATTATTACCTTTCGAGCATACTTCTTAGTGAGTGACACCGCATTTACGTAATACAAAGGAGAAAACCCGGAAAAGTTTTGATCATGCAATAATCACCCATATAAAAGTAAATTCCCGTGTATACTTTGACAGGTAATTTTCCATTCATAAATTCTTTTAAAATTCCAAATTTCATATATTCCTTTTTATAACTTTCCTTTTACGCATTATTTAGGAATTACCAGTGCAAACTTAAATTTCTCATCGTTTTCCATCAACAATAATATATTTTTCCAGTTTTGTTGATATCCCAAATTTGTAACTTAATTTCGAATTTTTTAAAAACAATTTTAGTGAAAATATTTAAGATTTATCAACATAAATGCGAAATCCTAGTGAACGCAATCTTAAATATTTTTACTGCATAAATCAAATTATAACTTTATTTATTTTTTGTTAAATTTCAAAGAATTCTCAGAGAAGCATTTATTTTGTTAAAAAAATATTGCGTATAAAATCTAAAACTTTGTTTGTAAATTTAGTTAACTTTTTGTTTAAATTATTAACTAAAATTGTTCCTTAAAATTTCAATTACTTGATTTTTTTGTAAACTCCTTCTAAAACTATTCTTTAATAAGTAATGTTTACTTCATACGAAAATTTAAAGATGATATATTAGTCAGTAAAAAAAACCTAGGATAGTTACGGGATGAATATTTCTCTGAAAATAAACATTTAAAATATTAATTTTCCCATTTGTTATCATTATATACTTTAAAAATGTAGTTGCTTTTTTAAAATAAAAGATTAATTTAAAAAAATTAAAATAAATGTATAAAACAAAAAGTTAAGAAATTATTTCTCAATAGTTTAAAAATGTAAATCGAAATAAACTATTTGTACATAACTATTAGATAAAAAAATCGGTTAAATAATT
This sequence comes from Latrodectus elegans, assembly GCA_030067965.1. NCBI lineage: Eukaryota > Metazoa > Arthropoda > Arachnida > Araneae > Theridiidae > Latrodectus > Latrodectus elegans. Next base: position 101,107,082 of record CM057811.1, on the reverse strand, counting down.
TAAATTGTAAATAACTTAAGAGGACGGTAATTCATATATCAAACATTAAAATCTACTAAGTTACACTAACATGCACTTATTTTCTTTATTAATACTAAAAGCAATTTGTCTGAATTTTTAGTTAATGTTTACTTTTCACATCGAATATAATTATTATGCATTATTAATAAAAAAAAGTTTCTTTCATAAATTTATGTCACGACATTACGTTATCTGGAATAATAATTTTATTAATAAATAAAAAAATTTTCTTTAAACATCTAATACAAAAGTAATTTTAGTTTTCATAATTGTTAATTTATGAAAAATTAATTTGATCAAGTTTTACGATAAAAATAAACATTAAATTTACTGTCAAAAATCTTCCTAATTTTATAAAATAGACATTTTTTGTATTTAATTTCAAGTAAATATCGTTGAAAATGAAGACATCTTCACGATTCAAAATGTTTTACAATGGTAATCTCTTTTCTGATTATCTTTTATTTCATTCAATATAATTGATAACAAAAAGGCTATTTCCTAATGATGTAATTGAATCTTTATTTCTTTATCTAATAGAATAAAATTTTCTTAGTACATTAAAGCAATCTTACATTAAATAAATATATATATATATTTACAATATAATTATAATTTAAATAATTTTACTCGTAATATAAATATTACAAAAACTGATTAAGGAAGTAATCATTTAACGAACTGTGAGACAATGAGACAGAATTATGACAGAGAATAACAAAGATAAAATATTACGTTAATATTTATGTGTTATTTTTAAAAATCATCAGTATTAAACCAAATACGATTATTATTATTAAAACTAATATATAGCGTAATTAAAAGTTCTGAGAAAATTAAGGATTGTCGAAATACTTGATACAAAACTATTTTTATGCAGAAATAAATAATCTTAGCATATTTATTAATAATCTGTGATTTCTTTAATGATTAAAATGATTTTTTTAATGATGAAATTGATAGATGATTAAATTTAACATTTTAATATCAGCTGAACCAGTTTTTACATATTTTTGTTATATATATATATATATATATATATATATATATATATATAAGGCAATTTAGAAAGAGGATCGGAAGCATATGGGGTTTCAGATACATTTCATTGCCAAAATTTTATTAATGAATTGTATTTTTTCGCTCATAAACTTATAAAAGTTTTTAACTTAAAGTCATTAGATATTAATTATTATTATTTACTACTATTGTTATCGATTAGAATTTAATTTAAAGTTATAAAACATTTTTTTTAAATTTAAAGTGATGTTTACCCGAATCACTCACACTCTACATCCTTTTTCAAATGATTATACTTTTGAGAAATAATCCCAACAATCGAAGTGATATTTTACAGATGCAATTACAATTAGCTATTTTTATTAGTCTTTTAAAACAATTAATAATATGCATCAATGTCTTATATTCCTAACCAAATTCTACGAAATGTGAGATATTTTAAAATCTAAATAAAATTCAGCCATTGTGATCTAAGTAACAATCAATTCATTAGTTGGATTACAGAGATGATGCAAAATAATGAATATCTAATGCTTTTCTTTCTAAAAGAATCTAATTTTAACAGTTCACAATATATAATTAATTAAACGGACGAAATAATATGAAAGTAAAAGTTGAATATTCCTTTCCTTATCTATGATACACAAAATCTAAGTGGAATAATCTTAGAATCTAATTAAAATTAACCATAGTTAACGATGATATAAATATTTTGCTGATTCACAGACAAAAAATACGAAAATAATGAACACCATGAATGAATTTTTTCGTATGTAAAAAATATTAATGATTTTTTTAGAAGTCCAAGTGAAATTTAAACCATAATTCACGATAATGCTTAATTAAACAGAGAATTAAAACAATAACTAAGCAACAAATGAATGTTTCCACATAAGATTTTCATAACCTATGTGCGATATTTATGAAATACAAATTAAAGATAAATTAAGATAGGATTTAGTAGAATAATAGATAAAAAACATTTGGAAAATAGCAAAAATGATGAATAAAATTCAGTTGCTTCCCTATGATGAAAATTACAAGTGGAAATTTTGAGAATCTGCGTGAAATTTTAGCCATAATTGATATAACTAATTTCATTTCCTAACAATCGATGTTAGTAAAAAAAAAAAAAACATAATAATTGATTTTAGGCGACAATTTAGACATCCCAATCCAGCAAACAAATGATGGACTATTCGTCATCACTATTAAAATATTGAATTTAAAACATCAACTGTTTTGACGAATAATAGCAAATTATTTGTTGTTTTAAGTCCTTCTTAAGTATATGATCTGTAGATATAAAATTAATATTTATATCAAATGTTATAACACTCAAATTTTCGATTAGAAAAGTTCATAAAACAAAAAAGCTTAAACGTATAGTTATATGTATGAAGAAGGTCATCTAAGTTGAAATCAAAATAAATGATTCACTTAAGATTAAAAAAAGAATTTACATTGTTCATAAATTTTTAAATGTCTTCTTACCTTGTATTGTATCCTTTACTCCAAGTGTTACAAACATGTCAGGCACAATTTCCAGTTTTATCAGCCTGACAAACAAGCGCGAATAAGGGAAGATTTCAAGAAAAAAGATACAGATTTTCCGGTCCACATCCAAGAAAAATAAAATCCGGAATTATCCCAAGAAAGGAAAGAATTGAAGCCAAAACAAATCAAGATATCGTTTGGTGTTGGGTATCACCGCTGCTTTTGCACTGGCATTTTTTGTGTTGCAATTTTTATTTCTTCATCTGCCCCTACGTTTCTCAATCATAATTGAAAAGAAAGAAAATCGTTTGTATAACATGGAAAAAATAAAAATCTATAGCGGCTACTGCATTATCAAACGCGGCGGATGGGTACGATGGCGGGGCAATGGAATGAGTGAATATCGTCCGTTCCACACTCTTACCCCAGACGCAGTTCGTTTTGTTCTGGTTTCACGAACGCGCGCTCGCAGTTGACTCTGACGGAAGGAAAATTCGGATGAGAGAGGGTTGCCAGAGTAATACCGTTACATCGCCAAATTGTTATAATTCTGTTGCCAAATGAAGATCAACCTCCGTCGCTCGATTTGAGAGATTCCATGGACGTTTGAAAAGAACAATGCAAAACACATAGAATGAAATATAATAAATACAAATATAAAAGGAAATTTTAATAACAGTAAGAGTAAAATAAATGTATACAAGAGAAAATAACCCCACAAATTATTAATACTAAATTCATAATATATTGTAAAAAAATAATGCATACTAAATAAAATATTATATCGGGGATTACATGAAAATTATGATTAGAGACTTCAAATTTAAATATTAATTTAATAAATTAATTCAATAAATTAAATATTTTTTCTATGCAAAAACATTAAGAAAAATTAATCCAAGAGTATAGCTAGTAATATAATATTATAACACATAATAATATAATATATTATATAATTTATATACATAATACGTTGATGAATAATAATTTGAGCAAGATATATCATTTTTTTAAATAAAAAATTAGGAATAAGATGCTTTGTCTCGGGATTAAATAATGTGCTGAGAATTTTTAAGTAAAACTAAATTAAATTGCATACAAGCGAGGGATATTAATTTCTTCAGTTAATTCTGAAAATTATTTCAGCATTTGAAATTTAATCTCTTTTCAATTTTATTTATCAAATATAGACATTTATTTGAAATTATAATTTTGCAAGCAATTAAATTTACGGTTGTATTTTCGTGTTTGATTATTTAGTGTTTGTGTGAGAGTAACAACATTTATACATTAACATCATACCTTATTTGATCTATGATTATTTAACTATCAACTAAGTTAATGAGCAATTTCCATTGATTTAATTTTTAAGAAAAAGTTGGCTTCAATATGCATTTGGATTAGGGTGTGTACCTGAGAATATTCCAGGATCTCTTCATTGGAAATTTGATCCGCTATCTGAGAGAAAATACGATAGGGATCCGCATCAAAAGCTTTGATAATAGAGAGATTCTATCTAATATGCTGAAAGAAAAATATGTGAATCTCCGGTTCGATCCAAGATGCCATTGAATGACAAGGCTAAGGCACTTGATTCTGCATAATAAATTGCCTTTGGTCATACTCTGACAGTTGGAATCAACTTTACATTATTATTAATTGGCCACATTCAGCTATCACAAGGAAAGAAACCCTGAAAACTACCAGGTGTCTACCCTGGACAGGTGTGTAAGCAAAAAACAGAATATCTAAATGGTGTTTAACATTAGCTGGTATCTATTTGAGGCGTTCCACTCACACGCAAAATTGTGTTTCTAAATATAGTATGGTTTAGTTTTTTTAAATTTCTATTTCACTCTTTTTCGGTCTTATTTAATTTGATATTTAATATAAGATTTTCATTTTAAGAGACAACTCAAAATAATGCATATATATCTAGGTCAAAATGTTGTATACTATTGTATATATTGGTTGGATCTAAGCGAAATGATATTTCTCTTTGTTTCTTGCATACATTTTAAGACGACCATTATTTGGTTTCTTTGATTACAACACGCAAATATAACCCAAAATCAGAAAGTTCTCAAGTATATCATTGTTATCATTAGTACTCAATTTGATTTATTAAATAGGATCGCATTAATCAAAATGGAATGCTTAAGGTTCTAACCCAGTTGCTGTTTAATAGCATCGACACAAATGATGTCCTTAAACTTTCTGTATGGACAGTTGCTCGCGTCAGATAAATACTGCTCACAATCTCTGAAAGGACCGCCTGAAAGGTGAGTATGTAGGGGACATTAAAAAGCCTTTGGTTGTTATCCAGTCTACAACGCGATGTCAAAGATTACACCTTGGAGACGGAAGGTCCCAAGTTCGATTCCAGACTCTATAGAACAAAAGATGATTGATATCACTTTCGTTTGGACATTTTTTGAAAATATATTTTGATGTTTTACTTTTATCTCACCTTCTTTACGACCTGATAAAAGGCTCCACTGCTCACAAAAGTTCTATTAGCAACTCTGATATATAGAGATAAGAGTTCTTAATACTCTGACAACTTACAAGACAGTAGTTCTTACACAGCATTTAATCAAGTATAGCCAAACTCTTTAAGTAAAGGAACAAATTTAGCCCGAGATGGCTGGGGAAAAGAGCTTTAATTTCTATAGAAATTGCACTTCTTATTTATTTTTAAGCAAACAAATTACTTCATTCAAATGGAATGGGGAAATGTATGTAATGGAAAATAGCACGCAATTTTTTTTAATAATATTTTAACCGAAACCGCCAAGAAAAGATGAGGGGAAAAAAGATACATTGAAATTGTCATCGATCTTTTAAATATCTTTTTTCCCGGCAACGGAAATTAAATGTTCATTGAATATTTCATATTTTTTTTCTGTCATTTCTTTTTTTAAAAGTCATAACCTCTTTTTCTATTTTTTTATTTTCCATTTCGGTTTCCATTTTTCAAAGTTTTGATTTTGTCAAAGTTGTCATGAAGGGTGAGATGGAACAAAAAATAATACATCTAAAAACCCAGAGAACGAAAAATAAATACAAAAATAGAAGAAAAATTCCAACGAAAACAGAATGTACATTATTTTCTAGAAATCGGGCATCTGATAAGGTATAATTAATGACGCATAACTGGATTCTTTTTTCTTTTCTTTTTTTGTAAAGTAATTCAAAAACGACTACAAACCCAGAGAATCGATATAACGAGTCGTCTGAATTATAGGAATTGAAAATTTCAGTTGGCAACAGTGCAATAAATAGAAAAAAAAGAAACAGCGGCTTCGTTATAGCTGTCAAAATGACAGACGATCTGAATTGGACGACAGTGATTTGATGCCACCGCTGATATAAAACTACAATTGTTCGCCAAGCGACTTATAAACTCCGGAATATAATAGAGTGGAGAAAAAAAGTGTTCGGAATTGCACACAAAAATGAGGCTATCTGAAATTACGATTTCAGAATTTCCATACCTTTTTTTCCGGGCGCATTTGTTTCTGCAGATAATGGAACAATTCTGCTCGTTCTTTCGCATATAAGAAAAATTGCTCCAATGATACAATATGTCACATTTGCAATAGAGAATTTATGCTGCAACAATTAATCACTCGCTTTCCAATGGACTGTTTCATAAAAGAAAGACATTTAATTAGTTTTCTTCTGTTCCATCCATTCGAATCAAAATAACCCATTTGTTATTCAAATTTAAAACTGTTTTTTTTCCCTTCAAATTGTTAAATGTAGATTCTGCTTAATATGCGTTGGAATAATGATGACGTAAACACGTGTGGTTATGACGTAGTCATATTCTAAAATAACTCCAAACTTTCATTATTAACGTCTGCTATATCATCCTTTATTATCATTGTTTATGAAGTAAAGACATTTTGTATTCCACCATTTCGATTGAAAGATGCAGTTATTTCTCATGATCAGTATGTTACAGTCACGTAATCATTTGCCAGTCTATGCAATATTACACTCTTAAAAAAATCGAGTGGATTTCACTCAGAAGGAGTGAAATTATTTCGCTCCTTCATTGACACAAAACTCGACCTATCTTTAAGATAGAAATTCACCCTATTGAAAGATGCGGGTAAGCCACTCCTTTTATGAGAAGTAACAACAAATCATTTAAAGATGTAAATTAGATAGAAAAAAAGTGAATTTCAAACTTTTATAGAAGTATTGCTGATTTTTTTTATATTGACAATTTAGTGCAGAAATTAGGTTTTGAATATTTTATTTTAAGAATTAATGTTTTTTTTTTGACAATTACAATATAAAGATATGATTTCTTTATTCAATAATTTAACAGTATAATTGAATATGGCATTTTATAATTATAGTGGTTTTTAAATTACATACATTAAATTACATACATACATTACATACCAAGCAAATTGTTCAGTTATGTGTGTGTGTATTACATTATTTATATCTATTTAGTTTTACACTCTCTCTCTCAAGAAAAAATAGTCACACTACTTATTTTTCAGTTTAGTTTACTATGGGCCCATTAAATACAAAATTCACTTTTACAAACATTATTAGTATAACAAATTGTACACAATTTAAAAATACAAAAATATTTCATATAAGTAAATATTTATTTTTGAATATTGGTAACATGCATTTTTGGAGTTACAAGAGGATAAAGATATATTTACAGATTATTTAAATATTTAGATATCAAAGAAACTATGAATGAAATTAAAAATAAAAAAAATACAAGACTATAAAAAAACATTTATTCAATTTTAAATACAGAAAAAAATTAAATAAAAATGTTTACAGAAATTCTTATGTTTATGATGTCAAATTAATATTGGAGCTTGACAGTTTTATTGTCAGTTTAATAAAACAAAACAAGAATGCTATTAAAATAAGAATCAAAAAGATAATATGCATTTTAATACATGTATTTAGCAAAATTTAGATCGTGATTGATTATAGTAAGAATGTATTGATTTCACATATCTGACATCAATAAATCCACTATCCACAGATATAAAAATTATATATCTGTCATATTCAGGTCTTGCTTATGACCACAGCAAAGTTTTGAGCGTTGTTCTTCCTCTAAAGACCTCTTCACCTAATTCAAAAAATTAACATAATTCTGTAGTATTTGTATTCTCGCTTTAATGTCTATATGAAGTTTAATAACAAAATTTCATTTGAACAATACTTCAAAAAAAATAAAGCTGCAAGGAATCAGATATCTACGTAATTATATACTGTATTAAAATTATTCTCACCCTAAAAAATACTATCATCCTGAATTCTAGCATATTTATTTCCTTTTATAAGGCAAGTTTTTGAATATATGATAATATTCTAGGAGCATAGAATGCAGGATATTTACTGAGAAAACAGTCAGCCTCTGGATATCAAATTCCAAATATATCTGTAATAAAGAGAATAATCATTCATATTAAATTATAATAGAACTTTTTATTGTAATTTAAAGCAAGTGTAATTTGTTAAAAAAAAAAAGGTATTCTCATTAATTAATTAAAGCTTAGTAACTGAAATTCGTAAATTAATGATTATCTATTAGTTTTTAAAATTTTTTATAAGAATGTGATAAATTATTGATACACAATGAAACAAATACAAAATAGTTTGGAATTTCTTCTTTGTTATGAAATAGATATAGCCCCTATCTTAATTTACAAAATGGATTGTTAAATATTAAAAAATATATATATACATACATACATAAATTAATTTTTAATATTAAAGCATTTTTGGAATCAATCAAATAGAACTGAAAAACAGGTGAAACTATATAAATGATTGTTTTTTTCAAATTACAACAAAAAAATTTTGAAACCATGCTTTTGTATCACATATATTAATATTCACATATACTAAATACATTGCAAGTGAAATGATTTTAATAATCATATTCACGCACTTTCGAAAGTAAAAGAATTCAAAAATGCATTCATTAAAATTTACCATTAAATTTATAATAAATTAAATTTTGGTAGAAAAAATTATTTGAAATAAAAATTAAAATTTCCAAACACATTTTTATATTGTTAAACATTATCAATTAATCAGTAATTTAAAATTTTATAAATATTACATGAATGTGAACTCAATAGAATTCATTCATTCACACTTTCGAAAACGAAAGCTTATATCATGGTGAAAAATCACAAATATGAAGAATTGATTTAGTCATTCAATTAATATAAGAAATAAAGACTTACCGTAATGTTTCTTCGCTCTTTGAATGATATATATTTTTTAATTCAAATAGATCGCTTTTACAAAATGAAGCTTTAATTTCATTTTTAACGAAACAAAACCGAAAGCAAAGGGCCACGTGATGGTTTAATCCAATCAGAACACATCCCATTTGGTTTATGCCATAAACACGTCAAAAAAAAAAAAGGGTGAAAATTTCCTTGAATCGAGAATGGAGTGATTGAAAGCGAACTTCTCTACCCAGTTAAGGACAAAAGGATTCATTTTGGAGTTCAAAACATCCATTGCTCATCGAGTGGTGAAAAACCACTCGATTTTTTAAAGAGTGTATGTCATTATCAATATCTAGTTAAATATAGTGAGACAATTATTTCCTTACCAATATTAATTTTCACAACAATAACACATTTTCCAGTGTAAATTCTGACATTATTGAATAAGCAAAGTAATTTAAATGAAGCTACTACTTCTCATTACTAAACTTTACAGACATCGTCTGGAATCAAGAGAAAAGGTACGTGTGTGCAAATACTGTTAGTGAAACAATTGTACCATTTCATGGAATCAGCAATTCATTAAAACATTTTCTTGCCTTTCTAGGATAGCGTGTTATTATGGAGTGACACAAGTGCTGCGTTTTCGATATTGAGAGATGTGTACATTTTCCAGTCTGTGCTAGAAGGTTCCTATAACTATGATGGGAGGCAATAACTTTATTATCTGTGCTTGCTGTCATCTTATCTGAGTTGTGTTATTATTAATTTTCTTTAACTAATGCAGTTGTTTCATCACCTATATTTACAAGCAATTATGCAAACTCTTTTCCAGTCCATACAATTAAGCAATTATTTCACTTAAAATTTACTATTAAATTAATCGCTACAGTTACGTTTTACATAGTATAGTACATTACTGTCTTTGTCAATGTCTATAAAGTAAGGAAATTTTTTCATTATGACTGATTTCCGTTATTTATACATTTCGTTATCTTTTCTTACTATCTATATTTTATTATTGTCCATAAAAATTGATTTCTTTATATTATTTAAGGACTCGTATATAATACCTTTACCAGTTGATATAATATAAGCCTGGCACGATCAGTGCTCATAAAATGCAAACAGTTATCCTTCTATTAATATTTATTACTGCCTAATTATGGTTCCATTTTGCTTATCGTTCATTACACTTTTATCACTATTAGCGAATGAAGAATGATTCAATTATTTTAAATTATCGGTAACCCTAATATTTTGTAATTAATGCAATATCAGGTAACAAAATCAAGTGCCATTATGAACTAAGCAATGAGCACCGAATGCTACAATCATTTTATTAATTTAGGAAGAGTCATAACTATTCTTTATTCCATTTATGGTATTAAATAATTATCTTATTATCCATGGCTTTAATAATAAAGTAATTTTTACAATGACATCATTCAAATTTATTTCATCATTACTTCAATAGAATAATCATAAATTTACATTATTGAAGTAATACAAGATACACATAGGGTGTAAAAGTGGTCACACCATTATCAGTGTGTTACATTACTTGCAGTTTTGTATACGTAAAATAATGTTTATAAAAATCAAGTAAATAACGCGTCCTGCCACCTTTGATGTAATGTGTGCCAATAGAGCATTGTAAAGATTTAATATTATTATTTATAAAATTTTATCGCTAAGATTGATGCTTAAATTTTCATTATCAACACCTTACGATAATTATTACAATATGAATATTCTTAGAGCTTCGTATTTAATAAATTATCGAGGTAACAATGTACTTTAATTAAGTTATTTTATTGATACCATGTATATAACGTTATATAAAATAGCACATTGCTTAAAATGAATGATGCAATTATTTCATCAATATTTTCTGAGGAGATATGTCTAGACTGTGGAGTCATTGGGATAATTCATGTATAGCAACTATTTTATTACAAATAATTATCATTAATTAATGATAAATATATTCCCTATATAAATAAATTAATATTATAATAATAAATATATTTACAATATTGCATTAAGTAATTTGTAAAACAATTTAAAATAAATCATAAAAATTATAGCTTGGAATTAAAACGGAATAAATAAAAACTTGATATTTAAACAAATTATTGTTCTTGTTTAAATTTAACAACTCTATGAAACTAGTTAATTATTAATATTTTCAAAATAGTTCGAGATGTTGAATTAAAAATGGTATCCTTGAGTTCGAAATTTAAGAGCCACAGAATTTTCTCTTTCATAGTTATAAAGGAGAGTTCAGGCAATAAATCATGAGGTATATAAATTATCGTCTGGAATTAAGTATACAAATTACCTCTCTGCAAAGGAATGCTTACATTATCGCTTGTAACTGAAATCAAAAGAAAGATAGCTCTTTTGAAATTTAAACCAAATTAATTAGAATTTTATACATATATTTAAATGCCACTCTTTAAGAGACAAATTTTTTTGCAACTATTAACAAATAGTTCAATTTATTAGGTATAAAATAGTATCGCTGAGCTACTAAAGTTCAATTCAGTTGTATGCGTGATAAAATGTAACTTTTCCTAAATTGAAATGAAATTAATGTGCTTTTCTATGTGACAAAAATACTCCTGTATTTTTGTCATGTAGAAAAGAATACATTGTCTGACAGATTCATCAAAAATTTTTGAGTTCACACGGAATTTTTCTCCAACTCAATAAATAAAATTGCATGTACTAAAAATTTGATAAAATTTCATATATTTAATTGTAAATATTGATAATAACCCCTAATGTTCGTTAACTACTCACATATTTATGTCAGAATTGTTAAGTAAGACAATTATTAAACTTGTGCAGCATCATTAGTGTAACAGTTAAGGATTGACCAACTATTGTCAAAGTGTTAATAGCTTGAATCAGTGGAAAATGGCTTTTCAAACAGATGCTTTGGTCTTTATAGATGAGAAATCATTTTATTCACAAAATAATCTTCACCAATATTTTTAATTTTGGTTCCAACGAGTTGAAGCCATAGAGTCGTGACTCGATATAGGTGTCATGTCCAAATCAATTCGGCTATTGTTTGGAGCATTTGGCTTAAAATGATCCGAAATGACTTTTGAAATCATGGTTTGAGTTACTCGAAACAATCAATTTTTACGCCCAAAATGTTCATCAAATCAAAATAAATAAATAAAATGAATGAAACTTCAATGGAAAGGAGAAACGACAAAAGAGATGCTGGCAATCAGGGTACAAGGGAAATTGTTAAGCCGGAAAGCCAGGGAAGAAAACTTGAATTCGGTCAAAGACACAAATTATAAAAGTACAACAATTTTATTAAATTGAAAATTTGAAAATCTAATTATTTAAAATAATAAGTAATTATCATGATTTTAAAACTTTTATAAACAAGAAAAAGTTATAGTTAAAAAATACTTTTTAATAACTGGTAAAAATAAAGAATCGAGTTTAACCATGGCCGACGACACTCAGGCATTCGAGAGCTTTTCCTTGTGTTGATGCTGAAAGAATGCGATTGGAAGGCTATTATTAAATTCATAGGAAAGGCAGATTTAAGACGCCGTCACAATTCGATGAGGCATTGATGAAACCTTATCTGAAGTCATGGATATTTTAAATCAATCAGAATTGTAATAAAGTGGCATAATCACGATCTCAACTGGAATAACACCCACTTTATGATTAAAAATTGAGGTTTGCACTCAAAATTTTCAAGAATACATTTTAATTTTTCATCAAGTATTCTTTTGCTTGACGTTTTGCTTACTCGTTTGTGTTACGAATGCTATTTTCTAAATAAAACATTTTCTTTTTCTTTTTTTTGGATCCATTTCGGGATTATTGAGAGCATTTAAAGGAAAGACCACTTACTCCAGAACATTCCTGCCCTCTCTACCTGGGGTTAGCGCCCGGTATGAGGAAAGAATATGTCTTTTTCTTTCATTTTCCAGGTATTTAAAGGATGGGTATTCTCTGTAGCCTGATAAGTGGGAAGTCGTCAGTGCTATCCAAAGCATCCCCGAGAACTATAGAATATCATTCTCCCACGAAGGTGGATGGGCATGGCTAGTTCCAACCTTTGAATCAATCATTTCGGGGGTTGTTCCGAAGACACCTTTCTCCAAGTCCCGTGATCATTGTCACCCAGGGGTGTACTAAAGGCAACGAAGTGACAATGGGGCAAGTTGTCAGAAAAATTCCCTCCTCTTGAAAAACGATCCTGTCTGAATGCAGATGATAACCTTTCATTTTTTCAAATTTTGGGGAAATGAATGGTTTTCCATAGGCTTGCGTGAAAGTCGGCGCTAACATTTCATTCTTTCCATCTATAAATGGATTTCGTCGATGAGAACTATCAAAATTCTCCTTTCATGCCAAACACTTTAATCAATTTTACCGAACTAATTTAGTTCTAGTTAATTACAAAAATGAAAATTAAATTTTCCTTATGCATAAGGTTTGAGAAACATTCAAAATTAATTCTGTCTTGTTTTGTATTAAGCATTTAAATTAATTTTTACAAAATATCTCGTATTATTTTAATTAATTAACAAAATTAGAATTAGATTATCATAAAAAATAATTTATTATTTTTGGTATAGTTCTAGATTTAGTTAAAATTCTAGTACCGTTTCATATATTAATTTTCATTTCAGGATGATTATCTTTTATTTTCTTATGTATGTGCTCACAATATTTTATTTTTTAAACGTTATTCTTAGGATAATATAAGAATTAAATCATTTTATGCAACTTCTTACACTGCCATCTATCGGTTAGAATCTGTGCTTTTTCATATATCAGAAAAATATTTGTTTCACAGCACATAGGAATACATTTTTTAAAAATATAACTACTTCATAGAAGAGCAGTCACTGGGTAACAGGCTGATACTTACTTGAAGCATTCCAGTAGGCCAATTTTTTGATTTATTTACTCTCATTATAGTAAGGCTTTAAAGTAATGATTTATTTATAGATAAAATGAAATTCGTTTAACAGTTGAAACAAAAATAAATACTTTATATAAATTTACTAAAGAAACTTCAGATATATCAAAAACAAGTTGTTAGACACAATAACGATTTCTTAGATGGATCCTCAAAATTATCATGGTCGTACCTTGAGTTAATGCTTTCGTTAGAATCTAATTTCACCTTTCATATGTAACTTAGACAAAAAAATCTTGTATAATAATTGTAAAAAAACTTATTGTTGCTTAGTATTAGGACTGTATCATTTAAAATGAATGGTCATTAGTTGGATCAGGTTTGATTTGCAACACTATAGTTGCGCACCGCGGTATTCTGGTGGACTGGAGCATTATTATTGGAAGGTAGTGAGTTCGAATCCCGAATTAACAGAGTATCCTTCGTGTTGACTAGGTGACTGGAGCACCTTCAACAGTTCGTGGTCTTATAAATGAATGTGGATACTTTTGGGATCGCAGGTCAAGTCTTGTCTGTTTCCTTTTTTTTTTTTTTTTTTTTTTTGCTAAAGGATGAAGACTCCCTCACGTCTGCTCCCACTTGGGTTGATAGAACACAAATCTGGACCAAAGACCATGATGGCATGGTTGGTCGATCGCAGTTCTCATAATCGGAATATATTGAGTTCGAATCCCAGCTTAACCGAAGATCCGTCTTATTTATTAAAGGCGATTGGATTCCGTTCAATGGCTCGTGGTCACAATGTCCTCCAAAGGAAATGATACCTCCGGGGATGGTCAACTATTAGTGAATCTCCAGATAAATGATGAAAACTCCCACCTGGCGGCTTCTACTTACTAGCGTCTAGAGAGAAAGAAAGCGTTGAGTGATTCATAAGCAAACGAATCATTCAACACATGCGCAGTTACTTAGAATGGTCATAAATCTGCGAATGTGCTATTGTTTTAAGAAAAGCGATAGTGGATGTGTTTATTTATAGCTGAAATATTAATTAGTTTAACAGAATAAATAAGTAAATAATAAATTCACATCGTGTAGAGCTTTATATTAAAAATATTTTTTCATGAAAATAAATTCCATAAAAAAACCTGTGATATGATATATGGTTTTATTTTATTTTCCTTTTATGAAAATAAATTTCGATTTCACTTTGTATATTTTTAATGCGCTCACTTAATTTTATGAAACAATTTTTTCAAATATTTGTACAGGATAAATTTTGTGAGAAATAAAATGTACCATTTTATGAGCTGTTAATTACCTAATAAAATATACTTTCAAATTTTCTTTCAGGTTATGAATTTTTATTTGTTTTATGTATGGAAATAATTTCAAATAGTAATGAGATGTAATGATTTATATGAAATATTTTAAATTACTTTAATAAAATAATTTTTTTATGCTTTGCCTCAAAGGAAGTAACATTCTCTCATGAATATACTCTGTATTATTTATATAATTATAAAACTCATAGAAGAAATTGATTTGTAATGCTAACATTCAAATGTAAACAGTTGATAAAACAGTCAACAAATGTTAAAGTGAACTGTATTTAAGCGAAAATTTTATATGTAAATGACTAAATGCTGAATTATGATGTAGTTAGTTAAAACAGAAAATATTAACTATCTAAGTAAGGTAACATAGCCTTTAGAAAAATTAATTTTTAAAATAATATATAATTAAAATAATTTATATGCAAAAATTTGAAATATGCAGTAAAAAAATAATTGCTTTGAATGCAGATATAATCAGATTGAAGCAGCAATAATTTTATATGAAAAGTTAATTGTGATGGAACTTTAAAATATATTGTAATTTTATGTATACATTTTAAAATATATTGTATTTATTTAATATTCACTGATTATGTGGGTGACATAAAGATAATGTTCTCATTGGTATTAACTAAACACTCTGGTATTTTCATTTATTTAATATCCCATAAATTCATTAAAGTAAGAATCTAAATCATTGTAAGCAATGCTGTGTTCATCTTTAATTAGTCATTTGATACAGCATCACCATCTTTATTTAATGTTACAACTTAAGATACACAACCTAAGATTTAATATTTACATAGCATTAAAAGACAGCTTCTTCATATTGCACTTCAGGGTATGTCATCGTGACGGATTCTTCACCCTTGATATTTTGTTATTTGGCAGTATTCAAATCAAGTAATCCATCATTATCTTTAAATCCCCCCCAATTTATTTAATTTATTTATTTTTTTTTTTAAATTTTCCAGAATGAAATTGTTGGATTTATATTTTTGTTACTTTTAATAAATAATGTGATATTGAAAGTTTTGTTGGTGCCAAATGAGTAGTATTCCTATAAAGGTGGTGCTAGATAGTAATTTTAGTAATAATAAATACATACACACACACAAACACACACACACACATATATATATACTGTCTCACATATAAATGAATTTGTCTCTTGTAATGTTTGCAAATATTAATTGTGCTAACATCTGGAATTATGAAGTTAATTTTTATTTTTTTTTAAATAATCTATTTACAAAAATATGGTAAGCACATATTTAAATCAATGGTGTTAACCTTTCTACAGTAATATTTATTTCTTTTTATATTATTAAGGGCTATACAGATTCCAGTAGAAAATGTGTATATAACTTTTAAAAAAATTACAGTTTGGAAAAAAATAAAAATATTTATTAGCTTTGTTTAAAAAGTTTTGGATAATGAAATAAAATTTTTTGTATATGTCACTGATATATAAATTCAACGAGATGTGAAACTCTTTCCTAGGTGTTCCCTTTAGGCAGTAGATTGGATTTGGTTAGTGTATTGCTTAATGGTAATTTCTTGCACATGAAGGATAATTAACACTTAAGTGTATAGGGAAAAGCATAAACAAAAACACTGATATATTATTTGCTACTGTTTTTTAAAAATAAATATTCTACTGTAAAGAAGGGGATTCTTTGTTTTAAGTAATTTTTTTCTACTCTTAGCACTAACATGTAGATGACAATTGAAAAAGGAGGGGAAAAGACATCTTTCCTAATTGAAACGGAAAGAGTTTCAAAACAGATTGTTTCATTGTTTAAGTTATTTGCATCATCGCATTAGTACTTTTACAGATTTTAAATCAGTTTTAATTGTGTGGTTTAAAGTAACTAACAATATTGTTATTAAAATTGTGATGTTAAACGAAGTTTTTAAATCAGAAACCAACGTGCTGCTAAAAGTTTCATTCTAATGTATGCTGCCCTTCTCAATTCAATTCCAAACAAACGAAATAAAAATTTATTTACATTAGTAATAAAGAATATTAAAATTTTGTCAAAATTTGATTATCTTTCAATCAAACATTTTGTATGTATTCACAAAATAAGAACCCAGTATATAATAATAAGTAACCAAATTTTGTGTCTGAAACAGATTGTTATTAAGTTATAGCTTGTAAATGACGTCCTGCTGCATATTTATAGCTCTATTTCTTAAAAGGCACACTATTTAATTCTGAAAAGCATTGTAAATTTATTTACTTATGCCCTTTATCATTTTATTTGATTTGCATTTTGAAATGTATCAGTTTTATGTTAACTTCATCAGTACTATTTACATTAAATATTAACAAATATAAATTTCACAGCCTTCTTTTTTGTTATAGATATCCTTTAATTGCAAAATGTGTTTTTATATGTGCATCGTTTGATCTGAAATAAAATATCTTTACCTTTAAATCTGGAAAAAAATTACTTTTTATAAGTTGATATTAAATAGTCTTTCAAACGAATTCAATTGTGTTTTGAAAAATCTCTGATATTTTGTGATCAGAAGAAATAAATTATATCACATTCTAAATACAGATCTAACTTAAATATTTTACAGTTTTGCTTTTGAGGAAAAATCACTCAACTGAATTTATATTACTTTTGATAACAAATTAAAGTTATTCTTCTTTATCAGGCTCAATACTTTAAACTTTGATGAGAAAAAACTTTTTTTTTATATAATAGCAGACACTGAGTGAGTAATCTTTCACCACAACAACTTTCATTAAATTAAATTAAATTAAAAAAAACTTGTTTAAAATCATTGTTGAATAATTAAAGATTACATGCTTTCCACATTTGTTAAAGTAACAATTTTATTACATTTTAGTTCTACTAAATATTCTAGGGAGCCAATTATTCATATTTACTATATAGCCTTCGTTTATGTATTATATTCTACAATATATACATAAACTACAAACATATATTTATAATTGTTTTCATAATCCTATATAATTTAAATGAAGTTACATACCAAATTTAAAGTTATAAATATGCTTATTTTTGTGTATAAAAACAAATCAAACAATGATTATATATCTTGTATGAATAAACACAGAAAATCATAACACCAATTTTCATGTAAAACAAATTTTCAAAAACAATAATTTATAGACGGATTAAGTGATATTAAATTGTTGAACATTAAAAGTTATATTTATAATAAAGTTAAAAAATAATTAAACTCAAAATAGAAACAATTTTAAAGTTATATTATTTAAATTTTTCTCCTTTATGATTTAAAATTAATGCTAATGCTGATTTTTGATGGAAAACCATGTCTCATGTCATCGATTATCAAAACAGTAAACAATTCAAATCCATAGCTGTTTAAACCATGCGTTCCATCAACACATTTACAATCAGAAGAAAATATCTGATATATGTTTTTCTTGAGCATCATTCATAATCATTAACACAAAGTCTTTTTTTAAATGTTTTATATGTATTATCATCAGTTCCCTGAGCTTTGTCATATAAGATGCAGTCATTTTCTGAACCCAAGCTTCAATGCTAATACTGTCATTTTTATGCTTAATAGCGTCTGAATGCAAATTGAAAGGGCTTTCAATGTTATACAGATCTTTTTTTGTAATCAGGTGTAATCTTTCAAGATTTATGCCAGTCACAGAATTTCTGATCTCTTCTAAAATGCTGTCGAATGGTATTTTAGCAGAAATCTTGGATGCTATTTGTTTTTGTTCAGTTTTGGTCAGAGTCAAGTGACTAAAATCATTTTGGAGTTCAAGATGAGTTGAAAAGCATTTTATGCAGAATGTTCCTTCCTCATTAAAGTTTGCACTTATTGAAGTTGGGCAATAACAATTTATTTTATTACTACTTTGTAATTTCAATTGACGCAGTCCTTTGCTTTTAGAAACGAAGTCACCTGAACGATGGCAGATAAAGTTCACAGTTTTTTTATCAGCAGAATTATGAGACCATAAACGGCGAAATCTTGTTTTTGTTGACTCTTCTATATTTTTCTTCCACAAATCAAATTCTTCAGTTGATTTAAATTTTAAAATTTCTTCAATTAAATTAATATTATGATCTTTCAAATGTTCTTCTATAGATCTTTTAGGTATATTAGCTTTTAATTCTGGAAACGTATCAAAACTTTTTCATATGCTACCTGATTGTGTTTCTTTTTTATGTGTTCTTTTAAATATTTCTTCATTTTGAAACTAATATTACAGACTTCACAAATAATATTTGTTTCCGATTTACCTTCAACATTACTGTCTCTGGAAATATTTTGGAATATTTCAGCTATAATTTTGGATGTACTTGCTAAACAAATGGTGTATATCTCGCTGTTTTCTAAATGAAAATTTAATTCTATTCCAATATTGCATGATTCTTCATCAGAAAAAGCACTTAGAGTACTTTCACAATCACTTTCCGGCCCTAAAAAAGTTTTTTTTTTTTTTGATGATGATGATGACACGAAAGACTTTTCACAGCAAGAATTAGCAACTGAAAGCAAGTCAAAAGTATAAACACAAATAATGGTGCTGAACTCCGTTAAGTCCTGGACAAGTGAAAAATGTCTGAACGTTTTACCTAACTGCTCATGCGTTTGTTTATTAATACCTCAACTCTTTCTTTCTCTATAGACGCTAGTCAGGTGATAGCGCCCAACTCTGGGGTAGGAACAAGTAAGTATGCTGGGGTAACACGAATATTATATATTTGCTTTCCAAATAGGAACATTAGTTGACCCCGCGTAATTAGTAACCTAAAAGCCTCAGGGTACCATGAAGCGTTATAATTTCCATCATGTTATAGTGGAAGATTTTCCATTTGTATTGGGCCTTTTTTTAGGAAGGAAATCCGGAAAAATCTCAAGATGCGCATACAGATGCGCACTACCAATCTCCAATTATTCAACAGTAATTGGGATCAAACCTAGCAACTTTCCATCAAAAGAGAGATTTCGCTATCACTAGACCTTGGTGAGCCCAATTGTGAGTTCGGAGATAATTGTTATATTTAGCTTTGCTGCATGTGTGTCCATCGGTGTGGGTGCTTGAAAGTTTCCTGGGTTTCATTCTTCTTGACTAGAATATGACTAAATTTTGAATTACCGGTCTGTCAAGAGTAGGAATATCAGTCATTATAAAAGCAGGTCTACTGCGCACATTCATCAATAGTAACTTGCACAGTAGCCAAGAAAAATGGGCGCGTTGAAGAAACTCGCTCGATGTTGTTTGCTTTACTACTTTAAAGTGAGCTTATCAGCTAATGTATCAAATTATCGAATGTGTCAAGCATTTCGGGTACTAGTACTGTGAATGAACATACTGCAAGGCAATGATTTAACTAATGTGCAGGTTGGGTGATTTGACCCTCTGTGTTGAAGCTAGTATCTGGTGGACTAATCGACAAGTGGTTCTGCTATGAACGGGCCAAACTGTCATTGTTGAACTGTACTCACAGCAATTGGAACGCGTGCAACTGGCATTGCATAAGAAAGAGCACTGGTTAATCGCAAGGGCGTAGTATTCTTGGCTGACATGTCGCGCGGTTGTTCAAAAATACTATACAACGGCCTGATTGGGATATTTAGTGTTATTCTCTTTACTTACCTAACTTTGTACCATCAGATTATCTCTTCTTCCGTTTTCACTATGGCAAACCTTTTTGTGGTAAATCTTTTGTCAATGAAGCAGACTTGCGCCAAGCACTCACGGTTTCTTTGTGTCCAGAACCCCCCCCGAGTTTTATACTGCAAGGGGATTCACAATTGGAGGCACTTTGGGAAGTGCTGGATGCCGATGGTGACTACTTCAAAACTAACAAAAGGTTACACTTTCTGTAAGTTTCTGTTCTTTTGGGTCATTTAAAATGAAAAGAACCTTCTTGTTTATTTGTAGCATACTATTTGTAAAATTGGTTATTTCCTGGCAAATTTTAATGAAATTTTGACGAAACACCTAACAGTCTACAAAAACTTGTTATCTTTTATCCTAATTTAATGTAAGCAATGTTCTTTAAAAGGAAGCAAAAGCAAAGAAAAATATAGCGTGTTAAAGAAAAATATGGTTAAAATTGTACAGCAATATGGATATTTTATGAAATTTTCTTCCATTGGTAAGGTGATATCTGCAGCTACTGTATACCGAAGATTACATATGAATTGACTGTATGCCCAGGTACCTCGAGTTTGTGTTTGTCTATTGTCCAATCAAGAAAGGCACGATTAAAATGGTGGCGGGAACATGTCAATTGGACTATGTCTGACTGTGGTAATGCTATGTTTACTGGTGAGTCAAGATTTGCTCTGGAACCAGATGACATGCGTATAAAGATATGGCGTGAACAAGGAACACCAGCAAACACCTCTATACCTAACACAAGGAGGGTTTAAAAAAGATGCCAACGGCACGCGGTGTTCCCAGGTGGTCACCCTCCTTAGTACTGACCGTGCTCGATGATGCATGACTTCGGTGACTTTTTTCTTGTTTCAATAAATCACTAGTGTTGGTGCTTTGCCCTTTTGACACTGTGCATCTCCGAAGATAATGATTCGTTTAACCAAAGCTTTGCCATTGATGGGGATATCGGTTCGATTCCACCACCATGCTCGACTCCTTAGATCACTAACACCCACCCATAGGAATCTGATATCTTTTTCTTAGCTTTAGAATTACATTCTTTTCATTTCCTAAGACTAACAATCAGTAGGAACATCTAATACCAATATTATATTGGAGGTATGTGCATTAGCACGGGTGCTCCCATTAAACAAATGGCATCCCCTCGTCCATTGACTTCGATGATAAGACTAACAATTAGACCCTTTTCGGAGTAAATTTAATAAATTGGAGGTACGTGCCTGAAGCACAGGAACTCCATCACCCAAAGTGACAACCAGCGACTTCGATGATTGGACGTGAACCAGTATTTTCATCATGGCATGGCCGTTAGCTGAACAAGGAACATGCAAACAGCCCAAAGCATCACGCATTCTGAGGCGGTAGCATTATACTATAGGCAAAGATTTCCTTATAATAGACTACCGCACCAACCGGCACATCTTTAAATGGGGTTCTTTGACGGTTGTCCGGTATCGAGATGAAGTCCTAGAACCCATTATGAGATTGTACGTTGCAGCAGTTGGCCCTATTTTTGTTTTAATGGACGATAACGCACATGCCTATAGAGTGACCTCGTCGATGACTACGTGGAGAGTGAAAGGACTGCGCGTATGGTATGGCCAGCATATTCGCCCGACCTTAATCCCGTTGAAAATATTTGGGATGCTCTCGGTCGTGCTGTATCTTCGCGTTTCCCATCTCCAGCCATTCTTATTGAGCGGGAAACTGCTCTACAAGAAAAATGGCTATTGCTTAATTCTGCGATGGTTGACCACCTAATTGAAAACATGGTCACAAGGTGTAAACTTTGTATACAGATGCCGGGGGATCGCATTCCCTATTAATGTCCTTTTGTTTTTCATTTTATGCTTTATTTTCTCTAAAACATAATTCTGTATAAATCTCCAATACGTCATTACCTGATAATTTACAAAAATTGAATATTGTTTTTACTTCTGCATATAATTATCGATTTTATTTTATGCGCTACTTTCCTGCCGAATTTCGTGTCAATAAAAGTAGTATTTGATGATTTTTTTGCATTTTACATCTTCGTGCTTAATTTTCGGAAATGAGTGCTTGAAGATTTTGTGAAAAACTAAGTTATGAGTAAGGTTCACTCGTGATAGCGATCCTGCTTCCAGTTCTTCCCGAATGTATTAGCCAAATGATGACCTTATATTTACGGCTATCAATGAACATCTTATAGGAAAACAAATTAAATAAAAAAACAACACTTTTTTCTTTAACACTTCCGGTTTCCATGTTAAAAAATACAATGCAATTGAAAATTTCCGTTACTATATATCCTATAGACTTACTTTCTATCTGATATATATTTAAATAGAAAACTGTTTTGGAAACAAGACAGTTTTAAGTAAAAGAATCCATAAATTAAAAAAAATGATATATCTAGTCGAAAAGGAACTTTTCCACATAGACGGATGCCTTAACGATCAGAATGAAGGTTTTGAACAAGTGTCTGGACTGTGTCGAGAGTTTGGGATAATCAGCTATCACGAAGTGTCTCAGAATTTTGAACCACTGTCAGATGATCAGTCAGGTGACGAGGAATTATCTGAGCTAAAACCCTCCTTTTCACATCCAAACCACACCAGTGGAATGACACAGATTAATGTTGACTCGTGCCAGCCAGCGAAGTTCCAGCAATCCAGGGAGAGGAAATGGGGGGGGGTCATGTTGCTGCCTGTGGTAAGCGATGCTTCGTTTTGCTGATCTTAGGGAAAGCAGCATGAGGATGCCGGGCCATAGTCACTTGCTGGGCAGCAGCTGTAAAGACAGTGAAAATCCAGCTTGTAGTGCAGGTAGAAATGGGTGATGTTAAATAACAGCTCACCATAGAGTAGAAGCATGTCCTCTCTCTTCGGAGCAGAAAGCTTTCTCTAAATATCAGCTGCTAATGAACAAAGATATTAAACACTACGTTTTTGTGGTGAGAAAGCTGAATTGTTGTGAGGGTGTTTGGGAGTATTCTAGTTTTGCTCTCATTTGGCACTTTATTTATGGATGAGCTTCTCAAAGTGCAAACACGTCATAGACGTTTTAAAAACCTCGCACAATAAATTGTTATCTCTTATTTCATATATTTGTCCGTGTGATAAAAAGAACTATATTTTGAAAAAAGTCAAATTTTTTCTGTAAATTTCTCTTCCGATTCGCACTAGGGTAGTCAGCGCTTGTCTTCGACCCCTCTGTTCGTGTTTCGAATAACAATTCAGGACTGGAGATTTCTAGGTTCAAACCACTAGAAGTCTCCAGTCCTGAATCCACTATAAGCAGTAAGTCGTGGTTTCTTTTGCACACGTGTTTAGATCATGACCATTGAACCACAAACAAACTTAACAAAATATAAATATTCAGCATTTTTTTAAAACTAAGGTTAAAATTGAGAATTGCGGAAGATTAAAATGAGATTTAAAAAAATCAAATTAATCTTTGTGAGAATTTTTTCCAAGATTCGAATAATTTCGGACATTGTAGAATTAGAACGTATTACCACATTTTTGTTGTTAATGAAGTGTTTTGTAATCAGAATCGTTACTTTGATAAAAACTAAGTAAACTATTACAATTAATGAATTAACTCGATATATTTTGTCTCTTTAGCAATGAATATTTCTCTCTTTTTTTATTATTTCTTGAATTCATCTCGAATGCTTGCTTATGCATCATCATTCACACTTATATTTTTCTGTTTCACTTTGGTCACCCCATTCAACGGTAGCTGATAAGATATCTTCTGATTGGTTGTTGTTTTCATGAGCTGGACGCCGATATGTAACGTTTGAGCGTGAGATTAATGGAAGTTGCTTAGTGCGAATAAATAGCAGATAAGTTAAATCAGATATTGCATAGCATTTCCTGCCTCGTTCAGAAAATCTTTCAGGAATATAAATCAAGTCATAACCATGAAAAGGAATGAATTATTAATGCGGGAATGCCTTATAATTTTATATAAGGTATTCGTGATAGGTATACTTGATTCCTTAATTTAACATATTGATATATTTTTATATCGATCACTCATCACGTAAGAGGTGTTAATGTTAGTAAATATACTTTTAACCTATGTAATTTCTAAAGAAGTGCGTAATACAAACATGTGGTACTTATTTTATTTACTATAACCAAATGAACTGAGTAGGTAGGCCCAAGATTTCGGTGCACTAATTTGTAGATTCGATTTACACATCGCGAGAATGAATGTTTTCAGTGATTTGGAATACACTTTAAGCTATAGGTTCCGGTGTAATTATTAGTCCTTGAGTGAAAAAAAAAGTTAATTTTGAACTACATACCAAGACTGCAGGACAGGCGATCCCCATCATCAAAAACTAGTTAGTTTCGAATCCAGTCTAAAACCGAAAATCTGTCCTATTCACTAAAGGCAGTTGGCCAATGGTCATGCTCACAGTGGTGACAAACCAAATTTCGGAACTTTCCTAATGGTACCTCTGCTTTTGAAGTGCGAACCCAGCAGCTTTTCTCCTCCCACAAGTAAAACCGAACTCTTGTCGCTGGGAAGCAAGTCTCCTCAACTTCAGACAACGCATTAAAACTCGACTTCTCTCGAAGAACGGATTCAGTTCGATTTCTTGTTGAGGATTTTAAACGTAAGGAAAGAGAAAATTATTCGATACAGGAATTCCAAACATCTTATCTCTTAGGGAATGTGACAATAACTGTCTGCGTGAATAACTTTTATGATTCTTAAGTCCACACTTAAAAATGATTACAGCTAATGCATAATCTACGGTTGATCCTCTCTGAATGAGATGTTGTGAATATAGTTTGAATGAGTTATTGTAATATATATAGTTTGAATAAGTTATTGTAATATATATAGTTTGAATAAGTTATTGTAATATATATAGTTTGAATAAGTTATTGTAATATATATAGTTTGAATAAGTTATTGTAATATATATAGTTTGAATAAGTTATTGTAATATATATAGTTTGAATAAGTTATTGTAATATATATAGTTTGAATAAGTTATTGTAATATATATAGTTTGAATAAGTTATTTCAGGTGAAGCAGCTTTATTTATGAATGCAGATGATTTTATGGTGACTATAATAACCCCCTATGCATGAAATCAAAGTGGTGAGGGTGGCGCTGAGTTAGAAGAAGCGTAAGGGGAAATATCGAAGTGAGTGGGTGGGGAACAAGGCCCCTCCGGATTTCGCCCACTGGCCGAAACTTTTGGCCTAATTGCCTGAGATCGGAGGACGCAACTCCCGGAGGGTTCCGGATGCCCGGATATGAGTCGGCCGGATCAGAGAGGAAAAAGCTGCATTAACTCCGCAGTTATTGGCAATGGGGGCTGTGCAGGTCTCTCGTGAGGTTTAACGAGACGAGCACGAAATCCCTTCTACTCGCAACTAGAAAAACAAGAACGCCTTCGTCAACCCCCACCCTACTTTGATTTGGAGCGCAGTTTGTTCTTATCTTACTTATCGAAGAAATTTTTCGAATAAATATTCTATTCAGTCAAAGATTTATGTGGATATATTTATGTATATGTGAGAGATTTCTACAAATATATTCAGTTACTAATTGCAAGTATTTATCCAAATGAGAGAAAATGCTGCTCATAAATGTATGCAAAAGTTTAGCAGAAAAAAAACTGGAAACATAGGTACTAAAATATATCCAATACAAAATTCAAATAATAGCAACGAATATATATATGGAATGTACAAATAAAAATAAGTACTTATGTAGTCACTTTCGGAATGGAGAGTTCGCAAGGGGTTGTTCATTAACTGGGATAAATTTACAGTTATTTTGCTAAGAAAAGAAAAGTGTCTAAAAGTTATGCCATGATATCCCAAAATCATGAAATATATATAAAAAAAAATAAAGTAAAAAATAAGTATAATGAAAAGAATGGGAGAAAATCAAGCAAATAAATAGATATTCAAAAACACAACTCCCTTAGATCAATTAGATCAGTGTTGGAAATAAAAAAAAAATTGAAATAAAGTCATTCCTATTTGTGAATCTAATTTTATGTAATTAAAGGTTAGTATTTCAAATAATTCATAAAAGAATGAACTGTACAAATTAATAACACAGAGTAACTAAATAATTTACAGACCAAATCAAACTAGCTGGTATGTGCCAAAGTCAATCAACAGCCAAACAAGATCGGTTCAGAGTGTATATTTGTTTTCGTTTTGAATAGAGGAAGATGAATTTTTCACTTCTGCTTCCTCCGTTTTGTACTGTCAGTGTGGGTGCTTGGGAGTTTTCATAAGACATACCCACGGGTCCATGAGAGCTCCCTGCATATGAGCTTTAAAAGTTATGTCATCCAGTCAATGGTGTCAAATAAAACGAGTAAGTAATGTCCTCCTACTAACTTCTTTATGCTTCCCGGAACAGGTTACAGAGTGTTGTTACATTGCACACGTGGCATGCATAATAACGAAATATAAAACTCTACAAATAAATTCAAAGTGAAATATAACATGCAAAAAGAGAACATTATAGTTTAATTCAGAGGACAAAATTCTATAGAAGCAAAGCAATGAAACTTCAATATATTAAATAAAACTCTTCAATCGTGCGCGCGCGATTGACTGTTATCTGTATATTTTTGTAGGCTTTAATTAGTTGTATGAGGAAGTAAATAATATCATTCATTTCATTCTTTACTAGCATAAATTGCTTTATCACGAAACATTAAATGCAGAGTAAATCGATAAAAGTGAAAACTAATGAAAATTTATAGAATGATCATAATTGAATTTATTATGCATGTTATTTTCTTGCACTCCGTAGTGGAGACAACAGACGTAGTTTAATATTAGATTTTCCGAAGTCTGAGGATTTTTTTTATTTATTTATTTATTTTTTTTTTGAAAAAAAAAATGTTAAGATATTGTGTAATAGCATTCGGATGACTTTCTTTCCATCAAAAAATAATAGGATGAATATTTGTTGGTGAAATACTTTTCTTACTATGAGTGATATCTGATATAAGATTTAATTAAAATTATTTTCAAGATGATATAGACATATAACTGCTTTCAATTACATTAATTTTCACTATCCTACAAAAAATAAAATAAAACATTAATAAAAATGAAGTTTTCTAATCGCATTTATTATTTTCTTCAAAATTCCTCTTTCAAAGATGCAAAGTTTCTTTTATTAATTATGAAACTATTGATTTTTCTTTTAAGCTACACTTTTTAATTAATCATTTCAACCTAGCTTTCCTTAGCCTAGTGGTAGGATATTTTTCAACAGTGGAAAAGCTCCTGGTTCGATTCCTGCCACTGTTGAACAGCGAGAAATTGATGTCGTAGTACGCATATCAATCAGGGGAGTTGTTAGAAGTTTCCCGCTGTTTGCTTCTCAGTGTCATTTGTAAATGGCTCGCTGTGAATGTGAAATTAGCACTTTACTCAGTGAATATTTAAGTGCATAAGGCCCTTCAGCTACTGAGCACTTAATTCACACAGTAACTCACTAGTTTCACTCTGATTCCGGTTAAAATCAGCAAAGTGAAGCATCATATGCCGCGGACAGTGATTGGGAAGGTGACCACAATCTCCCTCACTGGGTTGCTGGACCGCCGTGTTCCCGTTCAGCTGTGACGTCCAAATTCTTGTTCTCTGGTGTGGTGTAAATGTGGAGAGAAAAATACCTGCTCAGGTTTTGCCTTGTCTTCTGACCTTCGTTCAAATTTATGAGGTGCTCAGTGATGGGCTAAGCACGTCAACCTTGGGCTCGCTTGCACCACTGTGTGAGTATGTGGCATTAAAACAATATCAATTCAATCGAAGTCGATATTTTCAGACGATTCAACTGCGAAGCATTGGACTGAAATCTAGTGTGCATAAGATTTTTTGCTTAGTTTTAAAAGATTATAATTGGATCTAAATGCTTACTTGTTACTATATTTTAATTTAACAATGAACGGAATTCATTTATTTCTTTAAAATTTTATTTAGCATACACCTTGGTTACTTTCCATTTTATTAAAATATCGGTTGGTTGCTTGGATTGACATTATAAGAATATTTTTAGCACAAAATACCACATGACAGCACACAGTTTAAGGTGTGGATTTCAAAATAATGCAAGCTTGCATATTCGATACAAGATTCGGACTGATGAATTGTTGAATTAAACAACACGGCACTGACCATTCAAATGCTAACGCTGTAAAAAAATTGAAAATGTGAAAATGTCAGAAAATATCATCTCATAATGGAATTTTTATTCTAAGTTTTTAATTTTATTTTTTACTTTTATAAATGTGGCATTTATTTTTCGAGGGATAAAATCAAGAGTTATATTAAATTATTATTTCTGAAAATATAACTAATTTCATTGATCAATGCATATATTTTTCAGAGAAATGCGTCTACATTTTAACCAGAATTATTATTTTTTTATTTATTTGCTGTATTTTTTGTGACCTTCTTTAGATACCCAATTGACTTCCCACTTTGAATAGTTGTTCCACTTGTTAGATTGTTCAAATTTTAGGTTGGGTACCTATGCATACTTTCTGGTTTTACTTTTTTTTTTTTCCCCTCTTACTTGGCTATTTTGGGAAATCAAACTCTCTTAGCATGATCAGTCTCGTAATTGGGGAGAACTGTCAAGCAAGCAGGTCAACATCAGTTTCAGAACCGTCCTCTACAAAACATGGAACTCTAATAAAAAGAGCATCGAGCACCGCAGAAGTGTGCATAGGTTCTGTCAGTGAGATGATCGTTAACTGAGTCAAGTACCGAACAAGCTGCCCTCAGTATACTTAGACGACTGTTATTCCCTCTCCTAAATTTTTTCTTCCTCAGGTAGAGAAGGAGAACATCTCAGATTTATTTTCCTCTTGTTTTAGGATACGCAAAAGTTTGATTTTAGACATAGTTCCGCTCTTCTTTTTTATAAAATATTATATATAATATTTTATTAACTCAGTTATTCCATTGATACAGAAAGTCTTCCAGTTTTCAATTCTCCATAGATATAGAGTGCAAAAATATTTAAAAAAATAGTTTCAGCATTATCTTAAATATCTTTGAATCTTTTTACGGCTTTTACATTGTAGAAATAATGTTGTCTGAGAAATTTCGGCTAAAGGTCACAAAATGATGTATTGGTACGGGCTCTCCCGAACTCAAATGTTTGATTTCTTGAACTCGAAATGGCTCGAGAACATATTGACTTTGTGATGGACAAGAATTCATACTTTCTGATGAAACCCGTTTCAATCTACATCAAAGAGCAATTTGTAATCAGCACAACTGATTGAGATCGCGAGCCCTCTGATGTGCCGCAGTGTTCGTGATTCTGCGTGGAAGGTACTCCAGTCGCATCCCGTGCACGTGTCATTAGAAAGGCTGCTGATATGAGTGAGTTTGTCAGCGGGCATCCAGTATTGCCGAAACTTCCTTTCTCATCAAGCTGACTATCTTAGTTGGTGAGCATGCCAATTAAGATAGTTAGCAGATGCCACAGGAAGTCAGAAGAATGCCCTGTACAATAAAGGAGGATCGGAGGCAGACAGTGGCTCCCTGGACTACTTAGTACAATATACGTTACATGAGTCAGCATTGATTACCTTTCGAAACCCGAATTTACAAAGAGTGGTAGCTGCCAACATTCTGTACCATTAATAATGCATCAACATATGATAATGACTTTTCTGTAAGTTGATGCGCCGTCATTTAACCACTTACCGTGAGTGCTGAAAAAGTTAGCTCATCGTTGAACTGTGAAGCTTCAGAGATGCTCATTTCAAGTTCTTGGTCATCACTGTTTCTTAATATTGGCTAGATCAGTAACCTTTGACATGCATGAAAGCACGTAAAAGCAGATGTGAGGTTCTTCGGAATAAATAATTCACCACTCCCACTGGACCATGACTCCCACAACATCTAAATGATCTCACTATCAAACTGTGGAAGCAGTCGTGATGTGTTGACTGATCTGTGTGTATGTACTGTGGTACTGCAATCTTTTTACAATAAACGGTAAACAAATTAGCTTGGTGTATGCGATGTCACTGGGGGGGGGGGGGGTAAAAATGACTGCACTTATTAAGGAATTGGAGGTGATCTCTTCAGATATACACGGAAATGCCATTAAAAAGTTACAGAAATTTAAAAGGAAAGGAATTGATTATAGCGTAGTATATAAAGTAAACCTAACGGTTTTGATGATAATGTGAACGACATCCTGTGTGAAAAGGACACAGCTTGCCTCCGCATAACATAGAATTAGGTACATCAAAGTCCTGTTTAACTGTCCAGATATTTGTCCCTGACCTTTTTACTGAATATCGTTCTATGCCTTCTCTATGTTGGGTATGCATGTAGTACAAGGGCAACCGACTAATTGGGTTCAGTTTCACAGTTGAGCAACAAAAGGCAGGGGAATTTCTGGTTTCTCTGGGTGCGAGAATTTTCCGAATTTCCTTATCCGCGATACGTAAATGCGGCACAATATGAAACTTTTTTTTAACGCTTTGAAATATTTATAGGCAAGCTTTTTAATTAATATTCCGAGACATCCTGGTTTTTAAAATGACAATTCTCCTTGCAAAACTACTTACAAATTATATATCCGTCCAATTATTTGCTATTGTTGTGAGATTCTCATCACAGCCCCAGAGAAAGTAGTTAATATTCTTGAGATTTACCAGAACCAAGTATTGCAAATTGTTGCTGTGAAAACTACCCCTATTCTTGTAATGCAACTCCTAACCGATTTGGAACCTGTTCATCATTTTATTAAAAGAAAAGCGATCCTGCTGTACCAAAAACTTGTGCGTTTACCTGGCAACTCTTTCTAAAGGAACTATAACGATGAGATCCCTAGAAATCTTAAGACTCAAATTGGCTTCATTCAAGCTGCCCAGAGAGAATCTGATGCTTTAAATTTGAGTAGAGACTATTTAATTTTACTTCCTCCTACTTGTCCCATAGATTATCTGAATTTGAATATAAATCTTGATCTTATTCAAAAAGTTGTTAAAAAAGAAATGAATGATTTACAACTAAGATCTTTCGCAATAGAGACTTTTGAGGTTCGCTATCCTGAAAATGAGTGGTTTCATGTTTTCATTGATGGTTCTATGTTAGAAAGAACACATGGTGCGGGAGCAGGTATCCATTGTGAGCTTATCAGTTTTTATTTACCAATGGGTCTTCTTTCCACAGCCTTTGATGGTGAAATTGAAGCTATTACACTGGCTATCCAACAGCTATCGATTCGCAGTCATTTTTTTAAAAGAGCTGTCATTTTGTCAGATTCTAAGAGTGCGCTTCAAACTCTTTTGAATAATCAAAATAGTTCTCAAAGAATTTTAGAATGTAGACCTTTGCTTAAGACTCTAGCACACAGAATTTCTTTCCAGTGGATCCGTGCCCATTGTGGTATTTTGGGCAATGAAAAGGCTGATTCACTGGCTAAAAAGGGAGCCTTGATAGATTAACGCATGAATCGCCCTCTTTCATTTCATTCAACTATAAATTGTTTGTTAACCTGACTCTCAAGAAGACTCTTAAACAAGATATGTTTCAACTTGCGACGCACAAGAGATGGAAGATTTTGGGGGAGGAAGGAGCTGTTCCCGTTTTTCCAAGAAAGACTGCGGTGGCCCTTTTTAGAGGTCTAACTGGATATGATTGTTTGCGGGACCATCTCTATAGGATTGGAGTGGTGGATTCCCCGGACTGTGTTTTGTGTGACTCTGGTCAACCAATGACTTTTTAACATTTAAATAGTTGTGTGGTTCTTTCTCAGTATGAGGGCATTGTTGAAAAATATTGGAGAGCCCTTCAGCTAATGGCTTAGGCGCTAATGTTCGACATTTGTAAATAATAATCCTCCTTGCAAAACGTGGCTGAAATCTCTTCGGTGCAGCTGATATACAGTTACCTCTTTAGAATAAGATGCTTCATCAGTGAATGATCAGATGCTATACAATCGTCTACTCATGGCTCTTGTTTTGGGGTCAATCCTCAAGAATAGGATTTAGGAAATGTTTCTCGAATGACTTAGGGGTTGACATGAAACCTATTTGCACCAGTTCTGAACCAGATGATTGATCATAAGCTCTCATCACCATCTGTAATAATAAAAGAATACTCTTTAGAATAGAATCAAAACAGCATGAACAAAGAGGCAAGAATGGTGCGTTTCTGATTTTAGAAAGATATATTTGTCAAGGAGGCTGCTTGAGAGATTTTCAATCTCGTATGTCTTTCCTCTGTTGGTGTGTCTGGCACGTGATATCAAATCACTTAAGGAACTAAGTCCATTTTAGTTCGATGAGTTATTCATAGTGCTCTAAACTTAAGAAAATATTTTATTAAAGTAAACTTAAAAGCCACTAATATTTAATGATAAATTTTTGCAATGTGAATGAGAAAATATATTTATAATTTATTAACTCCTATTAAAAATATGAATATAGAGACGATACATTCTTAAGCTCATATCGACTCATTTAAGTTTATAAATTAAGTACACACTCTGCAACAGCAATGTTTATAGTTATTTAGTTTTATAGTTCTAAAATTAAAGCTCTTATTCTAAAAGTAAAAATGTTATATAGATATTTCTCTAAATAAAATGGTATATGATTTAGGATAATTTAGTACAACTTAATAAAATAACATTACACTATCAATGTAATGTTAAATTTTTATGAAATCTTAAGATGTCTATAGTAACGAACATCGAAAACAAGTTATGTTTAAAAATTTTCATGAAATTCCTGGAATGTTCATGAAACTCAATAGAATTTTAAAAAAACGTATAAAATCATGAACAGGAATATTTTTGATTAAACCTTAAGTTTTTAAAGAAACTTAGGATCTTTTTAAATAAAAACAATAAAGTAGTTATATATATTTAATGCAAAATTTCCATGGAACTTTTAGAATTTTGTAAATAAACATATGAAAACATAAGGTGACTAAGATTTAAAGCAAAATTTTCCTAGATTCTTAAGAGTTTTATATTACGAAGCATGAGATTCATCAAGTGATAAACATCAAATTTTAAGTTTCCACATAATGTATAGCTTCAAAACAATATCAAAAGAGGAAAAAAAATATGGGAAATAATTTTTTTTTTTAAATTTCCTCTTGGAAAACCTTATTAAAAACAACAGGGTCGAAAACATGACAATAAAGATGTTTTGTAAGGTTGGACAAAAATATTAAATTTACAGTATAGTTGATATCTTTATTTAAATTAAAGAAGGTTAAATTATCCTTAATCGTGGTATTGTGTCAATTAAAATGTTATATTACATTTCTAACGGATACATTTTCAATGCTACATTAAAAATTATTCTTAAATTGTAAGCTAAAATATTGATTAATTTTAAGAATTACTATTTAAAAAAGTAAAAGTTCTGAGAATTTTATGTTACGTTTTCTTTTATGAGACAGTGATTTAAAATAAGTTATGAAATAAAAAAAATGCTATTCATATAAGGAAAAAAATTAGTATTAATTACTCTAATAAGTATAAATAAAAATAAATTTTAATTTTGAAATTTAATATTTCAAAGTTTTGAAAAGAAAACTTAATTTAAGAAGATGGGAGAATGAAAATAATAAGAAAATTTGTACTAATCCTTCTCCTCTGCGAATGAAGTACGCAAACGCGCCAAATATAGCAACCTTTCCTACAGATTCAAATAAAAGAAAAAAATCCTTTTAGATGAGCGCAGTGCGCATGCCCATACTCAGCTACTGAATGAAGCAGAAGCGCACCCGGTTGAGGTTAGTCAATAGGGGGAAAGCTTTCCGCTCTCCCCGATGGAGAGGGGAAATTCTCTCTGTGGAGGAACAGACGGACAGATTCGGGGATGATGTTTTGGTGTCTGAGAAAAGAAGAGATGATAGGAACAAAGGAGCAGTTCGTAGGGGGACGAGAAAAATTAACTGTTGATGCCAGGAGGGGGAATCGTTCGGAAAAACAATCAAATTCTCCCCTTCAAAGTATTGGGGTATGCGTATTCCCCCTTTTGTTGCCAAAGATTGGAAATTCTCCATACCGTAATTTGTCTTTGTTTGTCTGTAACTAGGGAATTTCGGAGTAATATCCTTTAGTCTTAAAGGGGCTAGAAATGGAGTTCTTTTGCTGTCTTTTTTTTTATAGGGATAGAGCTTTGATGTCAAAGATATAAAATATTAAGGACACAGCTATTTAGAGAAGCTTTATCTAGATTACAAAAAAGAACATCAATAAGAGATTTAGTCTTCCCAGAAGGTAATAGCAAATAAACACATCGCTTTTTCATTTCAATTAAGAACAATTAAAGACTTTAGTTTGATAAAAAAACAGCAACAGAAATAACACATCAAACTTTTTAAAATTTTCCAGCGGTAAAAAACTACACTGTGCTTAAGCATCATTATGCTTGTGATTGACCATTATTTTGTTGATAAAAATGTGTTTATTGAAAAGAAGAGAAATACTTTTAAGCGAACAGTGTTCCCAAATTACGATACATTTGTTGACAAGTGTAGCAAAAGCTTTGAATTTGGTGGCAAATTCAACGCGTGACTAGTAACGTAACCTGCTGATACTAGGAAAAATTTATCTTTTCTTTTACGGAACCAAAGTTATAGCTTTGACAATAGACCCAAAGTTATAGCTAAGACAAAGGGCAGCAATTTTTCATTGTATATGATATCGTAAGAAATATTTAATGAGTGCAAAATATACAGTTTGTCTCACAAACTTACAAGCTACTTACAATTCGTATTCAGAGAATTGGTAAATTTAAGGGCAATAAAAAAAACTTATTTTCAAGAAAAAATAAATTTTTTCAGCAGAAAAAACTATTCAAAATTTTATCCTTAGAGAGCTTTGAATACAAATAATTACGAGTGAAATATTACAGCTATTTGCAAAGAGGTACATCCTTACAAGAAAACCACAAATTTTACCATAGTATCGTCAACTGTGTGTCTCTTTTATTTAAAAAAATTTTGCTTATTATTTCTTTTCTTAGATTTTTTCTATTCAGCTTCCTTTATCAAGTCCAAAACAAACTATGTTTTATAATGCAAAAAAATCATTATTGATTTAAAAATTTATATATTTGAATGGCCAATCTATTAAATACATATAATATACCAAGAGATTTATTATTTTACTTTTTTAAGCACTAATAAAACACATGTACTAATTGTTACTAACATATGATTTATTTGACTTAATTTGTCACCCCATGGAAATTTTTTAATAAAGCATCGTTCAACCTAACATGAAATATTTTCTGTCAACTGGTACAAATATCCACAAAGTAAGTAGGAATCAAATCCTCATATTATTCAAATAAAAGGCAAAATAGAGAGAGAGAAAACTAATTTCAAAAAGACTATTTATATATAATTCTTCCTATAGATACCGCCTTTTATTTAATATGATCTCTAATAATCCAATAACTTATGTTTTTAATTTAACATTCTACAGGTGTCAAATAAAGAATGAGTTTGAAATATCTATTACGCTTTGTATCTGTAAGATTTCGCCCGGTTCAGATGGAAAACGGTCTATTGTGGATTGGAGTAAAACTCCTGCTGGTCTCCAGCTGGTTAAAAATAAAAGTTATGTTTCAATTCGAAATGTTGATTACAGCGCGCGTGATTACTTAAAGAAATAATGAGCGCTGATTTGTACGCTTTTTGAAATTGTTTTGCCTTCGTGCAATTAAGGATGTTGCAATGCACTCTGGAACTCTTCCCGCTTTACAAAAGAAGGCTTGTGTTTTTTTTATATATTTTTATTATTATTATTATTAATATTTTTTATCCCTTCTTAAATTGTCACCTATATTTAGTCATTCGCTTCTAACTTATCAAAAATGAAAGTGAACTGAATCTTACTTTTCTTCTGCACTTCAAAGAATAATACTATTGAAAAATAATGATATTTGTTATTTTTCACAATTTTTAGAAAAGAACCGTCTTTGTATATTGCAGCATATGTGTGCTTACGCTTTTCTCAATAACTTGACCATAAAAATGCATTAGAATGCAGATCAAAGGAGAACCGATTTCATTATTTGATTAGCTAAATAATCTAGGCATTGTTGCTTCATTAAAGATAAATGACTAAATACTCTATTTACAAACAGTAGTTTGGACACTTATGCAAATATCTTAGTCTAGAAGCATGTAACATGTCATGTCTGTCACTGTTGCATGAATTCTCGAATTTGGAGAATGGTATGATTTTCAAATATCTCATAAATTGTTGATGTATGTAGGGGAATTTACAGCAACCTGAAATGCTGAAAACTTTTGCAGTTTGTACCATTGAATGTCGAAATGTAGTCCATCTCTGCAGACACTCATAAGTGGGTGTTCGATACAGAACGGTGCTGTCCAAATGAGATTCGGAAGAACTACCCTACACATTACTAAAAATCCATTTTCTCAATGAGTTTTACCAGGTGTCTAGAATTGTCTTGTCGACAAATAGAATCTGTACCATCATCTTGCTCATTACAACGAAAAAGTTGTTCACAAAACTTTCATCAAAATGTAATGAATTTTTAAGAGGTGATACAAAGATTGGTGACAGTGAGTCCTAGAGCAATGAAATAAAATGTTCTGAAGTAACTGATCAAGAATATTTCTTCCATCATTCTGTTCATCATGATCTATGATTGGCGTGTACTCATCAGTATAGCATCTCTTTTCAGACTGCATTAACCTATCAGTGTTTTTAATGGAAGTAATAATATGATGCTTGAAGAATATTTTTACTGGTATGAGCCAAACCTATATATATATTATATGATCCCACTGATTTTTTGCTCCTCTATCTAATAGGCCAAAACATTGTATAATTGTGGGTAGTCAATGTGGTATCAACTTCACTTATTCGGGAATAGATTGTTGTTTTTTGAAGTTCGTCAACACTAATTTTAATAACGTAAGCCCATCCCCCATGATCTAATGAAAGGAGCATGGAGTTGAGAAACTTGTCTGGTCTGTGTTTAATCTTTTAGAATAACAATGGGACAATTCACTTAAGGTTTGTTTCATTATTCAAAATCAATGCTGAACGGTCCTTTCTGAGGCTACTTAAAAACAAAACAAAAGGTAAAATATGGTGTTGAAAATACTATAAAACGTTGTTATAGTAATTACCGCTTGCTTCTAAATGATGGTGTATAATCACCGTTATATTTTTATATTTCTTGTCTTCCATACATTTTAATGGATAAATTATTAATGCCATCCAAGGGACAAGTTTGAAAAAGTAGCCCAAAAATTATTTTGCAGGTCGTAAAAGGGGATTTAGCAAGATTCATCTTGCAGGGATGTACCCGGACATTCCATGGGTTTTTACAAATAGGAATGCCTGATCAATAAGAGCGCATATTTGGTGTTTGGAGTAGAGTCAACTAACTTATTCTGTTCATAATGTCCAGGTCAGAAATTTCAAAAGTGACAGATAATACAGGTCATCCGGACTAATAAATTAAAATGGCTTGGAGAAGCCCTGCAAAAATTGCAGTCAAAATCACCACTAAAAGTGGCGATCCTTTCGCGGCAGAGGAAGACCTCCAAACAGAAGACTGGGGGATACTAAAACTGATCAAAATGTCCTAAAGGTTAAAAATGGGATTAAACTTGCCACACATACAAAACGTGCGTGATTGGACGGCCAGTAAAAGACCGTCGTACTTGCCGAAAAGAAGGCGGTAATGAATGGAGAAAGCAAGATGATGAAGAAGTTAAAAAAAAAGAATACTTCTAATACTTCAGTGGGATCCTTTATAAGCTGTTTTATTGTTCAATACACAGTGATAAGTCATCTAAATAAAGTAACATTAATGTTTATATCAGTAAGCATATATGATTATAATCATAGTATATCGCTTTTGTTACAAATTTAGTTTAAGTTAAATTCTATCAAAATTTCAGTGAACTCTTATTGTAATATCCGATACTACACAGAACTGAGATTACTAAACATTAATTATAAATCAATTTCCAGTATAAAAGTAAAACTTCCGCACAATGTCATATTTTTAATTAATGTTAATTTAAAACATTATCCACAAATTGCAATAAAGTTTTATAAAAAAAGTGTGAAATTTAGGTACATAATTTATGATCTCTGACTACAATTAATATTATCAAAAGTTAATTAAATAGAAATTTTCTTTATAAAATTATAATTATTCATTAAAATGTCTTATTTTTCTTAGTGGCTGAAACGTTATCGTTCTTCTACGAAAATACTGTAAAATTTATTTATTTTTTAAACTTTCAACCTTCTTCAATTTTATAAAAAACAAGAAAGGGTGTGACTCGCTTCGTTTAATACAATATATGAAAGTCTTTCTTATATATTCTAACAGCAAGGAAATAAGAAAGTCATTTAAGGAAAATCATTTATTTCAATGATGGTCTTTTCTCTTACCTAATGTAATTAAAACGAAGTAAGGGACGAAGAGTAAAAAGAGAAGAAAAA
This sequence comes from Latrodectus elegans, assembly GCA_030067965.1. Classification (NCBI taxonomy): domain Eukaryota; kingdom Metazoa; phylum Arthropoda; class Arachnida; order Araneae; family Theridiidae; genus Latrodectus; species Latrodectus elegans. Next base: position 101,067,904 of record CM057811.1, on the reverse strand, counting down.
AATTCGCCGGTATCAGAATCAGGCTTTCATGTTTTGAAAGAAAATTAAAAATTAACTATTTCACCGATCAAACAGCTTTTTATTAGTACTCTTACGAATGAAAAGAAATAACGAAATATTAGCGCGGAAAGAGAGTAATATGATGAGGAAGTTAAAAATACCTTTGGTCCTTGAGTGGGAGAATAGATGCGATTATTCGAAGGAGGTATTCAGTGAAAAGACAATGGCTGAAATGGATTGCAGTTCTTGTCCTCTTATTTCTCTCTCTTAAAGTTTTTTTTATAGTAAATACTTAGATTATATAATAATACTTAAATACACTTAATAATACTTAAATAATACTTAAGTATTTTTTAAGCGATATATTACCATTTAATTCAAAAACTCAGTATTTATCTGCAAAAATTTTAAAGATATTTAATTTGTGTGTAACATAGAAAAATTATTATTTAATTAAAAAAAATTTTTTTTAATCTGTTTTCCAATTTTTTTTAATTAAAATGACTTATAAACTTATAGCATATCAAATTACTCTTTCAACAATGAAAGTAAAAAAAATCGTTTTTATCAATTAGTTTTTCATGTTTTCTTAAAATCTTTAACTTTAAGAATGGGGTAAAATTGGTTAATTATCCATAAATGATAAGATTCATGTCCTACCTATATAAACAGACACCCACAAACATATATATGCATTACATTATTGAAGTTGCTGAAAGGAAGGAAATTTTTGAAATTTACTTTTGAAATGTGATTAGTAGATAAATCATTTTTGTGACATGCGAATGATATGATTTTTAAATCATTCATACCCAGAAGTTAACTTCGGGAATTCTACTAAGTATATAAAAGAAGCTTTAAGTACACTTTTTCTGCAGCAATTGAATTTCTAAACTGCTGAAGAAGGAGAAATGCCTACATTAGTAGACACGTATCTGGTATTACACAAAGTTGAAAAAAAAATAATAATTAACTCCCCACCCATAGAATAAGTCAACAGAAATGATTTGCGAAAGAGCTTAGGATTTGGTGGGAAAAGTTACTAATAATGAAATGACACCGGTTCAATATTTACGATTTTTCGATTCACTGTTATATATGACTGACTATGAAAAAATATTCATAGCACTTACTTCTAAGAGTTATGTTCAAAATATCTTATAATTGATGCTCCGTTTCTAAAGAATATAAAAAGGAATTCATTTCATTTCACTTAAATTGAAATAAAAAAATTCCATTCATTCATAAGTTTACAACAAAATATGTTTAATAAATTGTTCCTCCTTTAGAGAATAAAAACTCTTTATATCAGAAGTTTTTAACAGCAAAATTCGTTGAACTACAGAGGGTTTAAAATAATAAAGATACTGTTTAAGAAGAAATATATAGTTAATTTTTTATATATACAGAGTACAAATAAATTTTTGCACCCATATTATTATGTAAATTCATACAAAGATTTATAATTCCACAGCCGCAAATTTTATATAAAGAGTACATGTAAACAGTACATTGATCCTTAATTTAGTTACATAAAATTTATTCCTTAGTGGAGAGAAAGAGGGAGAGTTTTTTAAAAACACAGTAAAACAACTTATTGTATTTCTTATATATTATTTATTATATTTATTGTATATTATTTTTATTATTATTATTATTTATTATCTTACATATTATTTATTGTATTTCTTTTATTTGAATCTGATATATTAATGAAATTGAATGGAAAATAAAAGTAAAATACCAATACAAATATTTCTTCAAATGCAGCCATTGGAATTTCCTATTTTTCAAGATAATAAAAAAAAAGGAAAGGTGTGGCATATATAGATAATATACATGTAGAGAAAGTGAAAAAACGATAGATTATAAGCGATCACACAATGGAAGATCAAAGTTCTAATAACGCCAAATTAAGAGATAACTGATCGGTGAAATCGAAAAAAATATAAAACAATGCGTGTGACTCAGAAGAAAGAGTCAAGTGTTAGGTTTGCGAAGTAGAAAAACATTTCCTTAGTTTTGGTCAAATGCCCTAAAACCGAAGATGATATCGGACTAAAATCGGATGATTGGAGGACCAAGAATATGAGGTAACGATTCTTTCAGTCAAAATTTCAATCATGTATTCCTGAAGTATTTTCCAGCACGTTGCCAATAGTATTTATTCAAAAAAAAATAAATAAATAATAAAAAAAGAAAAAAAGAAGAAGAGCCAAATCTGGTGGGTTAAAAATTCAACTAGTTTAATTAATTGATTCATTCCTAAGTCAATGAAAGAGATGTAGAAATCATCTGTAGTCTGTGATAGTCATCTGTAATCAAGTCTACACAGAAATCAAGAGTCAGGACATTTCTACTAACAATCCTACAACAAGAACTGTTGAAGGATTATCACAAAGATGTCAAGATATTTCTATCTAAATTCCTAGAATCGAATCTATGTCTGGGACTCATTCCATTTCCAAATTGGAGTCTTGGAGAATAGAATCGGTAGTGGGAAAATGTGATGTAGGAAGTGACGGGGAAAGGGGAAGGGGGACGAGAGAATCACTAAAATAATTCTTGAAATCAAATTTACGAGATTCTGAAAGAGATCTTAGATTTTCAGCAAGTGAACATTTGGGAATCTCTTAGCAATGTTTGATGGGGGCTCATCTGAAATTCATCGAAGACAGATAATGGTAAATGGTGACGAATTTGTGAAGATTATATTGCGAAGGAAAGACGCAATGTGTATTTAGCTGGTTGCATCATAAGAGCATTTTTAGAGCAAACTTCCTCTGCATACATAGATCTTTATCACAGACTACAGATGACTACAAGGACATCTTTTCTAATGTTCATTATTTTACGAAATATGTTCAGAAATACCCAATTATTAACCAAACCCGATTCAGATTTAAAAATCATTTTGACAAACTGAGCTAGAACTCCAATGGGTCAGTAGCTTCACGCCGTTTCCCGTTAAGAGCAGCAAAGTGCAGCATCATTTGCCGCGAGCAGTGATTGGGAAGGTGGCCCCGTTAATATGTAAGTATCAAGGTTAACATGTGGCGGATCAATTTCTTCCGCTGGTGGAACGAGGATGTGGAGAGGAGGGTGCTAGCTCTGGTGTGACCTCGTTATCTGGTAGTGGTTCAAAAGTACGATGCACTTGGTGATGAGCAAGTATTTCAAGACAGTTAACCTGTAGGCACACTTCGATGCTTGCTTGCACCCCTATGTATGCATGTCAAACTGAGTATCTTACTCAGAAATTTTAGTAAAAATCCTCACTAATCACGCTAGGAAATTCTTTTAGCTGTATTCAGTGAATTTACGATGCGCAAGGGCCTCGTGTCTCATATCTGTCTGAAGATCAGAGTCTAATAGAATAGTTGATATTAACATTACAATCTTAAAACTTCCTATTGTTTCTCTTTACCAAGAAGAAGAGGATCACAAATTGCCTCTGATATTGCCATCCACGAAAGCATCAGACATTCATTTTCTAAGATAACATTTTGTCGAGATTTTAGTATATTGAATGATCTGCTCTTTGATGACCTTCGGATGTACGCTCATCTCTTGAAAAATTTCACATTTGGTTAGAATGAACATTCTTGTCAGAGAGTAAAACTAATATTCAACCGACAAATTAAAGAGGCATGACAAGTAGCTAAGGAGCAGCACTAACTATAGAATGAAAAATTGTGGCTTAGGAATTCCAATCGTAAAAAAATAAGGTATTTTTTTGAAATTCTAGGTTTTTCAGAAGGGTTCCTATATATTTTTGTGCAGATTGAAGTTCATTGTGGTATTGATACATAAACCTTCAAATTTCAAACCTAAGGTCATTCAACATGACAGGTCAGTAATATATTATAGCCAAATATTTTAGTAGAGTTTTGTAAGTTTCGAAAGGAGTTATGAAGTCTATAATGATTAATTTTCAGTGATAAAGTTTGTACGCAGTTAATTGTGGGTAAAAAAGTTATTCACACATTTACTTGTAGTTTTCTTTCCTTTGTATGTTCTTTGGCAATAGGATATAAATTGCCAAATATCATAAACAATTTACTTTTTTTTCTTAGTTAAGCAAATATAAATTGTAAGAAAAGATAGAACGCGAGTTAAGCATTAGCCTGTATACATTAGCGGCAGTCATACAGATTGTTCTGCACAAAAGATATAACACAGACGTCAGAAACATATTCTCAAAGGGAATTAAGAACTAATATTTTATATGCTGGTTAAAACTATAAATAATTTCTGATATAAAGTTAGGTGAAGGGTTTGCATTTGGAATATTTAATGAATGGTATTTTCCCCCCTCAGGTGTTTTTTCAACACTACCACTGAGATGTTTCTCAAAAATTTATATAAATCGCCACACTGTAAATTCTGTTAATTCATTCATGATAAAATTTTCTTGGTTCAGATTTTACCATGCAGTTATGCGTTTATATTCATGAAATAAAAGTTTGCGTAAAGTTTGAAAATTATCCGTTTGTCATAAATTAAACTTTTTTTAAAAATAATTTTAATTTATTTGTGTGACATATTAAATGGTTTGTTGTTACTCTCATACTTGCCTTAATTGATTTCAAGGAATTTTTTCAAAGTTATTTGCTCATTATTTGAATTTTTTAAAATTTTTTACTTGCAATTAATTTATAGTCTCTGAAGTGCTTATTTACAATTTTTCTCTCTCTTTGTATGTGTGTATATATAGATACATACTGCTAAATTTAATGCTACTTTAATTTGGACTTCTGTCTTTGCAGAAAAGCCATACTTCATGCTATACTAAGCCATACTGCGTTCCTTTATCTCTATTTTTCATTTCGTTCTGTCTATTATACTGTATGAGCATTAGGTCTCTTCCTTTTAATGTTTGTCTTAAATGTTAAAAAAAAAAATCTTTATTATATATGTAGGGTGTGTCATTGGTTTAAAACAAAACACAGTTTTAAAAAACGGATACACTTTAATGTTACAAATGTTAGACAAACAATAACATTTAAAAGGACAAGGTTATTTTGCTATAGTGCCTACTCGTCCTAGTAACAATATCATACCAAACAATATTCAAAACAATTATAGTCGGAGCACACCTACTCACACGTCCGCAGTACACGAGGAAGTCTTTCCCTGAAAACACTTACTCTGCTGCTGTCTGGAACCATACGCGATGTCATCGATCACTATCTATTAACAGTTCTGGATCTTACATATATATATACATTATAGAATCTTGTGCAAATTATCAATTGGTTTTTTTAAATTCATATAAGCCTTCTCATCATAAATTCTATAAATTTGTTAATGATAATATCGGTATATATCGCTAATTTATATCAGCATGCTTCACTAATTTGTTCATTGATTTCTTATTATATTTACTATATGTTTCTATGCTTTTGCAAAATCGCTATTTTAACTTTACGTTCAAAGTACATTAATTTTTTCGAACTTTTTATAGAATATCATTAAAAACTAGTTTTAAATATTTTGCTTATATTTATAAGATTAATTTTAATCTTTAGCACATTATGCCATTAAACAAATAAAAAATTTTTAACATCGCTGATTTTTTCCTACGTTTTTAATTCAATTGCTTCTGTTTATAGCTTAATGAGTCATTATTTCCCTGTAGTTCTAAAAGTAACCGTTTTGAGGTGGCACAATCGTTTTTCGTCACCGTTTATGTTGAACGATGTCATTCGTGCTTAATGACTTCAACTTTCAGCGACAGCTTACGCCGGTCAGAAATTTGCCTTGGATACTCAATAATTGGGAAGGAGTTCGCAGGCGCCAGGTGAGAAGGGGCAGATGGGTGGTGGAGGAACTTTCTTGAGGATTCGAGTTACCTCCTTAAAAGTCCTGTCTAAACCACTTAGTAGCTCATCGTGGCACTTAAAAACCACTTCACGTAACGACACTGAAATGCTGCGTAATGCAATAAAGCCGCGCCTTAAAAGTTCTCGGTAAAAGGAAAAGCTCCCAAAATTTGTTGGACGATTCCGGTTTACAATGTCGCACTTCCAGCCAAGTGATTCGATTTGAGATGCTCTGCTGAAAGTTCCACTTTGAACACAAACAATTATATTACTGTCTCTTATAAATGAGTAGGATTCGGTGAAAAGTCTATTTTAAAATATTTTCCCATCAACCAAGTTAAATGAAATGTTATGCATATTCATTTAAATATATAAGCATTAATAAGTAAAGCTTCTTGTTTTCAGTACCGAAACTGAATTGTAGCTTCATTTTTTTAAAAATAAAATCTTCATTACCACTGATTAATTTAGCTTGCTTATGGCTCAACAATAATTTTTTGCGATGTAAGGATAATTAGACAGAGACATACAGTAAATTATGGACTGAAACAAACCACTATTAACATCACTATCCAATGTGGGAATCGAAAATCCAAACTGAACTCTAGAATGCTAACCACTCTAGTTCAACATCTCTATTTGAACGAAGGTCATGATACATATGTGTGTGTGAGGTAGATGAACCACCTATTAGCCGAAGTCACTATTTCAAGTGCCCATTTGGGAAAGGGCTCGAAAAGCGCAACAACTTCTCCAGAGATCAGGATAACCAAAAGACGCGAACACGTTAGTTTGATAGCAGCAAGACTACTGTTCCTATCTCCCATAACTTCATTTCATGCTATTAAAACGATTAATTGTAAATATTCCAAACTTGTATATATTTGTATTTGTTAATAGGTGTTAATTAAATATTAGGCTATATAAGAATTAATAATTAATTAAATTACGCCTTGGCCACTACCCGTTGTGCAAAACTCAGAAGCGGGATTGAAATGATTATCGCATCAGATAGTTGGAAGGATTTTCATTAGAAAAAGACGCTGAATGGTCGGTTTGGAACCAGAGAAAGATGTGGGTCCTCATCGAACATCTTTCATAGGTACTTGAACATTTTTCATAGTACAAGATGATATTAAACGATATACAAGAAATTAGTGTTGCATTGAAAAATTTCAAAGCAGATAAAATCAAAATTTTGCACAGATTGATTTTTGATCATGATGGAGATAGATTCAATCATAAAAGAATTAGAAATTTTGATGATTTTGATATTGAAAATAATGAGTATCGAGACAAATTAAAAAATATAAACAATGCGTTTTCGCTTGGCGAGCTTATTATTGCATCGAATATTTTATATATTTATTTTCAAGTATCTAAAGAAGACGTCGCTGAAAGAATTTTATCTCTATTATGTGACCTTGAATTCTTAGCTCAAAACACTAAAGAGGATTCGGAAACTGCTGACTCATAAAGTGAAGTGGAAAACGAAAGAATTAGAAAAGATTTTTCAATGCAATGCAATATAAGTAAAAATAAAAAGTGCAACTGACAACTATAAAGATATATATATAATTGTGAAAATGACTTTCATGCACATCCTGTTACTCCAAGTGTTAATATTAACAATGAAAAGATATCGAAAGCACTATTACTAAATTTAATGCTGAATCACGTGAAAATATAATTAATGGGATAGATCATTGGAAAGCATGTAGAAATTATTTAATTTATCAGACTTACAAAAATTTGTTATGGCCAAGAGATCGTTGGGAGGAAATGCTCTATTATTGGTTCGAACAGAACCACATGTTAATTCTAGGCAAAAATTGAGATGAGCCCTGATTGACTAATTTTCTTATGAAAATAACTTCGCTAATTTACACGATCTTTTGCGTAAGAGAAAAATGCATGATTCTGAATCTGTTCAGGAATATTTTTTTTAAAATGAAGGAGTTGTGTAATTGTGGTAAAATTGAAGAACATGCTTTAATGCATTATGTTATAATTGTAATAAATGATAGACAAGAAAACAACATTATTTTGGATGAATGTAAGAAATTAAGTGAATTTAAAGAAAAATTTAAAGTTTATAATGTAATAAAAAGTGATTCTGTTAAAAGTAAAAATGCTTTCGATAAAACGAAAACAAAATATGATTCTTATGATAAATATAATAATTTTGATAAAACGAAATCAAAATTTGAATACAGTAATAGAGTTAATTTTAAAAACGAAAGTATAAATAAAATAAAGTACAATGATGGTTTTGGAAAAATGAGATACAGTGATTTTGATGATCGTAAAAATAAAATAAATAAAAATATTTTTAATTGTGGTGAAAATAAAATCATATTCCTAAATTTTGGGAACATAAAGAGAAGGATATTAAATGCTTTAGATATAATAATTTTGGACAAAAGGCTTCATTGAGCCCAGATACTAATTCTAAATTTGAAGTAGCCACAATGAATATTAATGTTAAGCCAATACTGAATGATTAATAATATTAATGTTATTGCACTAATATATATATATATATATATATATATATATATTTCCATAAAATTCTTCTCTAAGTGGTAAATGTGTAGTAAAGCCGTTAGGCTATTTTAAGGGAAAAATAAAAATAGATGATTTTTAAGTGTGAAGAAGATATTATTTATGTGGTTGAGAATGATTTCATGTCACATGATGCCATTGTAGGAATGAATGTACTAATGCATGGTGAAACCTTAATTAAAGAGAATGGAATTAAGATTAAAAACATATCAATGTGTAAAAGAAGTTAATACTTTATAATGTCAACCTAAATATTTAACTTTTAATGAAGTTGAAATGAACATTGAACACATAATATTCCAAAAAATTTTTAATATAAGGTGCAATAATTAGTTTCGAGTTGTGTACCACGTAAAATAAAATCAACTAATATTCAATTAGATATTTTATTAAAAAAGTAATGACCCTTTAATTCATCAACCCCGTAAATTACCATTTTCAGAGAAAAAGATTGTTGAAACTCAAATAGATGAATGGTTAGAACAAGGTATAGTAGAACCCAGTTCTTCAGAATTTTGTAGCCCAGTAGTAATCGTAAAGAAAAAAGACAGAGCACATCGTTTGCGCATAGATTATCGCAGATTAAATAAAGTAATTGCAAAAGATAGAGTTCCCCTCCCATTAGTTGAAGATATATTAGATAGATTGCAAGTGTCGTGTGTGTTTAATACTATTGATCTCAAAAACGGATTTTTCTATGCAGATGTAAAGAAGGACAGTAGAAAATATACTTTTGTAACTCATGAAGGTCAGTACCAATTACTTAAGGTTCCTTTTAGACTGTGTAACTCTCTAGCCGTGTTTCTAAGATATATTAATTCTATTTTACGATCATTGAATTATGATGGTGTTGTTTTACCTTATACGAAAGATATAATTATTTTGTCTTCCTCAACTGAAGGAGTCGAACGGAGCTAACGATTTGGCTGCTATTAAGAGAACTCAATTTGGACTCCACTTAAAACTGAAACCGAAATATATAGGATCCTACAGAGTTACTAAAGTTAAACGAGGCAACACCTATGATTTAATCAAAGAAGGAAGTCATGAAGGACCTTAACTGTGCCACGACTTGTGCTGAATTCCTAAAATCCTGGTACAGTGTGCCAAAAGATGAGGATGTTATGCAAGTTAGAATTAAATTAAAGTCGAATTGCTGAAGGATAATCTGAACTGACTAAAATGAACCTAAAAGATACACTAACTCGTTTCTTTATTTCAGATATAAGAAGATGAACATAAAATTTGTTTCTTTTCAGAGAATTATTCTGTTCTGCTTGTTTCTTTCCCTGTTTTGCTGTTTTTCTTTTTTATTTATTTGCATCGCCGTCTGGAGGGCCATCCGATTTCAGGACGGCCGAACTGTGGTGGATGAACCACTTAAGAGCCGACGTCACTATTTCACGTGCCCACTTGAGAAGGGGCTCCAGAGGCGCAACAGCTTCACCAGTGAGCGGAGAGAAAGCCTCAAGACGGAAGGCATTAAGGACGTTCCTTTTTGATAGCAGCAATAAGACTATTCTTGTTCCCCATAACTTTAAACTTACAACTTAAAATTTTATTCTATTAAGACGATTAATTGCAAATATCTTAAACTTGTATATGCTTATATTTGTAAATATATTTTTATTAAATATTAGGATTTATATATGTATATTTAGTTAATTAAATTACGCCTTTGCCACTTCCCCCCCCACATATATATAACTTAATAAAATAAGTGATACTGGACAAGCAACATTGTTTTATTGAAAGATTGTTACTTTTTGGTTTTGTCTTTAATGATGATTTTGTGAAAACTCACTAAATCTAAGACATTCTTGCATAAGTTTTAATACTTGACAAAAGTTTTAATACTTGACAGTTTTAATACTTAAAAGGTACAATACTTGACCCAGCCAAATATCATCGTTCTGAAAAGGTTTTCGCTGCTTCATAGAAACGATAAGCCAAAAGTGGTTCTACACTAATGTGGATTGATATAGAAGAAGTTTGCCAGCTTAGATGTAGATCTCGTCATTTGATAATGGTTCATAATTATGAAGTGATCGGCTGTGTTTAGTGACTTCAGTCGGCAGAATATCTTATAAGAACTTCCGATATTCAAAAATATTTGAGTTGGATATTCTACCTTTATCCAATCTTGAGGAATTATATATATATATATATATATATATATATATATATATATATATATATATATATATATATATATATATATATATATATATATATATATATATATGTAGTTGAAAATTTCAAGTAATTTGCTTACTACTATTACTTGAATTTGAGAATTACTACTTAATGATGCAATAGCCGCTAGCGTGCCCAGACCAACAGTTTCCATATTGTTTTCTTGACCGAGGACCCTGAAGTGCGAAGCGCATGTCCTGTTAAATGGTCAGCCTAATCCCAAACCAACAGTGTTAGGTTTCCAAGCATGCTTGGTATCAGTTTTATCAAACCACAGAAGTGATGAAGTGAGTCAACCTTCCTCATTCCGAGGCTGGAAAATCAAGCCCTTGATGTGGAAGCGGTAAAACTACCCCATCGGGTGGTTAAATAAATAATTTGTGTATTCTCTCATTTATGCTATAAATTATTTATAGTCTATAAATGGTCAATTGTCTATTTTACTCATTTAAGCTATAAATATTTGTAACCAAATACATACTTATAAAAAAAAAGAAATCAATTTATCATTGTTTAATAGTTAATAACTTTTAGACTTTTTTTGTTTGATTCCTGAAATTTCTACATGAACTGTGATTTCTAGTGAAAATTTTTTTCCTCAATTAATAATTATTATGTTTGAATACGCATACAAATAAGAATTATAACTTAGTAAAATATAATTTCCAAGTAACTTTTTAATTAATTAAGATAGTGACTATTGTTCTACTTTTAATTTAAATATTCGAAGTCAAATAAATTTATCTTATGTGTGATTTATTTTGAATTAAAATATTTAAATAAAGAAATATTTATTATAAAAAAATAATAATTTTGACATCACATAGTGGAAAACTTAACTGCTAAATACGTATTGCTACAAGTCTTCGTTAAGAAACTTTAGGGACCTTTCACAGATAGTCGGCTGTATTAATTTTACAAAGGAGAAAACCAGGAAATTTTCCAAATATTCTTCCGGATTGATTTGCATATGCGTAGTATTCTAAGTCTGATCCCAGCAACGAAGTTAAGTCTGCAATTAAACAACGAGAGTTGATGAAATTTGAAAGGGGTTTTAAATATGAATTTTCCGCTTCTGTTTTCTGCTCACATGTTTATCGGAGTAAGATTTTGAGGGCTTTACTGGTTTCCTCGTTTGCAACGTTTAAATAAAACCCAGGATTTAAAGACCTAAGGCACAAATGTTTCAGTTGATGAGCTGTCTATTATGCTTTGTCAAAATGTCCATCTTCAATTATTCAGCAGGGTGCTGGTATCGAATCTTGGATATTCCACTTAGAAAAAATGTGGTTCTCTTATTAGGCCATGGTTATTCTGATTACTGGTTATCCATGGCACTTTCTTAATTTATGTACTATATTTTTTATCATATGATCGCGAGGGATAGCTTATGTCTATCTACTGCCACCGATGATGTTTCATTGTAACGACACTATATAGCTTCGGCTTAGTAATAACTGCAGACATCAATAATGCAGAGTTTAAGTGAACTCAGCGGAGAAGTTCATTACGCAACCAACATTTCAATGTTACTTTTTGAGTAAACAAAAAAAAAAAATTCAGCCCTGGTTAAAAGTCTCAAAAACCTGCTACTGAAAGAGATGGGAAAAATGCGCTGAAGTAAACAAGTTTATTATACACATGCTCTTAAAGCTAGCTCTCTACCTGGTACTAGAAAATCCTATTAACATAAAGGGGGAAAAAAGTGATGAAAATAGAGCTTTCTACAGATAGAGTGCAATTAAAGCGAATAACAATTTTTTACTTGTATATGTAAATTTCGCGAGTTCAAAAGATTTTAAAATACTTCAAATGCAGACAGAAAGGAAAGGAATAATATTCATTAAAAAAATTATCATGTTATCCTGGGAATCCCCGGAAAGCGAGAAATATTTTTATTCCTTTTTTATTACTAACTATTCGTAGTCAGTTGCAAATTTTATTGTTTATTATAGTTATGTTAATATTTTTCGAAGCTTATTATTTGTTACAAAAAATAGTTTACAGAAATTATTTACTTGTATAACGTGTGTCCGTATAAGGGTTTATTTAAAAACAAAATTACTTCTTCTCATTTCTATTTTTAATTTCTTAATGTTTTTATTTAAATTCTTCTTTTGCATTTATTTAAATTTCTATGAATTAAATTTGATACTTTTTCTAAATAATTAATGTCTTACATCTTAGCTTACAATTTGAATTACAATTAAATCTCTTTCTTAGATTTAGTTTCATATATTTAAATTTGTAATTGTTCACATATTACATACTTTTAGTTCCATGCTATAAAATTTTAATTTCTGTTTTGATGTTAAATTTTATTAATATTTATATGAAACTGATAAGTCTGAATTGCTTTTCTAAAATTTATTTTAATCTCATTTTAAATATCTATAATTCGTAAAATCTTAAAATTCCTGGAAAAAAATTTAGTAGTTTCTAAAGCTTTTAAACCCATATATGTTTGGTGACAACCTACATGTGTGTAAATGATGCAGAGTAGATCTTTGTAATATAAAATTTATGTAATATATTGCGTACATTTATATGAGATTTCAAACAATATTGAATACATTTATGCATGTTGTGTTTATTTCGTGCAACAAAGAGAACATTAATGTAAATTTCTTGTAATATATAGGCTACACCAACTTTAAACCAGTGGAAGGTCATTTAGAAATTTGAATACTGAATGTGTATAAATCTCAGAATGCTATATTTTGATTGGTTCAAGGAATTCAATTCTTCAAATCTTTTTTTTTTAAATTTCAAATCTTTTTTCAAAAAAAAGTTTTTTAACACACTGTCTATTTAACGAAATTTCCATTTCCGGACATCTGTAACTTCATGTAATAGTTTGGCTGTCCACAATGGTGAGAACAGAAATCTTCAGAATTCGAAAGAAATGACGACAGACAGTAAAAAATTTTCTCTTGATATGTATAACTTTGTGCAACACTCCATCTGTTGTTGTGTGAACGAAAGTCTTCAGATTGCAGGGAAAATACCACTCGCGAGGACGTTCGCTGTCTCAGAGGCCCGCTCCTTCTTAAGAGCTAGAGACGCCTTTCTAGAAAGCGTTCCACATCTTCAGCAGTCGCGGTCAACTGCTTTCTAACTGTTTTAATTACCACATTTCAAATTTTTTCTTTTGCTGATATTTTTGAAGTATGTTAGGCCCGGCGCACCTGTTCCTATATTTGTATAGTGAACCTTTCTGAGTTTAATAATAAAATTAAATGGAATCAGTCGTACGATTGAAGAAGAAATGGCTTGCAGTTCTGATAGAAACGCTTCAACTGAAGAAGAATCGATAGTTGTCTTCATTTATTAATCAATGGAGAAATAAATTATTATTTTATGGAACATAAATCTCATGGAGACAATGGCTCTCACGATGACTTAAATTCGCAAAAAAATATAGTGTCTCAAATTTTTTATATTGGCAAAGACGGGGGACGAGAAAGGAAAGCAAAATTAAGATGAAGAGAAACGTTAATTCCTATATATTCAGAACAGTAGCACACATATATATCTCGCCTTTAAAATTTCCCAGAATAATTAGTAAAGTGTTCTTCCTCAAGTTTACCTCAATATTCAGTAAAAAATATGTAAAAAAATCTGGCCAAAGATCAGCATAATATATTTGCTTCCGTAAAAAAAAGGCAAAATAACCCTTGATATGCTGAGCCACATGTGACAAAATAGTCTTTAGTAAACACCGCATGCATTTACAAAAAAAAAAATAATAAAATAAAATAAAATAAAAAATAAAATAAAATAAAAAATAATAAATAAATAAATAAAATAAAAAAATTAAAAAATAAATAAATAAATTATTGGTGTTTTCTCTAAATATTTATCTTGAGGAAAACATATCTGTTTTTTGACAGAAAACGCATTGAATATGGCAAAAGTAATCTCGGGAATACGATTGAACAAAAGTTACTAACCCGATCTCGCAGACCCCGTGCGCGCTCTCGAGTACCCAATTCAAGCACGCTTATCTCCGAGCTAATGGATGACAATTTATGAATTTCTTAATATCGATTTGTTCATACAATGCCTTTTCCAAGTTTTTTGAATATGGATGAAAATTTTTAGAATTTAAAAACAAATGGATAGCAAGATTTGCTTTCTTTATAAATATATAAAACAATTTTATTAATAATTATTAAAATTAATTTGGAGCCACAATAAACCTTATGTTGTTATCTGTCTTTGCAGACAAAAATCAAATGGTTAGAAGGATATAAATTAGTTTACAAGTTAAAATTTCTTGGTTTAGCCTATCTTTTGTCACAGTATTCAGAAGGATTGAATGGCTTGAATGAAATACTCAAAATTTGGAAGAAGATTTGGATGATAAGAATTGGTGCATTTTTCTCTTGGCATCTATAAGTTTACGCAACAACTTTTCCAGCCTTTTTTATGCGAATGAAAATCTTCAGAATTCAGAAAAAGCATTGATGTAGAACAAATGTGGGATTGTAAGCGCCACCAGAGGGTCATTCCATGTTTGCCGTCGGACATATGCAGAAGAGGGGAGTAAGGGAACTACGAGGTGATGGACGAGAAGAGACGCGATGTCGTGAAGACGCGAACTGATATTGGACAAATTTCGAACTATAACTAACTAAGATGTTAGATCGTGATTTAATATTCATTTGTAAATATGTTAATAGTAATGAACTCTTAGTAGTTCCAGATGAAATGCAAATAATTAAATCTGTAAAAGAGAAAGGTCATTTTGCAGTTAAAAGAACTGTTAGAACCCACACAAATATGTAATTAATTATTTAATAACAATATGTTTAAGCAATTTTGTTGGTCAGTATTGTCACATATCGTAATACTTTTTAAATTTTTAATCCTCTATTTGAAGCACAACATTGAATTTCACTGCACAAGCGCAAATAACTATTTACAAGAAATATTTAAAACGGCAAACATAGCCAGAAAACGTAACATATTTTTAAATCCATAACTAAAACTAATATAGTAAATGCAATGATGAAGAAGTTGCCAAACCCAAAATTATAATTAATAGAAATACGAGCATATAAAACACTAACAGGAAGTTGACAATACAATGACAGTGGCAACATTCTCCCACCTTTTGTATTGCGTATAAACATTCATATTGCAATACAAAACGTCACTACAAAAAAATAATGATAACGAAAAGAAAATGTTATTCTTAATACACAGAAAATTAGTCATTAGAATAATTCACAAGTCCAATCGTTTTATAGGAACAACTTTTCGACAAAAGCGGGTTTTCTCAATAGCCTGTGATTGTCCTTCCCGATGCTCATCAGCTTCTGAAGACGTCTTATTCGAATTAGTGGACCCGCGGTTGTTATGAGCAGAAATGTAAGCGTCATTTTCCATATTTTCAGGTAGGACTTCTAATATTTCAGTCGGACTCATTTCTAAGAGATATAAATTCTTTGTATCGGTCGAATGATTTCTCCATTGGCTATACGTAATTTACTCGATGTTATCTTTGCCTTTGAACAGCTCAATAACAAAAGGCCAGTTTAAGCGTTTCGCATTGTCTGAACCAATGAGAACCACATCTCTAAGGGATAGGATGTGTCTTTTCGATGTGGTAACCTTTTATTTCTTAAAAGTTCTGCCAAATATTCTTTTTGGAACCGTTGGCGTAATTGACAGCGTAAGATTTGTAAGTAACGAACCCATTTACGAAGATGTTTTGCATCTACAATGTCCAAGTAGACACTTTCATTTCCCTTCATATCTTGTATAAAGTCTGAAGGTTTGATAGCCTTCAACTCATTTGGATCATCATAAAGGTATGTAAGTGGACGTCCATTGACTATACTTAAATATTCGCAAAGCAAAGTAACCATTTCTTCGTATGTTACACAAGACCGTCCTAATACTTTTCTCAAAAGCTGTTTAACGATGCCTATCATTCGCTCCCACCAGCCTCCATACCATGGGAAAGCTGGTAGATTAAAATGCCATTTGATCTTTTGAATAGCACATTCAGCAATAATTTCTTCCCATTTTAGGGTGCTAAGAGCTCTGGACGTTGCCAAAAAATTAGTTCCGTTATCTGAGTACATAACAGAACTACGTCCTCTTCTAGCAAAAAATCGCCGCATATCTTGCATAAATGCTTCGGTGGATAAAGAGGTCACTAATTCTAAGTGTATAGCACGGTATACTGCACATGTGAAGATCACGATCCCAGTTTTCTCACCTCTTTTCAAGAAAATAGGACCTGCTAGATCAGCTCCGATCACTTGAAACGCAGCAACGCGATTGATTCTATAAACAGGAAGTGGATCAGGAACAATTGGCACTATAGGCTTTGCTGTATGCTTCTTACATATTACCATACCTTTGCAATACTTCTTTAACAATCCTCTGGCCCCGAGGAATCCAAAATCATTAACGTAGATGAGACAAGGTAATTTGTACTCCACCATGATGAAGTTCTTTATGGGTATAATCAATGAGTCTCCTCACAATTGGATGATCTCGTAGAATAATGGGTCAAAATGTCATCTGGATCTTGTTCAAGAATTAGTCTTGATCGAACCTTCAATACGTTATTTTCTTCGTAAAACTGAATTATTTGAATATATTTCTCCCTTTTATCTGATGGCCATTCTGATTGGATTATTCGTATCAGGGCTTCTTCGGCTCTTTCAATTTCTTCGTAAGACAGTTCCTTTGTCAACTTGTAAGAATTTACTCTGATATTCTGGAAATATCTCAATATCCAAGCAGTCATGCGAATGATCCTGGAATAACTGGAAAAGTATAAAAATATTTCTTCAAAATTTTCTTTGGGTTCTACGTTTAGGTTCACGACAACAATCTTTCGACGTCCTACCATTGCCTCTTCAGGTAAGATTATCTCTTTGTATGGCCAAGCGTCTGGGCCTTCATAGAGCCATTTTGGACCCTCCTACCATCGACTCTGTAAAAGTTCAGACCAATTTCACGAGAGTGAAGGTAAATCTGCTGGATTTATATCTCCAGAGACAAATAGCCAATCTTCTATATTTGTCAATTTTTGTATTTCTTTAATCCTGTTACCCACAAATGTATTCCAGGGTTCTGAGTTATTAATCCAAGCTAAGATTATCATTGAATCGACCCAAAAATAGGTCTTCAAAAGCAAATTCAAAGCTTCTATTATTGTCGATGCAATTGTAATTCCAATGGCAGTTCCTAAAAGCTCCAGACGTGGAATTGTAGGCCTCTTAACGGGAGCTACTCTAGCTTTTGCTGAAACCAACGAGTCTGTTACTTCCTGGTCCAATTCGCATCGAAGGAAAGCACAGCAAGCATACCCTAATGCCGATGCATCTGTAAATATGTGAACGGTAGCATTTTCTACACTTCCACTCAGTATTCTACGAGAAATTCTACATTTATTAATTAGATCTAAATGTCTAGCCCAACGTTGATATCTTAATAGAATATCTGATGGTAATTTATCGTCCCAATCTAATTTATCGCACCAGGCTCTTTGGAGAAGTTTTGGTAAGAGTGTAGCAGGTGAAGTGAAACCAATAGGATCATAAATACTATTAATTATAGAAAGTAGTTTTCTCTTTGAAATAATTTCATTGCATCCAGTGTCAATTTGAGGATTAACGCAATATAGCTCATCAGTTTCTGTATCCCACTTAATGCCAAGAGCACTTTGACTTTCCTGATCTTCAATTCCAGTGTGAGCCCAACATCTTAATTCAAAAGATGCTGCATTCATCATTTCCATAGCTTGTTTCTTGAATTGTTCTAATTCTTCTTGGCTTTCAACACTGATTGTTAAATTTTCAACACAGAAATCTTGATTAAGTTTCTCCTCAGTCATCTGAAGAAATTCAAGTTGGTACTCAGGTAAACTAAGATGGTGGTGAATGAATTTCAAGAGAAATGGACTTGAAGTTACTCCAAAGACAACTCGGCAATGTCTGCAGAACTCTAATTTTGATCTATCCTCAATATTCCACCACAAGAATCTCAAATAATCACGATCCTCAGGTCGGACATTCAACTGTAAAAAAGCTTGTTTTATATCAGCTTGTTTTATAATTCCATAATTAATTGCTCCAGTACGAAACCTTAAAAGGATGGAGAAAATCTGCTCTGAAAGACTTGGTACAACACTTAAACATTCATTTAAAGATGCGTAACCTGATCGTTTGAAGGAAGCATCAAATACGGGACGAACTTTAGTTAATGACTGGCCTATGGGGAAGGTAATGGCCGGGTATCGAAATTTCATTTTCTGGTATAGATTCTATAATGCCATCCCTTTGCCATTGTCTCAAAACATCATCGTAAGCCTCGAAAATATTTTCTTTTAGTAAACGTTTTGTTACTGAGCGCAATCTCGATTCAGACAATCTTACCTATTATACACAGGTAGATGGCCAGTTAACCAAGGTAAGGCGACTTCGTATCTGTGATCCTTTCTCTTAAATGTTTCTTGAAAATGGACTAAAGTCTATTCTTCCGACAACTTCACAGATTTATGTTCTGAGGGTTCGACAAAACCTAAATTTTCTAACTCCCAAATCTTAGGTATTTCAAAATTTTGTAAACAAAAGGTTATCATGTTTACTGTAGTTGTCTTCTTCTCACTTCCCAGAATACTCCATCCAAGGCTAGTTTCAATAGCAGATATACCTGATTTTAGCACTTCGATTCTTCCGGTTAGTATTCTTCCAAGTACATCAGCCCCAAGCAGCAATCTTATAGGAAGATCTTCTTCTCCAATATCAGTTAAGACAATGCTATGATTTTCAAGTTCAGCTAACAAATGCTTATCACGTACTCTGGGCAGCACTGTCCAAATTTTTGGTTGATCAAGCAATGACACTTGGCAAGAAAACTCTTTATCGATTCTCTCAAGGTTGATTAAATAGCGATAATGATCAGCTTCAGGAGTTCGTCCTACTCCAAATAAACCTTTGGATAAAACATCCTTTTCTGTAAGTGAAAGTCTAAGTTCTCTTGTTAAGTCCTTTTCTATGAAAGAAAGATGAGAACTGTCGTCCAATAAAGCTCGTACATACTGCCTTCTTTGTCCATTTTTCAATCGTAAAACAAGAGTTTTCAAATAGATCGGTTTTGTAGAGGAAGGAATCGTAAAGAGTGTGGTTATAGTTTCTTCCTTCTTTTTTCCTTTTTAGGAGGAACATTACTTCTAGAGTTAGGCAAATCAGGGCATTAGATTGCATAGTGTCTCTTTGAACAAATGACACGCCGTACATTACTATGACATTTTTCAGCCATGTGCCCTTGTTTTAGGCAAACTAAACAAAGTCCCTTCCGTAAGACACTTGACTTCTTTCCCTCTATAGTCATCGTTCCAGCTTTACCACAATCTTGACTTAAGTTAAAATTTTTTTTGCAAAAAACGCATTGAATTTTTCCTTGTGTAGCAGATATAAGAGCAGAAGCAGAAGGAATTTCAGGCTTTTCTGAATTAACTACTTCTTTTTTAACCTTACTTTGGCACCCGAATCCAGATCTTGCCAAATTAATCATTTCTTCATCATTAACTTCCTGCCTTAAGAAAGCCATAAGATTTCCCAAAGATATTTGACTGTTTTCTGGAAGCCCTGCGTCTTTATTCAAAATGCTGGATGTTCTATGCCTCTCCCAAGCTCTCAACACATCCTCAGGAAGGCAAGATTCCACTAGAGGCGATAAAAAATCTTCAAACTTATCTTTAGATCTACCCAACATGTCTAACGCTCGTAGATGCGACTCTGGTTGAGCATATAAAGTTGTTAAATCAATACACTTCTGTCCACTAACGGCATTTTTCATTACCATCTTAAGTAATTCTCGTACATAAACTTGAACTAGTAGATCTTTTCTGTCGAATCGTTCCTTGAGTAACTCAATTGCTGCAGGATAATTTTCAGCCGTAGGTGGGAAACTCTCAATTAAACTAGTAGCTCTAGTTCCAGTAACAATCGCCGAGATCAAATATTGAAATTTGTCTTCAGGTGGCATGTCTTCATCTTCGTGAATTCTAAAAACTGACTCCAGAATCACAAGAAAGATTTTATATCTCCATCAAATTTCTTTAATTCTAACTTAGGGAAGAGATATTTTCGATCACAAGATGATTTAACCGATCGTGAATCAGTATCATTTTCGAAGTTTTCATTCTTCGATCTGAAAGATAAATACCGATCTTTGTAAATTTCGGCCTCACTAAAATCTTTACAATACATATCTTCTTTAATTAATCAACAACTCAGAAATAGATTCCTGCGTCGTTGAAAGCGTTGAAATTTATCAGTCAGTTGCGTACTTAATTCGCGAAGTTTAATACTACCTCTGATTTCGTAATTTCCTCATCAATAGTCTTTGCAGTGATCGTAACTGCTGTGCGTAAAGCTTTCGTTTCAATGCTTCCATAATTAAAATACTTAAAGAAATTAATCAAATCTATAAAATAATTTCGTACTTTGTTTATAGATTTCCGTTTAAATCTTTTGAAGCTGTCCTGTCACGGACGCCAGATGTCACAAATCGTAATACTTTTTAAAAGTTTAATTCTTTATTTGAAGCACAACATTGAATTTCACTGCACAAGCACAAATAATTATTTACAAGAAATATTTAAAACGGCAGACATACGCAGAAAACGTAACATATTTTTAAATCCATAACTAAAACTGATATGATAAATAGAATGATGAAGAAGTTGCCAAACACAAAATTATAATTAATAGAAATACGAGCATATAAAACAGTAACAGAGGAAAAGTTGACAATACAATGAAAGTGGCAACAAGTATAACACGAATAAAAAAATCTTAATTTTTTTTTTATAATTCGTGTTATACTGACCAGAAAAATATTATGAAAATAAATTATAACTGATCAAGAAATACTAATGGTGATGAGGGAAAAATACATAATATATATTAAAAGTTTTCAGCACACAGAATTAAAATATCAGTATACCAACATAAATTTGTGTGTTTCGCAATACATATTAAGAATAATTCAACATTTGTGTTTGATTAGGGTGTTCAAGTGAATATGATTCATATGATATAATTTCATTCATAAAATGATATTTTTATGATAATTTTATTTGTTATTAAATATGAATACATTTATACATTTTCAACTCTTTCGCTTCAAATGATCATTAAATATATTTTATAGCTATAAATTCAGGTATTTTGCTACATAATGAAACAGATTTATTGTTTTCTTAAAACATAAACAAAGTGAGTGAATTCAAAAACTATCTGAAGGAGTCCAAAAGACACATGCATCCAAGCCCTTTTAAAAAATCATTCGATTATTCTAAGTTTGTGATAAAATAACTACTATTTATTTTGGGTAATTTTGTTTTATGATTTATTTGCAATTACTCTCAAAACTTTAAAAAGAAACTGCACACAAATAAGCATCGCCATTGCAATTCATATTTTAGATTATGAAACACACACAGTCTTGTTAATTTCATATTTTAATTACTTTTTGGATTTTTTCTTTTTTGTTTTGCTAGAGAAAAATAAGCTTACATAAATAAATTAAAAGCAAGGAAAAAACAAAAGTAATTAGAAACACAATTCGCTTTCTTGAATCACTTTCAAAATACCGTCCGGTTTATCGTGCTTCAAGAACACAAATGGAATTAAACGCTTCCTCGCCGACAATATTTACAACTCAAAAGAATAGAAAATTTGCGTGAAACTTAAAAGTTGGTGCGAAAGACTTCAAGAAAAAGAGTCTCCATGAATAACTTAATTACATTCACTTGCGAGCGTTTTAGTAAATATGTGAATACAAACATTATTTTTTTAACTCTTTTCATGCGAAGGGCAATAATTCATTATTTTTATTTTAAACTGCACGCATGTAAATAGAGATAAATAAATCCAAGCTGCCCAGTTTAAGAAATGGTATAAAGTAACGGTAGAACCTTTTTTGTGTTAATATTAAACATAATCATTCTGGAGTATAGGGAAAAACTATGAGAAAAAGGGAACTTCGTGTATCAGCTTCCAACGGAAATGTCAACTTCTTGTCTTTTTTCTTCTCCGTTCCTGTCTTATATTCTACCTTGAAGATGGCGATGGGGAAAAGGAAGGGGGAAAAGAAGCATTTTTCACGCGGTCACGGGATGAAGTAGAAAGAAAAAAAGGGGAAAAACCTAAATGTATGCTAAGCTCCTTCATCTTCATATCTCATCTGAGGGGAAGTATTTCTTTTCCTTAAAGAAAAGGAACGGAGGGAAATGACGGGGAAAAATATACAAACTTTTCATCTTCTTTTTCTCTTTTTTCTCCCCTCTTCTGCTTACAAACTAACAGAGTCACTCATTTTACATTGAGAAAGGGAAAAGGGTGGGTGGTGAGGCATAAATGCGAGATGGGATCTTATTTTTAAAAATCTTTTTTCCTCTTTTACTTGAGTGGGAAAAAAATTTTTACTTTTGAAAAGAGAGACAGGCAGATGCGGAAGGGTTTCTGCGTTTTGCTGATTAATTAAAAAGGTATATCGCGTATACAAAACATGACTCCAAAGGGGTGGAGCGGATGACGTAGGAGGGATAGAGGAACATTTTCTTAAGATTATTCTCGCGATAAACTGAGCCAAGTCCACTCGCAAGGTGAACATAGCAAGTAGCCTTTCAAAAGGACCACCTTATGAGATCGCTGTCAGTTAACACCAAAAGAATTTGCAATCAATACACGGCACGCGCGTTTCTACTATGAAAAGCCCTGCAATTCATTTTCTGCCATGTGTGATTCTCAAAATAACTTCTTTAGTAAATAGTTATACTGTGAATATTATAAGTATTTTCTGAATAAAAAAGACTGTCATGTGTGAAGCGCTTTAAATAATTTAGCGCCTTTAAATTTAATTTTTTAAATATTAAACATTCGCATGTGGAGAAAATCATATCCATTTTCCATAATTTATATTTTTTGTAGATTTTTAAATATCAAAACATTCTTTTAATATGAAAAGGTTACTTACCATTTATTTACTTTATTTATTAACTACAATTGTCTTATTTATGCCTGTAGAAATTTTTTTATAAAGGAAACTAGTTTCATTTTGCATAGCAAATAACCTAGTAACTTTAGTTTGCTTTAAGTTTCTTTGAAACTAATGAGCTACTTTCCTTAAAAAAAAGGAGGAAACCCTGAAAACTAATTCGAAATTAAAAGACAAAAAAAAATTTACATCCGCTTTTCATCAAGTCTCATGTCGGCCTCATGACCATCCATTGCAACAAGAGGAATCTCCATGGATGGTTGCAAATACACGCTGATTCGTTCATTGGGTGTTGTTAGTAAAGGAATGAATAAACTGCCGTTAAATATAATAAATGTTATTCCAAATTAAGGATTTTGTTGAACGATGCTATTCTTTAGAAACATGGATGTTATGTTGTAACTCATATTTATTTATTTTTTTGAACTTTAACTTTTTAGATTGGCAACATTAAGCTTTATTTGTCCTAAATTAAAGTTTAAAACAAAAAAAGTAGTTAAGATTCTTCTAATCATTTAAATTCACGCAATAAAATATTAAAATGAAAATATCTTTGTTCTTCTTGTAAATATTGTATTGTAGTGGTAGTTTAGTATTTAAATAAAGTATTTTCAATATCAAGAGCGTCTTTTTTCTCGAGTCGTAACATATGGCATCCGTCTGACAGGACAAGAATCGAAAATAAGAGTACATTTTGGATTCAAATTTTCTATTAACAATACGATTTGAGTTTTAGGTGTAAATATTTCTACTTTTTAAATTTGTTAAATACTTCATGATGGATGCTTTGAATGTGCAACGTAAAACTCTGCGTATGTCGTTCACGAACACTGTTAAGACTATCAATGATGAAATTAATGATGAAAGTCGAAGCTTCCAAGATTCGTGAATTAAGTTCATTGTTATCTGATAAGTTTAAACGCTTGGAAGAAACTCAGAATGCAATTTCTGAATTATTACTTGGTGATGGCGACGAAATACAAGAGAAAGAGTACGTTAAGGATTTTGGTGAAGTTGAAAGTTATAGGGAACAATACTTTTCTCTGAAATTAAAAATAGAAAATCTTGAAAATTCTGATGACAAAATAAGCCAGTCACAATGTAATCGTAAGTACCGGTTACCAAAATTAGATATTCAGAAATTTAATGGAGATACTAAATCTTTTTTGGGATTTTGGAGCGAATTTTCGAGAATTCATGATGATGAAGAAATGCCTGCTGAAGATAAATTTCAATACTTAATTCAGGCAATGACTCCTGGATCTAGAGCTGCCAGTTTAATTGAAAGTTTTCCATCTACAGCTCAAAATTATTCCAAAGCGATTGAGTTAATGAAGGAAAGATTTGGCAGAGAAGATTTATTAGTACAAATATATGTTCGTGAATTACTTAAAATGGTGATGAAAAATGCTGTAAGTGGTAGAAAATGTACAGATTTGATTACTTTATATGACCAACTATTTAAGAGCTTTAGATACCTTAAGAAGATCTAAAGAAAAATTTGTAGTTTGTTTTTATCCCCTTTGATCGAATCCTGTCTTCCGGAAGATGTTTTGAGAGCTTGGAAAAGATACAGGATATCAAATATTTCAAATGACAGCGATGAAGTTGCTGAATGCAGTCAAAGATACCTAGAGAAGTTCATGAAGTTTTTAAGGCAGGAAGTTAATGGGGAGGAAATGATCAATTTAGCTCGGTCAAATTTCGGAACGCAAGTTAAAGGTAAGAAGGAAAACGGTACTTTTAAGGATAGTATTCCCTCTGCTTCGGCCTTAATTGCATGTACGAAGGAAAGAGCTAAGTGTGTATTTTGTGAAAAGCATCACCCAAGTCAAGATTGCGGAAAAGCTACTATCATGTTACAAAAACAAAAAAGAGCAGTTGTCATAAAAAAGGAGTTTGCTTAGTTTGTTTAAAATGTGGACATATGGCTCAAACATGTCACAGCAATATGCGCTTCGTTATTTGCAAAAAAAAAGACATTATGTAATACTTTGTTCAGAGCTGCCCAAAACAAATCGATCAAATGATGCTTAAATTCCTACAAGTTTGCCGGAAGAGGTGAACGCAGAAGCACAATTTTCAAAGCCTTTTTCACAAAATGTCACTTATTTGAAGACGCTTATGGTAAGACTTCAAAACAAAGAAAGAATCCAATGTGTTCGTGCTCTACTAGATGATGGTTCCCACCGATCCTACTAAGAAAGAGAATTAGCCGAAGAACTTCAACTTTCTTCTTTAGGAAAAGAAGTTTTATCCCTAGGACTCTTCGGAAGAAGACAAACTCTGGAAGTAATACATACTCGCTATTGTGTCGAAATAAGAAGTATTAATGGGAAGGCTTCATGTCGAGTACTAGTATTAGATCAGTCTAAAATCTACATGATTCCTCCAAGAGTAAGAGACAAATATTTGCTGGCAGAACTTGAAAATAATGGAATTTTCTTAGCAGATATTGGCGAAAATACTCCTAATATTAAGATGTCATTAGGAGCTGATGCACTTAGAAAAATTCTGAGAGGAAGAGTACAAGTTCTTAAGTCAGATATATCAGCTGTTGACACAATTTACGGTTGAAGCATTCTAGGATGTGCTAAGAAAACTTCTACAATAGCCATGGTCTCCGTTTGCTTGCAGAACTTCCAAATTTCAAAGATATGGGAATTAGATGTTTTAGGAAACATTGATCCCATAGAGAAGAAGAATACAAAAATTTTGGAATAAGAAACCTTGGAACATTTTAAAACAACTGTCCAAATATATAAAAATAGACATGAAATAGCCTTATCTTGGTTGGCTGTGGTCATCCACCTGTGTACGATAAATTTGATGTTGCTGTATCAAAACTTCGCACAGTCACCAAACGCCTTGTTAAAGAAAAAATTTATGAAGCTTATGATGATGTCTTTAAGCAGTGGAAAAATGATGAAATCATAGAAATTTTTCCTAAAAAATGAAATTAAGAGACCTAGTCATTATCTTCCCCATAGACCAGTTATTAAACTGACACAAGTAATACCACTAAAATCCGTCCAGTCTTCGATGCATCCTTTAAACTTACTGGATATGCTGCACTGAACGAGTGTCTAAGTGTTGGTCCAAGTCTTTCTCATCAGATTACTCCATTCTTATCGAGATTTCGTTCTAAGGTCACCGGTGTGATTGCGGATATCATCTAGCCCCTTTCTTTTCAAGCTACAGTAAAACACCACCTTAGTTTAGAAGAATTTCAAAAGAACTCTTATAAAGGCACAGTTGAGAAGTTAAAAGGAGGATTTTATGTAGGCAACTTTACAGTCAGTATTGAAAGTGAAAAAGAATTAGAGATATTCAAGAAGCAAGCTTTAGAGGTCATGAATACTGCATATTTCGAGTTGAAGTGTTGGGCTCACAGTGGAATTCAAGGCCCCGAACAAAATGTACTTGGACTAAAATGGGACACTCAGACTGATAAGCTGTTTTGCGCAAGTTCCAAAATAGATGTAAAAGATGACGAGGCCATTACGAAGAGAAAATTACTTTCGGTCATCCATAGTATATATGATCCTATTGGCTTTACCTTACCTGCAACTTTGCTCCCAAAGATACTGCTACAGGAAGCATGAATCAGTAAGGTAATAAGGGATGAAGAATTACACCTTGACACTCAACGACGATATCAAAGATGGCCTAAGTATATCGATCTTCTTACAGAATGCAGAATTTCTAGAAGAATTTCCTATGAATCTCCTGATAAGGCTAATTTGCATGTTTTCACTGATGCATCTTCTCATGTATATGCCTGTTGCACCTTCTTAAGAAGTGAAAATGATAAGATGGATATAAAGGTTTCCTTAGTTGTTGTAAAAGCTAGAGTAGCACCTGTTCAAAGACCTACCACCCCAAGACTAGAACTGTTAGCAGCTACTATTGGAGCAAGAATGACTTCCGGTATACTGGAAGATCTACACTTGCTTTTGAAGACAGCTTTATGGACTGATTCCATGACAGTGTTAGGATGGATAACCAAAAAGGAATCCTGGAATACATTGGTTGGAAATAGAGTCAAGGAAATAAGAAAACTCACTAATGTCAATGACTGGAGGCATGTACCTGGAGAAATTATCCCAGCTAATCTGCCTTCTCGATCTTGCAAATGGTTTGATATTTTGTGAAGTAAATAGTAAGAGGGACCAGACTGGTTACATGATCCACCAGAACTTAGGCCTTACTCTGAAATAACTCTTCCTGAAGAAACTATGTTGTTAACGCAAGACTGTCTTGACAAATCTGAGTGTAGACACAAAAGAAAAATTTGGGGGATAGGTTTATATTTTTCAAGTTATCCTAAGATTCACCATATAATTGCCTGAATTTTACGATTTTCATATAATTCTAAAAGGAATTCTCTGCGAATCACATCAGAGTTAACATGCGAAGAAATGAAGAAAGCTAAACTTGCCCTCATAATAATAGTTCAAACAGAACTCATACCTGAGTTAAAGGAAAAATATGCCAAATCAGTATGATTTTATGAAGAATCTGGAATCATAAAAATTGAAACTAAATTGATTTTGGGTGAAAATCCAGATACTTTTCAGAGACCAACTGTATTTCCCGATCATCCAATTATGAAAATGTTCATAAAACTATAAATAACAGTGGTGTTCAAACGACTCTGGACCACATTTGAGAACATTACTGGATTCCTCGAGGTTGACAGATAGTTCGTGAGACTATAAGCAAATGTGTGATTTGCAAAAAGTACTCAAGTAAACCAGTAGAGCCTGATAAGAGGTGATAGTTCACCTCTACTTTTAGAGAGAACTAAACGCCTTTCTGCATTTTAAGTCACTGGTGTTGATTTGGCTTGACCTTTATTCTTATGCCAAGGTATCAAGGCATGGATTGTACTGTTCACATGTGCCGTTTACAGGGAGGTTCACCTAGAGCTTGTTACATATTTATCACATCTGAGACATTTATGCAAGCAGTGAGAAGATTTTTTTGCAAGGAAAGGAAGAGCTTGCGTGACGTACGAAGAGATGCTCACAGTTCTGTGTGACGTGGAAAGCGTCTTCAACAGTAGACCTCTTACATATGTTTCGGATGATCCAAAGGAAATGGCAGCAATAACTCCAGTCCACTTCATACAAGGTATTAAAGGATCAGAAGTACAAGACTTAGACAAAATTGATTCAAAGCATTTATAGAAAAGAGTTCGTTATGTACAAAGTATAAGGGACGACTTACGAAAACTTTTTCAGAAGGAATATTAGCTTAGATTTTGAAACAGGATTATTTGAACGTAATCCTGTTTCAAAATCTAAGCGAAAGCAAATTTCTTTTGGAGAAATAATACTCGTCGGTTGTGATAAAACCAAAAGATTGAACTGGCCTCTTGGATTAGTTTTGGAGTTATTCAAACGCAAGGATAATGTCGAGAGAGTTGTAAAATTGCAGGTAGCAAATCGAGAAATCATCCGTCCAGTGCATCGCATTTTTCCATCAGAGCTGAATGCGAAGGAAATACCGATGAATATTCTGAAGGCTAGGCAGTCAGCAAGTGATGCCCCAAATGGAGCTCATGACATTCCTGAAGTGATGACTACTGTGTCAGAGACACCTAAAAATGCTGTTAGTCCAGATAGAGATAAACATAAACTTGGTGAGGTTGACAAGTCCATCCTATGAAACGACTGGATTCATAGACTAGTTACTTTAATTTTGTTTTTCTTAAGTAATTTAGTTTACTTTTGTATGTATTGTTAAGCAAGATCCTTCACAATATAAAGGTGGGAGTATGTTGTAACTCAAATTTATATTTATTTTTCTGAACTTTAACTTTTTAGATTAGCAACATTAAGTTTTGTTTGTTCTAAATTAAAGTTTAAAAGCAAAAGTAGCTAATTCTCTTTTAAGCATTTAAATTCACGAAATAAAATATTTAAATGGAAATATCTTTGTTCTTCTTGTAAATAGTGTATTGTAGTGGTAGTTTAGTATTTAAATAAAGTATTTTCAATATCAAGAACGTCTTTTATCTCGAGTCGTAACGTGTTAAGTGGTGTTGTTTTCGGAAAGCATGCGTCGAGTTAACACGTGAAAAATAAATGTGTTGTTCTTACAAAAGAAAATGTTCCGTAGAAATTTTCTCCCACGAGAGTTTATTTATCTTGAGAATTATATTTCAATTGAATTCTACTTTCTTAAAAATACCCTTAATTTTATGAAAGTATCTGAATTCTAAATTGAAATGCCAGAGGACCAATAATTTAATTTCCAGGATAGTTTTAAACATAGAACTTTTTTTTGGGTAAGCATGAATAATAGATAGGTTAACGGGTTGTGAATTTTCGCCCATCACCAAGCGCTTCGTCATTTTAGAACAATAATCATGTGACGTGGTTACATCTAAGCTGGCATCTTCCTATTCACATCTATGTCATATCAGCTGAAAGATTTTGTGCATCACAGATTAATATGCATACGTCGCCAACATATGGAAAACTAGAGAGGGAGAGTGTGATCACCTTCTCAACCACTGCCCGTGGCAGAGAAAGCTCCACTTTGCATAGCTGAACAGGAAGGGCGAGGAGCTGCTGAGCCGCAAGATCTTTATTCAGATGAATCTGCATGACGTCACTATCCACATACATTTGAGATTAACGTAGAATATTTTCCTTAGAATACTGGTTGTGAATGTTGAACGAAAATACAGACTTTTTAATCTACTTTTTATATTATACCAGAATGATTGTAGAACTATTGGTCTGTAGATTATTGTACTGTTACAGCATATAACACTTGTAACAAAACCAAATCCAAGTTCTTTTACATAATTAATGGCGCGGACAAGCTTGATCGTCGATTAATTTTACATGACAAAAAAATCGTTTCATTATGATGGAAAAAATGCTGGATTATGCGAGTAGCCACGGTAAGATTACGAATTAGAATTATGAACCTGTGGTATGGAGTAACTAAGTTTACAAATATTTGTTTGTTTGCAACATAATTCCGGCTCTCCTTTTCTACCAATAGAAAGGTTGCTAATTACAGTCAGTCTATTCTTAACTTTGAATCACGATAAGTTGACCATTCTAGTCCAGCTACTGGAAAGACACTGCGACAATGACCTACATTCCGCGCTTCAGTCATGAATAGTCAACATGACGAATCTTTCGCAGTGTCAGGGTCTGAACCTAGCACCTCCTAGATTCACGTACCGGGCATTTCCCAGCCAAGCTATAAAGGACTTATTTAAGTTTCGATTTCTAATGGGTCTAACATTCATGAATTGTAAGAAGAACAATCTTATAATCGACTAAATATCTAAAAGAGCGCCGTTATCATTATTGGAAAGTAGTGAATTCTAATCCCGACTTAAACGAAGATCCTTCGTGTTTATTAAAGTGGCTAAGGTAGGTTATATAGGTCGTGGTCATAATGCCCTCAAATGAAATAATATCCTTCGGGGTGGCAGTAGTGGGTCTCCTCTGCTTACACCCAAGTTCTAAATTACAAGCAATGGACTCTTTCCCAGTAGCTTTAATTTAAATATAGAGCCCAATTCTCTGTGACAGGTACAGGGAGTTATGCTGGTGGCTGGAACAACTAAATACCTAAACAACAAGATAGAGCTTTTACAGGTATCTCTGACAAACCAGGAAAAAAACCGTCAATGAGGCTTTAGTTTTACTTGAGAATGCAGCTCGAAATTTGAGTGCAACTAAAATACTTGGGCCAAATGATCTGAGAACTGAAACTAGAATTAGATTAGCCATGAATAGCGAAACTTTTTATGGCCTAACGCTATTATATAAATTTATCAGCACAAATACAAAAATAAACCTATATAAAACCATGATAAGACCTGTTTGATGTCCCTGAACTGAATTCTGCGTGTTCGGTGGAAGAAGACGGATCGGAGTCTTCGTCACTTAGAAGCAGAGACCGAGCAGAAGAGTCCCCAATACTGGATCCGCCACCTTCAACAGGCATTTCACTTGAAGAACATTGCAGCAAATATAAATTTTTACTTTTACTCCTGAACTGAATGCTAAGTTTGACACTAGGCAGAAGATCATCATTGGTTGATTTTAGAAAGAAAAATTATCAGGAAAATTTTTGGATCCATTGATCCATTATGCAAAGCAACAATTTTAAATCACGCATATTAACGCATATATATATATATATATATATATATATATATATATATATAATGTAAGAAATATGGCGAACCCAACAATCTTAAGTTAGTAGAAGAAATCTACGGTAGATGACTGGGTCAAGTTTTTAGATATAATAACAAGCTCTCTCTCTCTCTCTCAAAAAAAAAATCAATTTTGGAGGATAAAAGACGAAGAGGAAAACATGCAACCAGATGACTTGTTGTGAGGTTGAAAGAGACATAAAACAGTACGATTGATCAGAACAATATGACTGATCTGTTCATATCACGTGATTAAGCTAGGTAGGATAATTAATCAGACAGCTATGGGTCTACTGATAATAAAGAAGACGAATAAAATACACTACTGGCCATTAAAATTGCTACACCAGGAAGAAATGCCGATAACAAAATGATATTTATTGGACAAATATATTATATTAGAAATAACAAGTGATTTAATTTTCAAAGAATTTGGCTGGATTGATTCTGAGAAATCAGTACCCAGAACAACCACCTCTGTGTGGCAGTAATAACAGCAATTATACGCATGGGCATTGAGTCAAACAGAGATTGGATTGCATGTACAGGTACAGATGCCCATGCAGCTTCAACACGATGCTACAGTTCATCAACCGTAGTGACTGGCGTTTGGTGACGAGCCAGTCGCTCGGCAACCATTGACCAGACGTTTTCTATTGGTGAAAGATCTGGAGAACATGCTGGCCAGGGCAACAGTTGAACATGTACCGTATCAAGGAAGGTGCGTATAATACTGGCAACATGCATTCGGGCATTATCCTGCTGAAACGTCAAGGGAAGCCGCAGCCATGGTCTCCGAGCTGAGAGTCCATGCTGCTGCAAACGTCATCGAACTGTTGTGCACACACTTGTTGTCTTCCAAACGACCCCGTTTCTTGACTCACGGCTCGTGACGTGGTTGCACGATCCATTACGGCCATGCGAATAATATGCCTATCTTCTCGGCTACTAGTGATAGGTGGCCGTTGAGATCCCGCATGGCGTTCCGTATTACCGTCATGAAACCATCGATTCCATATTGTGCTAACAGTCATTGGATCTCGACCAACGCGTGCAGCAATACTGCGATAAGATAAACCGCAATCCCGGTACGCTACAATTCGACCGGTATCAAAGTCAGAAACGTGCTGGTACGCATTTCTCCTTCTTACACGAGGCCACGAGGCATCACAACAACTTTTCACCAGGCAACAACGTTCAAATGCAATTTGTGTATGAGGAACCGGCTGAACAATTTCCTCATTTAAACATAATGTAGGTGTCGCTACTGGCGCCTGATTGTCTGAATGCGCTGAAAATCTAATCATTCGCATATCACAGCACCTTCTTCCTTTCATATAAATTTCACGTCTGCAGCATGTCGCCTTCTTGGTGTAGCAATTTTAATGGCCAGTAGCGTACTTTATTATCGTAAGTCAACGTATATATGCGAATTTAAGTAGCCATACTCCTTTACTGTGTAATTCATGATTTTCGAGTGTTACAGTCTGATCGCTAAAAAGAAAAATATTTTCAAAATTTTAATGACCAAACTAGAGAATACGATTAATAATGACATTCTGCATTGACATTGCTTTGATGTTTGCATTTTTTTCGGAAATTCAATTTATAATCCTTTATTTCATAATACAATTCTTTTAAAAATTCCCTATTTGAAGGCGAATCCAAGAGCTTAGTCATAAAATAAGAATGAGATTTATAAAAATATCAAAGGAATATATAAAAAAGTATCTCCTATTAAATATAAAAATAATGTGTTGCTAATTAAAAATTTAACTTCTAATGATTAACTACCACAGTAAATTAACTATTACAGATTTGAATGTTTATAGAATAATAACAGGTAAAAATTTATCCATATAAGCACATACATATACTTATATTACTTACATTAGATAATTAAGCTATAGCTAGCATAGTCTGTGTGACTCAATATCGTGCCGTTCAACAGTTAAAAGGCTTGATTCCCACTTTGAATTTGATCAATTCAACTCTTCCGTAATCCATTTTAAAATTTGAAGATTATATCAAATTTGTTTTTATAAAAATCGTGAAATAAAGAAACCAAACAATAAAAAGTAAAATGTTAGGGAACTAGCAATCTTTTAAAGTATATATATATATATATATATATATATATACTTTTTTCACTGTTTGTATCAAGTTTTCACCCAAAATGAAAACAGCTGCAAGGATAGGAATGGTTTCATAACAAGTCTAATTGCATTTAATTATACAAGGAACTGTTTTATCTTCTTCTGTTCTTACTGCACATAGCTGACTTGGGCTTAATTGTTACTCGAATGTTAGGAGTTAAAATTTCACTATTTAATAACTACGTGCTATAATAGAAATGTTAAGTGTTTCTTCTTCACACATTCTATTTATTCGATTACTTCAAGGTGCAAAAGAGCGTTTGCAAAAGAAGCTAGATAATATACAGATATTTTTAAATAAAAGTATTAATCATCCAAATCGCAGTTTTTTCGAAAGCTAAGATTATGTCTTCCTTGTGTCGATGGGGGTGCTTATGTCTTCCATTCATTGGCCGGTCTATTAAATAAAGTATTAGCAATGACTTTGACCACAACAGTTCTTAGGTTCGATTCTCAACTTGTGTTGGGTTGTTTGTCAGGATTTTTAAAGTTCTCTTTTAACTTTTCATTCCTTCAAGACAAATGACGTGTGCAAGAAGAGATTCAAGTGCTATATAAATTAAGGCAAATCTCAAAATTTAACAAACGATTCTAAAATGCTTAAATCTTATAACAGCTTAAGATGTTAAAGATTTTTCTTCAGATTCATTTGTCGAAACGTTATAAGAAAAACTTGAAAATGACCCTCCACAAACAATAGACACCACGAAAAGCTTCACTGAAACGTAATTATATCTTTGGGTTTCTGTATTTGCTTAAAAGTTACGGGGAAAGAATCTTTTCTCTAAAACATCCACTATCCTTAATGTGCTAGTATTGTTTTATACGTATGCAAAGAACAGGCATGCAATATACTTATTTTGTTTTTAAAAATTGAAAAATGTATTAATTAAAAAAGTTTGATTGGCGTAAATAATCTAACTGAAATAAAATATAATGTTGTATCGCATATTTTTCATTAAATACTTTTCTACTTAGAGCACACTGAACTCTCTGGCACTGTAATGTGGGGAATGGAGGACATCTCATAACGGAAATCCAACCGAGTTGTTCCATCGTAGCTCTGAGTGCACTTGGAAGACTCCTTATGACGAGTTCCAACAACCTTCGGTGAACACGAGGGATCGTCAAGTGCGTTGGGAATAAATCCTGCACCCTTCCGGCGATAAGAAAGACGCCTTATCTAACCAAGTCTCTGAACTCAGAATTTGCACTTTTATATCAATAAATACAGAAGCATCGAAATATGAAATCCCAGTTTTTAGATTTAAAAAAGTACTACATTTTTTTAAACAGTAAATTTTTTTTTTTTTTTTTGATATTTTTACATTTTTTTAAAAATATTTTGAAATCTGGATGCTATGTTTGTAACAAATTTTGAAGACAAAAACTTAGGAAACATTTGGAAAATAGGTGACTCCAATTATAAAAGGACTAAAATAATAGATTTTGAATCTGAATTTTGAAAGGTGCAAAAGATTCTCTATAGAAGTGAAGTGAAAGAATGCTTGCGAAAAGTACACACACAAGAAAAACTGAAAAAATTCCCACAACTCTTTTCATCATAAAACGCCCTTTACTTTATAGAGAATAATAAATTTTCCACTTTAAGGCAATAAAAAAATTTAGAAAATTTAGAATTCTGTTCTTTAATGAGAATATCAAAGCTACAAATAGATTATTGTGATTTACTTATATTTCTCTCCTTCATTTCTTACTAAAAATGAAAAATGTTTTAAAATTCTTAAAATAAATTCTAAAAAAATTACTTCTGATACTTTTTAAGCATTATTGAATAAAAATAATGAAAAAATAATTTTATAAATAAATTTTTTTCTACTTTATTTATACTAAATTTTTTTTTATAAAAAAATTAATTTTATAAAAAAATGTGAGCATAAATTCAATATTTAAATAATTCTTAAACCACTTTTAAAATATTTGGAATTTTAAATTAAGTTTTCGTTAATGGCTTTATTATTTTTATATTCAATGCAAATAAACTTTAAAATTATCTGAAACCTAAGAAAAATATTGAAATCGGGAGAATTTGTAAGAAATTGTATGTGTACAAATGTCGATATTTTCTTAAACATTTTCATATCACTTGTCTCATATCACATTTTAAAATTAAGAGACTCTCCTGTGACGTCAATTCTTTTAAGTGATCTCTTAAAGAATAATTTGTAAAACATTCACTGAAAATTTCATCAATTTTTATCGACTGTTGTTGATGATGAAGTGTTAATGATAATGTCTATCTTTGAGAAATTTATTTTCAGGCAACTCTTTTTTCGTTTTTTTTTTTATATGTGGTACAAATATTTTGCATGTAGAAATACTTGAAATAATTCCTCGTAAGATTCTCTAAAAACAAAAATAAAATTTACCTGAAAAATAGCATTATTTCTTAAAAAAATTATATATATATATATATATATATATGTCGGCATTAAATTATGCATATATATATATATATATATATATATATATATATATATATATATATATATATATATGTCGGCATTAAATTATGCATATATATATATATATATATATATATATATATATATATATATATATATATATATATGCATAATTTAATGCCGACAAGGAAATATCAGTATTTACTCGTTATAGGCATAGGCAAATATTGTTATTTCCTGGTCAATTAAAGTGTATAATAAAAGCAGCCAATTCTCAAAAAACGTAAGACAAAATATTTCTAAGCGATACTTTTTGCTTTTAAAGTAACAATCTACAATTTTAGTCATTTTGATAGTTATTAACTTGTTAAAATCGATGGACATTACCTGTATTGCATTACCAGCTGACGATAACCAGATGCAAACTGACTTGACGTGACGAAAGGATATTTTAAGTGCTAGGAAGATAAAAATCAAGCCTCCTCCCATCATAAAATATCTCTTATTATCTTTTGGCCAATAATTGAAGTTTGCTTTCATAATTTACTGACTTCAAATTACGAAAGCGTACATCAATACTTTAGTTTGCGTGGTGGCCAATTTATCAACACAGAACTGTTATGTGTTACTTTCTTACTTGTTACCAATTATCTGTTTAAATAAAATGTTTATTTTGTTTGCAACTCCAATTTTGTCTGGAGTTAAATTGAGAATGGCTGCATGTAATAGATTGAAACTTATGTGTCCGGTAGTCGGTTTTTTGCTAACTTTGAACATAGATTGTTTTTAATTGTGAAATTTTGTAATTGCATTATTGTAAAGTAATTATCTAATAAGTAATCATTGTAAATTTTGTAATTTATCATTGTAATTGGGCATCAATTAATTTCAAGTTTTGCTTTGCAAATCTTGAAATTAATTTAAAATATATACAATGGTGATATAAAATCATAATAAAATTGCATAGAATTTGATGCAGCGTGTTTTGAAACTCTGATCTGGAATGAAAGGGCGCAGTCCCATTTCCATTTTTTACAGTTTGCATCTAAGCATAATTCCTGAGAAGAAGAAAAAAATATGGATGTGTTTTCGATTATGTCAATAAAAAATTCACTGGAGTCCAACTGGAAAATATTTTAACGTTAGAAATTATAAAAGCTTCGTAATTAAAAGAAAGCTTCAATGGTTCTTTTTTATGTTTAATTTGTTTTCAGTCGATCTGTTTTGAGAGACTTCATTTCATGCTTCGAAATAACGTTTTGAACAAAGCATCTGAGTAAATAACAAACATCTTTACAGACTATCGTTCTTTGTCCAAATTCCTCTTTAACTAGGCGAACGTATTCCACAAGAAGCCCTGACACATGAAAGTGATTGGGGTCATCCCAATAACCTGAGATAATTATCGTGTTGTCCATAATCTCTTTTTACAGATCATCCCTTCATTTCATTTGATTATTTTCAAAACTGCACGACTTTAGTTTAATTGTTGTGTAACAAAAACAAACATTGTATTTTTCAAAAAGATTCATGGTCGACACGACATACAAATCTTGTCATTATCTAAACATTCGGACTTCATTCTAAATCTTGATTCTAATGTGGCTGAAATTCGATGCAAATTTTACTTCTAAGAACATTTTGAATGTTTCTTTCAAAGCGCAGTAGCGTTTAAAGGAGAAAAAAAAACCCTGTAAACTATTCTGAAATAATTCACAAGGAAAGAGTTTTAAACTTATTTCATGGAGCTTTCTTTGTGTGAGAAGGACATTGTTCAAAATATTGGGGAGTGGCCGCACGCTAATGGAATGTTCGGAATTTGTAAAAGAAAAACCCCCTCATCTTTATGCAATTTACTTGTGTTCAGAAATTTATTTCAATAACATACATTTTAAAGTGAAAAGATTTTTCATATTTTTTTAACCAGAAAGAGGTTATTTCGTTCCAGTTTTGAGATCATGATTACACCACATTATCACAATTCTCATTGGTTTAAAATATCCATGGCGTCAGTTAATGTTTAATCATTGCCACATCGTTTAGAAACGTTGTTGTCAACCAGACTTGTCGAAGAATTTGCTGCCTGCCTTCCAATCACATTCTTACAGCAATAGCAAACAAGGCAACGTTCCCCATCAAATATCTGAGTGTCATTGGCGATAAAAAAAATGAACCCATTTATTTTATCAGTAATAAAGAAGTACTTTTTAATTACAATTTTTTCCGTTTGTAAATGTTTTCAAAATTATCAAAATTACCTATTCTAAGTTTTTAGTTTTCAAATTTTTAGCATTTTTGCTTCCAAAATTGAACACGTTGATAATAGAACAGAAGAAAAACCAAAATGAAAAAGACAAGACAAAACTTATATATCGTATATTTTGAAGATAGGTTCGAATTCGTCGTGTTCACCTCGAGCAGATGAATCAGTAGGTCGTGGTCACAATGTCCAATAAAAATGTAATTTAATAACAAAACATTCTGTGTCTAGCAGTCCTCTGTTGAAAGAAACACAGGCAACCAAAAACAACCCAATATTGTAATATAAAACTCAATTTCAAACAAACGGTTCTGAAAATACATTAAAATAATCTCCGCAAATTTTTATCAATTTTTTTTTTAGTTTGTAATTTGATGCTAATTTTTTTCACAATAAATTTTTTTAACCCAAGTTTAATACCATAAAGCATTGAACTACAACTTATAATTCATTAATTTTCATTGATAGATAAAAGTAAACAGACTGGATCAGCTGCCGGGATTTCCTTGGTTCTTAATTCGTGGAAATAAATTCACAAAGAACGAAAATTAGAATTTAAATCATGGAACAAAATCAAAGAGCCGGCCTCTGAGTGAGTGGCTAGTGTTCCTGACTCCAAGGATTTTAGTTCAGGGATTGAATCCCGGTTCGGGAATTGATTATTCTTTCTCTCTCTCTGTTTCCAGAGTCCTTTCTTCTGAGAGGATAAATGGGTTTGTGGTGGTGTGACGTGAGTAATGCTATTCACTTCCGTGACTTGGTTCACAGGTATCCACCGGGTAACGATAAATGTGCAGCAGTTTCCGGCCTTGTTATGGTGAAGAGTTAGTCTCCGAATGACCGCCTTAAAAAAAACGTCAAAGAATCGAATGCATCAAAAAAATTAGAACTACACAGTACAAAAATGAGAGAATAACAGGGTTTATCAGATCGTACGATTAGCTAGTGCAAAAAAAAAAAAAAAAAAAAAAAAAAAAAAAAAAATCCATGCACTTTAATTTACGTCCCAATGTATTTATTTATGCTGCTTTGTTGTACCTCGGAAGCTTGGAGGGAAGACAACATTTCATTTGTTGTTCTCATTTGTCCAGAAAATGGCAGCCCAGAATTGGAAAGAAACGTGTGGTTGCGTTTCCTCCTTTCTCATTATATCACCAATCAGAAATGGATGACAAATGTTTCCGTTTCAGTATTTAAGGACTTCGCAAAGAAATAATATTTTCAAACATTACATACCTCTTTCGATTCGGTTCTACCAATCTACATATGAAACTTCTATTCGTGGTGCTAAACACTTTGAAAAAAAGTCGCTGGACAAATCGTTTTGGCATGCATATCATTTTTGCATTAATTTTAAAACACATTCAGGTGACGAGACTATACCAGAGAAGCACCCTCCACTCAATACTCGTGCCACCACATCAGCAATAGCACTGTGGACGTCACTAATTAACATGGACACATCGGAGCTGTCGCAACCCGGTGGCCAGAAAATGGTCAGCATCCCACTCATTGCCCTCGGCAAAACATCTATAGAGATGCGATATAAAATAAAAAAATAATAATAAATCAAAATATACAAATGTTTAGAAATTCAGCACCTAGAAGAAGAATTACAGAAATAAAAGTTTTGAAATTCAAATGCTTAATGACACACAGGAAGTTAAACAGTTAAATTCTATTCAATTACTTTACAATTACCTCTTCGTTTGTTTTCAATCACTGTTAAATTACCCAGGTAATTCAATAAGAATTATACCAATTATTTAAAATTTAACAATTAGCTATTTAAAATTTTATTTAAATTGTATACATAATTATTTGGTTTGAAATTCACATTTATTTATACAGGGACACATTTACTTAATCTGTCTTTGTGATCATGATTTTCAATTATATATTTATTTGCTTATTTTTCATTTTTTTATGAATTCAAAAAAGTTTCCAGTTTAATGTTCATGAGGTAACTAATAACTTCTGCACACTGGAGGTAAGTCTAGCATTTGCGTAACCTTAACCAGCACCTTCTAATGAAACTAAATAGTGACCATTCTAGCAAGTGTAATTCTAGCAATTTTAATTGTAAAATAAATCAGGTAATCAGTTACAAAAAAAGTATTATATAGTTAAAATCAGAATGGTTTTTACATCACACTTTCATCAATTCTCAATGACATTAAACTTCAATAAATGTGCCTCGAAAATTGTTTCACTTATTAAATATTAGCCCAGTGCCAGTTTCTCAAAATAATAAATAAACTATACAAAACTCCATAAGTATACTCATTTCAGAGGAGCGGATTTCCCTGGAATGGAGGTCGCGACTATGGCTTGATTTGCTTAGAGCGTTCTTTGGAGAAGTAATGCTTGCATGAACTTAAAATAGAACTTGATATATTATCTTGTTGGAGGCGGTCTTTCGAAGCTTTCCCATCTAACAAATTGTCTATTCAATAAGTAGAAAGACACTGGAAGGCCTGAAGAGTCAACAGCCACGGCACACCCCTTTCCTCCGGAAAGTCATTTCATTAACAATGGTTGGTATTCCTGTATCACAAGGAAGAAAACCTGGAAAATTCCCTAGCAACCACACCGACAAATACAGATCCCGTTGTTCAGCAATGGCTGCAATTGAAGAATTAGTCTTCTACCATTCCGAAGGACGTGGCCACAATGAGTGTAAGCTCATGAGGCAAACAACCCAACACAAGGTGACAATGAGCTAATCTTTGTGATTCTTAAGAAAATTTTGATTTTTCGTTACCTTTATCAATTGGAAATTTCTATCATTCCACTGCAGTCCAGTAGAAAGAGACATTGCTCTCTTATCGGTAAGGTAACGAATTACCCGCTGGACAGCGTTCATGCTCAGTAAGCAGTGCATGCATAATGTCCAATCCTAATCTGTTGAGTTACAACGGTGCCCCTTATGATTTCCAAGATCATATTAGTAATAAATTAATTTTAGTTTTTCATTGAATCAAAATATTATTAATAACAAACTTTTAGAGTATTTCTAAATTTTATTTTTATATCCTCTCCATTACCAACAATCAACGTAATATTAAATTTCCCTAATGGGGGTCGTCGTCTTGTAAATAATTCATCGAAATAAAGAATTCAAGAAGCAACAAGTAATTCAAACTTGAATATTTTGAAACTAATTTCATATCTCTGGCTTCTAATGTACTCAAATTCTTGTGGGTAAACTTTGAATATTAAAACGAGTCACATTTTTACGCGCACTTACATTATCTCAACTCTTTACTTTATAATAAATGCATCGAAAAATTAACTCGAACACGTCTCTTATTTAATAATTTCCAAGATATATATATATATATATATATATATATATATATATATATATATATATATATATATATATATATATATATATATATATATATATATATATATATATATATATATATATATAATTTTAATATTATTTAATTAACTGATAAAATTTAAATATAATAATTTATGTTATTTAATTATACATCCATTACATTTAATTTTATTAAATATATTAATAAAATATATTTAATTAAATAATATTTCATTTGTAATACATCAAAATAGTTTCTCCGTTGCATAGAAAACAAAATTGTATGTAAATAAAACAATGCAAATATTTATTGTTATATTTTCATGCATTTTAATACACAATTTCAGAGATCTTACTGTAATAAAACTATAGAAAATTTTCTTAAGTAATTT
Source organism: Latrodectus elegans (assembly GCA_030067965.1). Classification (NCBI taxonomy): domain Eukaryota; kingdom Metazoa; phylum Arthropoda; class Arachnida; order Araneae; family Theridiidae; genus Latrodectus; species Latrodectus elegans. The sequence continues at coordinate 101,025,521 of CM057811.1, read as the reverse complement.
AAAAAAAAACGTTATAAAAAATGCAAGAAAAATATTTTTTCATGCATTAATTTTAACAGTATTTAAACAATATACTAAAATATGTTTTGTAGAATAATATTTCATCTTTAATATAACAATGAATATTTATGTAATTATATTTGCATACAAATTTATTTTGTTTAACAAAATATGCACTTCTCAATATTGTCGCGACTCGTCGCGACTTTTCTAAAAAATTGAGGTGACTCTTCACATCTTTTCTGAGAAACTCTTGACCTTTTACAAAACACTTGAATTTCATGAAGTAAAATATAAAAAATTGTAAAGTGAAACTAAAAATTTATCTATCAAATTTCTGTGGCAATGGTATTCACTTCATGAAATGCACCCAACCAATCAGCACACTTTGTACGCGCGATTTATGCATTCTCTCAGTGAGATCTGAATTGAACACACAACACTTGCTCTCTATATCTCATATAAGAGGATGCGCTGTTTCAGTCCTTCTAAACATATTTGTTTTATGTAAGTTGTGTTGTTTGCAATAAAAGAGTTATTTATTGTAAACAACATACAACTTACATCAAATAATGCTTTCTGAGAAAGAAGGTAAAAATCAACTAACTTACATTATAATATCATATGTGTTCATTCAACTTTTAATTAACTCACAAAATTTGGGGAATTTCTTGAATTTTTTATCCATCAACATTTTTATCTATCATATGTCAATTTTAGAAAATCCTTTTACTCCATTGAAACATTATCCAAAGCAATTATAAAAACTTAACAAATAAAAATTTATAATTTTCTTAAAATTATTTATGTTATTGACTAAATCCTTTAATATGTTTAAAAGAATTCATTTTTTTTACTATAACATTGCCTTAAATTAGAAACTCCACTTAAATAAGAACATACTTGATAAAAATCATTTAAAATTAATGAATATTTAAAATGATTTCAAATTTTTCCTTATTTTCAAATCGAAATGGATATCTTTTCTTTCCATTCAAAAATCTTTTTAAATCAAGCCCGAACTGAAGTTTTGTAACCTGAAATTACTGCTTCAACCATTTAATCCTTTCAACCAATCTCCAATTAATTTCACCCTTTTCAGAACAATAGATAAACTTATTAAAAGTATTTTCGGCCTTCATAAAAGCCGCTGCACTGACTTTTTCATCATTTTTTTAGAGTTCAGCTTTCTATTATTTCAATTCAAAACGGAAAAAGAGAAAGAAAAATAGTTATATTTCTCTTTTGCAGTAAAATGAAAAATAGTTTTTTTTTGTCTCTTCTATTCTTAAAAAGAAATAACAATAAGAAAACTTTTCCCTTTTTCTATTCAGAGAAAGGGAAAAAAATCAATTTTGGTAGAAAAAAAAATTAGAAGAGGGAAGAAGCTGGAGTGTTATGCAAATCTGTGAGACAAAGCAAAACAAAGATGTAGATTGAAAAAGTAAAAAAAAAAAAAAAATTAAGAATGCGAAATGAAATAGCGGATGGATAAAGAAAAAAGGAGAGGAATTAGGTTTGAGGGAAAATGCATTCCAATTAAGTTGGAGTCAACACAGTAAGCCATTAAAACAGGACCCCTAAGAAGACAGAATTATTTTCTGAATCGGAGGTCTTGTACTTTTTGCAACCACAGAGACCTAAGTTAGGAAATACAGTCGTTATCATTTTTCATCCCTTATGAGGACTAAGACACACATCGTTCTCATTAAAAATTAATGCAAATGTGCCCATTTAAAATGGATTTAAGTCACATAATATTGAAGCAGCTTTAATTTATTTAATATTCATTCCAATTGTGTTTATATTGTTGTAAAAGAATAGGGAAAAGTTCCCGAAGTTGTACATAAAAAGTAAACGACCTGAATGCTCTCCAACAAGTTGCAAGCCGAGCTGGTAGCCGAATGGTTACCTCTCTTGCCTTCGGTTCAACAGTTCGTGGGTTCGAATCCCACCTTGTGCATGGATGTTGTAGTGGTTCGGAATCCACTTTAAGCCATAGGTCTAATTAGCCCTCAATTAGGTCTAATTAGTGTGCAAAAAATGCCCATTGAGCGAAAAACAAAGGAAACGACGAACGAGTGCCCAATTCGTTTTAAGAAGAAAGGAATAAGTTTATTTAAATTCGTAATTTTAATCTCGATATGTATTAAATGAATAAATTTCTAAAATATTTTCATAAAGTTATGCAACAAAAGTTTCTTAATTAAACACATTCAAAATATGTTTAATTAATAACTTTCATGTAATAACCCTCAGAAATATCATTTCAGTTGGAGAACATTGCAACCATAACGGCATTAATTTTACGGAAATTTGTTTTAAACTAATGTAAAAGTAAAGTTTAAACTAATGTACTCTTTTTCTTTTTGTTCTTCAAATGTTAATAAGAGTGATGCATGACGATTCACATCATGGAACTGAAGATGCACAAAGTGCAGAATGGATTTAATTAAAAGGGTCCCGATACATCCTTTCGCCAAATAAATCTTATACCGGCCACAAATTAGTTCCAACTAATTTGTGGCCGGTATAAGATGCCTAATGAATGAAGGTGACGGAATTTTATACCTGTCATCACAATTGGATGTAAAAATAAACGAGAACACATCCACCACTAGTTTTTACAATCCTTTTAAAATATTATACAAACATAAAATGGCGATAGGATCGTAAAAAATAAAAAGTATAAAATAAATAAATAAAATAAAAAAAAAAAATTTTCCTCCCGAAACTCAAGATTGAATTTTCTTCATTTTCGGCACCGGTCCCGCCCATAAAATATAAATGAAAAACTAAAAGAAGAATATATCATTTCCTGCTGTACAGGAAACTTTTGGTCGTAAAAGAAAAAAAAAATCAGAAAAAAAAGATAGAGCCTAGACTCTACCAATATTTTCCAGAAACTCCCTCGTCTTTCAAGTCCCTTGCTTTCTTTCCCCTTTTTTATTATAACCCCATCGTGGGGGAGGTTTTATATATTCCTCTTTTCACAAAAGTTATCACCAAAAAACTTACGGAAGAAAAAATTCTTTAAGATATGCAGGTTTCTTATTCTAGGGACCTGGGAGACCACCCTCCGAATATACTGGATGCGTGCGAGTATCCAGCTATTAAGTTGTTGCCTTGGAGACATTCTGTCGGACCGATGACGGGACGATTTTTATAAGGACGAAGGAAGTATAAACTTGAGAGCCTCCTTGTGTATATATAAAAATCCTTTGAAATTAAAATGGTTGAAAGTTTTCCTGTTTGCTGAAGCAACTTTTAACTGAATTTTTTTAAATAATTATATGATCAACTATAAACGGAAGGGTTACCGTGAAAGCTCCAAATGTTTGAAGAAAAATAATTAATTTCTCTCTCTCTCTCTCTCTCTCTCTATATATATATATATATATATATATAGTTTTGAAATTTATTATTTGCTTAAGATTGTATACATCAGTTAATGTTTATCATCTACTTCTTCCAAAAAAGGACAAAAAAGTTAGGGTAAGAACTGAATTAAATTTTAAAATTTTAGTTTCTGAGTTTCCAGTTATACATGGAAAATGTATTGAAAATTTCTGCACTTTATATTTTTAAGGAAAAAAATTCTTTTTTTTATATTTTAAATTTATTTCCTTAAAATTAAATATATTGTATTTATCATCTGTTTATTAAAAATTATTAACATTTGATTATCTTTTATAACCACCAAAAGTTTTCTATTTTTAACTTCATCTAGAAGACCAAGTGTTAGCGATTTTGCCTTTGGTTCAGCAGATCAGGTGTTTGATTCTCATTTCGGGCATGAATGCTTGTGGCACGACATCTTCTATAAGGTCTAATTGGCTCGTGTAAGCAATAAATAGACCTTGAATATCATATTATACTTTTAAGGATAAATATATATTATAATTATTGAAATTTATTATTTGCTTACAATTTCAGATATCAATTAATAGCCTTCTTCTTCTTTTTATGCTCAAAACAAAAATAATTTCGTCAATATTATGCTGACAATTAAATTCAATAACTTGAAATTTTTAATAACGCGTGGAGAGTTATCATATTCCAACTGCAAAGAATACTTATTTTAATTCAAAATATTATTTTTTTATTGAACATAGATGAATCAAATTTATGGACTATTATTTTAAGCTTTACTTGTTTTATACTGGGAGATAAAAGTTTTGGCTTTCTTTGCAACGGTTTTTGGGTTCAATTAACTTATCAAACATGGGTTTGTAGTAATTTTGAACTCACTTAAAATTATTGGTTCAAACAGAATTCACTCCGGTTCCAAATTTAATCGTGCATCGATAGCTAGATATTTCTTTCAAAAACTCTACAATAAGGACAAAAATGAATATTCTTTATAATTTTTAAAAAATTTTAGTTGAATATTTGGCAAACTTTCGTAATCCAAGTTAAAATTTTGTTTCTTTTTTATATTTTTGAAGTTTATTGTTTGAATAACCCGTTTCCACATATAAATTAATCTTATAATGTGTCTTCTTAGTTACCTGGATCGAAATATTCTATCTTTGCTGTAATTCTAATTAAATATAATTTAGTAAATTTTAGAATTTTATGTACATGATTAATATATATATTTTAATTTAAGAAATATATTTTTACCTTTTTAAGAGTTTATCGTTTGAATATTATTGATTAACTTTTTTCACCTATCGTCTGCTTTTTCTGAAGGTAATTTCAAAGCAGTTGAATAATGTTGTTGAACGTCTTAAATCTTTAAAATTTAAACTATATTCAAAAACTGTCACGCTGAGGAAATGTGAGCATAATAGAAGTTCCTTTTGATAGGAAGAACAGGAGGATCCAGCTCCGGCGTCAACCTCATCATTTGAACGTTAATCAAAAGTAGGAGATTATTGACGGTGCTTATTAGTCAATGGAAATAATCTTCCGAAAATGCAACACAGTAGTTTCATCCTCTCTCTTGGATGATATTATGGGAAGAATAAATATCCTCGTTCACCCTTTAATAAATAAATAAAATAAAAATATACCGCACATTTTTTTGTTTTTTCGCTTCCTTATGAAGATAATCTCGAAAAAAAACGGATAATTTGAGAGCTTCAGTTGATAAAGGATAAATTACTTCAAGGATTTTGAAAAGCACTTACAAATTTTTTCTTTCATTCAATCCATGAGAAATACATGGTTGATTCTACATTTTGTAACAATACCTGTCATACATACACATTTGTTGAGAATTTTCCTAACTTGTATCATACGATACATGTATACAATTGACGGTTTAAGAGAAAATTTCTATGAATGAAACACATTTTCGATGCTTAAAAATCATTCATAGTTTCATTTTTTTTGTCTCATCGAACGAGCAGGGTCTTTTATATGGCATTAAATCCAGACTTATTAATTTATCATTCAAATAATACGTGTTTAAATGTGTTAGTGCAGCAAGGAAAACAAATGCAGTTGGCTCATTTCTTTCAGGGATCAGTTTCCGATTACGCCGTTTGAAGTATGACACGACTGCTTTTGTCAAGGCTAAGTTGCCTCCTTTTCCTTTATTGTCCACTGATGAGCACTGAAAATCGTAGCTGCTGCTCTTTATGATACGAGGGAGAGATTGAAGTCTAGTCCAGAACCGGCACTGTCCTTGAACACACATCACCACACTAAGGGTGAGCATTTTATGATCGCAGAATTTCTCCAAAAAGAACTTGTTTCGACGTCCTCTTATTGTTTTGGACTTTTTGTTTGTTCAGATCTCTAGGACCTGGCCTAGCTTATTGGCCAAACAAATAAAATGAGTATTTTTTCCACTATAAAACAGATAAGAGTGGAAAGGTTTACACCTTACATTGTACATTCCCCGTTCACAGCATCACTCAAGTGGAGAGGCGCTGTGTTCTCTGTGGAATACCTTAAGACCTCTTAACATAATCACTGGATGAGATATCAAACTGTTTGTTTTCCACACAAGAGAACTAAATTACCCTGCAGTATTTTTATCAAGCCTCTAGCGACTTTTTTAATTATGAAAAAAAAATATACACAATATTTCTGAATTTTAAACAAATAAAATATAAAATGATGTCTTAAATTAAAAAAATTTTAAGTTGTTGAATTAAAATCTCATTCTTTGAAATTTAAAAGAAATTTTTCTCTAAAAAAAGTTTTAAATAAGGTTAATCACTTGATTAATGCAGTGAAAAAATTTTAAATAGTTGATTTTTATTTACTAGGAAATCAATGATTTCGTTCCTGAGTATTCTAGAAGAGATGTTTCTGTTTATTCCTAAATATTACATTTTGGCGGCCGCTTTTATCAGTCGCCGCGATATTCATTATTTCTCCTGTTCGCTACTTGCAATAATTCAGTCTGTGCAGTGAGGTATATCCCATTTGATTTCTGAGTGCGAATATTTTATATCGAACATTTTCTGCAACTCCATACATGCATGCATAGGGTACATACCGAGCTCGTGTCTTCCATAAATTCCTCCGTTTCCCCCTCCCTAAAATTTGGATAAACTCTTTCAAGGACAATTAGTAGAATACTTGTTATATCTTTTACCTTTAGTGAGAGGAAATTCATGATATATTCAGTTCAAGAAGATGACAGACCTCTTCATGCATGCCAATGGCTTCTCCCTCTCCCCGATTATAAGTTTCCTGCAAAAAGAGAAGAAGAGTTAAGGGATCGCCAGTTGACAATGAGTAAAAAGCAAATTTTGAAATGGATTATCTCATGATTAGGATATCTATAATGTGATATCATACATCATCTTATTGCGAAGGCCACTTCATTGGTTCTCAATAATCACGTGGCATACATCACGTGGCATAACTGATTGATTTCAACAAATTATTATTAAAAGTAACATTGTAGTCAGTTACATTAGGCATATATTAGCATCTGTACATATGAAGTTTTAAGATGGAAACAAAAATTTCTAATAGAAATTTTTTAGGTTAAATTAGGTATTGCAGTAAAATGACAGCAGATAAACATGGTAGAGCACTGCGTATTATTGAGGTACGATAATATGACGAAATCGACACTTAAGCTGACACTCCTCTTTATGTCACCTTAAAAGCGAGGAAACTTTGGTTCTGATTAAGCCTATAGCGTGTAAAGACCATCTCAGCCCAATAGTCTTCGGCTTGATTCAGTATTGAATCCACCATCTCCCGGTTAAACAGCAGTGGTTTTCCAGACTTTTCAGTTACCTCAGGTATTGAATTCGAAATCTTTTGAATGCAAAAACTGTAAGTAACCAGGGTGATCTGAATACTTCTTCTGCTAAGAAATTTATCCTAAAATGAAGAGATATTTTATCATCGGTGAGTATAATTTTACTAAGAAGAGCCACAAAATTTGAAATTTATAGTACCTCAGAAAGCAGTATTAAAAGTTTTAAAATGTTTTGTTCGGTGATAAATCTGTTTCTTATTCAAAACTCCAAATATATAAGAAGAAAAATATCAAAAGCTTTTACAAATGTTAGAAAACAAGAAAAATTCAATTTTATAAAAAAGACAATTCCCTTTATTTGTTATTAATAGGCTATTTATGAAAGTTCTTTTATAATCTTTTCGCATTCACAGCCTGACTGAGCTATTTATGCAACATGAGTCATAAAAGAGAAACATTCAAGCATTTACTTTGACAAACATGTGATTTGAAAGCAGAAAAACTATACCCGTCTCCAGATGAATAAGTTTGGGAGTAAAATGGAAAACTTTATCTCCAATGAGTTCGAACTATGCCTTATGTTAATTAATAATATGGTGAAATGCTAGCAAGCCATAAAATGAACCTTAAGATTTACGAGTTCAGAATACTCTCTCATAAACAAGGGCCTCGTCATTTTGAACCATGATCAGAACTCCAGCGCAAATACCTGAACTGGTACCCCCTCTCTCGATCCATACCACATCAGAAGATTTTAGACGTTCCAAATTGATGTAGACAACTCATGGAGCTCCAGGAACTCAAGTGCAGTTACCCACCCAGTCAATACTCAGGGCAAGCGACTTGGCTGATCTTACGAGAAGGAACTACTGAGCCGTTGGGGCTGTTACTCAGACTATATGAAATATAAAAACTGTTCAAAATGTATTATGAATAAAATCTAATTAAAATTTTAAATAAGCTCGTATGTTCTAATTAAATTGACGCCAAAAAACTGTTATTGGAAAACCTTATTACCGAAATGATGCAAGTCTGAGAAAAATACACATTTTGTCTTCTAAGACTTTTAAAAAATAGTGTGGCCGGCTTCAAAAGAGAAAACTGAAATTCTCAGTGACTCTTCCACACAGATATGCGCGCTGAGAAGAAGCCCATCGATATTTATTCAGCAATGACTGGAATTGGAAATAATACCGGTAACTCAGAAGATTCAAGAAGTCAAAAAAACCACCGTGAATAGTTTTCCATTTATTTTGTAACAGATAGCTTCATAAGTGTGAACTCGCAAAGTATTTCTCTGTCTGCAATATAAAATAAACAAATTTCATTTACACACTTTCATGTTTATTCTAAGCGATTTAATACATTTTAATGCTTCAAAATCATTTTAATCAACAGGTTTTTTTTATATAAATTTCATATAATATATCTTTTCATCAGAGAAATGCCTTTTTATATTTTTTATATCTTATACTCAGTATTCATATTTCTTATATTTCTGTTGAGATGATCTTGAAGCAAATGTAAACATAGGCCACAAAATGTGGAGCCCACAGATCCATTTTGACATTGATTCGAGAAATAAAAAATGCTACTCGTAAACTTTCTTTTTTGATAATTCTGGATGGCAACGCGCCTGGAAGCATTATGTAACGTGATTTTTTTCTCTTGTTTTCTGAATTTTTTCCCTGTTCGAACGTTGGAAAAGAAGAGAAATAAATACAAAAACTTTGACATAAAATCTCGCTACTTTTTGTACAGTATTTTCAACACAGTTTTGTACTTTTTGACTTTGTATGTTTTATAAGAATTTTTTTGTAAATATATGTAGAATAAAAGGGTTTTGTAACGTGTTTAAATGTTAGGAGGATGTTTTAAGGTTACTTATAATAGAATTTATTGTTTAATACATAATATCGTTATTTTATTAAATACTGTTTTGGTACTAGAAGAGATCAAAAATAAATAAGGCATTTATGCAAATGTTATACAAGCAATATCTTAAGATTATATGTTTGTGGAACTGCATTTAGTAACTTGTAAGTTCTTTATAAAATGAATTGCACAATCGTTCTCTACTTTTTTACTTTGTACAAATGTAATATGCATACTTTTTTTTAAATATTTTTGTGGCTGTTTATATGAGGTGAAATTACGGATTCATATTAATTTTTAAAAAATGATAGGCTTGAAACTGATAATGGTTGAGAAATTCTTTTCGAAGCATCCAGGTAAGAATATTGTTATGATTAGTTAGTGACAACGAAGATGTAATGATCTAAATATAAAGCAGTTTTTTTTCTTCTAAACAAACACTTTCAGTTCATTCAACCGAAATGACTGTAATTATTATATCTGGAAGCTCGTACGAAGAGAAAATATAAACATTTTTCAGAACTTGACCAATTGATTCTTTGCTTTATTTTCAAATAACTCACCTACTGCTAGGCAGAAAATGTTTTTCATCCCTCTTTGTTGAAGGCATTGCAAGATTGCAGTGGATTCATTCCTATGATAAGTCCATAGTATTTCGGCTCTTACCCCTCCTATCGAGTCCAAATTTCAAAAATGAAAATTTATTTTTTCGTCGTCAAATGCCATGAAGTCACCAAATATATAGCCAAAACTGCTATAGGTGTCAAAATTTATAAATCAGATCAGAAAATCTCTAATTTTACAACATAAAGGATTTTTAAATATCATTTCATAAAAGAAATGATAATAACACAATAAAATAGTTAAATATAAGACATTCATATAGATATTTATTTACATTTTTCACGCTACATTATATTATCATATCCATAAATATAAATAGAAACCAGCCCGGGTTCATATCTTCCAGCTAAAAAAAGGAAAACCAAGCATTTACTCAGAGACACATGTAATAAAAAAATTGAAACAAAATATATTTTCTGTTTCTAAAAAGTCGCTAGAGTTACACAAAGAATTTTCTACTGATAATAGTCAGTTATGACAACAAGCCCCATAAAATCAATTGCTGGAATATAATTAGTTTTATATATAAAAACCATTAAAAATATGAGCAAGTACTATCAGTGAAATTACATAAATTTGCATTATTCAAGTGTGACCAATGTGTGACAAGCTGATTCACTTACACTAGATTAACTTTATCGAAACTGAGCCATTTTTATAAAGAGATCATTATAATGAAGGTTTTAATAATTTATATTTCATTAAAAGCTTTTAATAAATAAATAGTTATCTTTAAAAGACAACAGAGAGATTACTATTAAAATAATCGATGTTGAAGTTTATAGAAATAGTTGTTAAAAAAATACCTCCAGTCGCTCTGATTTCAAGATTCCCATACAATTTCTCGGCATCAGGGTAAAGTATTTGGGAATTTGTCCCTCTTGGGACTGCTGAATGCAAGTGGATCTTAATGAATTCGCTTATCGGAAGCTACAGTATTTGTTGTATTATAGAAAAAACTTAGAATAGCTTTCTGCTACAAGATTGCTCAGTAAATATTTTTAACTATACACTGTGGCTCATTAAAATTGGAAAAAATGGCTTATTTTTAATGAAACTAAGTAAAAGAAATTTGTTACGCATAAACAGTACATCATTGAGACAAAATGATTACATTACAACTATATATATAGTTTTAGAGTTTACATAAATGCGAATGGAGCAGTTGCTCCTCCTGGTGACATGAGCGGTCCAAATCCATTTAGACATGGAGTGAAACTGGATAAAAATACGCAAGCGCTGATTGAAGATTAAGCCACACTTCATGAGCATTAGTAACTGGAGAAGGTTGGGCGTTTTAATCAGCAAAAAGTCTGGATAGACTAACAGAGCCTTAAAATACCATCTGCATTGAAGGAGATACGATATGCAATATGCGATCTTGTATTACCTTGCTGAAAGATGGCAGCCTTGAAGGTGGGCAAAGCTATTGTTCTCAAAATGCCAAAAATATATTCATCATTGATTCGAAGGAAAGATGTGAGTGTCATGCAGCTAATGGTTGCCCCCGCTACTACACCATCTGTACGATTTCTATGATTAGGTGCTGGTGACGAGCGTTCTTCTCATGACCTCCAGACAAGTTACGGGAATAGACTATTTTAGATTAAGATTTTGGAACAATCGTAAACCTAGCTAGTATTGAGCAATGCATGATTAATGCTTCCCTCCATAGATTTTGGAATCATTTTCCACCAACCTCCCGATCACATCGTCTCATTCAACAACAAACAAGTAAATAATACCCTTGAACTCTTGGAAATAATACGAGGTGAATACTGGAAAAACATCGTGCAACGGACTTCGGCAGTATGAGTCTATATTCTACAGTCATAAAAATCGTATATTTCGACTGAATTAACTTTCATTAGCAAACATTTTTAAGTAAATCTGTAAAACTAAACATTTATGAATTTAAATAATCTAGCCTAAATATAATAAATTTTTGAATGGTATCTGAACATATATCACGGTTATTTTTAAAAATTCATCGTTTTTTTTTTGTTTATAGATATGAAAATAATTATTGCATAACTTCGAATCACATATATATAATTGGAAGCTTCTGCACATAATCATATAGCTGTACGCGATAAACATTCTTAAAAAGTATAAAGACTTCATCAAGGGTAGAGGATGATTGGACAAATTTCATTCTTCATAACTGAGAAGATTCAAATATTTTAATTCATGATTTTAATTTGAGCGACGATAACTGTGTGTTCTTATATTCTTATCTGTAATAATTTTTGTTTCCTTCAGGGAAATTCTGTTTACGAATTCCAAGTAGTAATTATAGGATATTATTACTTTTATTGGCAACGATGCCCTTCTGTTTTTTTCACGGTAGAAGTTGATAGCGATTTCATGTAAAGCGGAACATTAAAAAACAAATAAGATACGCCTAAGGCAAGGAAAAGCGACAGTAACTCCACTTTCTTATAATAATTAGTTGACATTTCAAACAACTTAAGAGTGCATCTTCTGAATCCAAAGCATTTCAAATAATTGCAATTAGAATGCATTACCAGTGGATTGCTTTCAAATGTACGTTTCCAAAATAAATCGCTTCCTAAATATATATATATACACATGCTAGAATATACGTCTTAATTAAGACAATTTATTCAAAAAATTTCTAAGGAAACAATTTTTTTTTCCTTTCTTAAAAGTATTTCCTAACTGTCGATTATCTAAACAAAAACTGATGACTAGGAAAAAATTAAATGTCTTTAAATATAATGATTAAAATTTAGCTTTCTTTTCATTTTAAATATTATTAATTTTTCTATGCGAGATACATTTCTTGAATTTATTTATTTTCAACTAATTGTTTTTTCTAGTAAGCACAATGCATCCCTCTATTATAAAGTACGTCCCTCTGTTCTTCTAAGTATAGTAATTGAATTTATTTTATTTTCGAATTAGTAGTTTCTGATAGTGTGTAATCCGTAATTTACAAAAAAAGTTTACTTGTTTTTTTTAAGTATAATAATTAAATCTTTTGATTTTCCAATTGATATTTTTGTCTTATTGTACTTAGAGATCACAAAATCCATTTTTGCTCCTTCTCTAAGTATAATAATTGAATTATGTTACTTCCCAATTGATTATTTTTATGAATATAAAATTCATAATTTACAAAAGACGTTTTTTTGTTCTCCTTTAAATGTAACAATTGAATATATTTTATTTTCCAATTGATATTTTTTGTCTTATTGTACTTAGAGATTACAAAATCCATTTCGCTTCTTATCTAAGTACAATAACTGAATTATTTTGCTTAGCCATATATATATTTAATTAGTCAAGAAAAATGAAGATATAGAAAAAGGGATAAGGAAAGATATGAATCGCAAGCAACAAACGTTAAACATTTCAAGTCTTAACTTTTTTTTTTTTGATAATATTGGTGACACATGGACACCACGTACTGACAGAGCAAGAATTGATCATCTATTTTATTAGATAGTCAAAATGGAGGCATTTATCATTTAAGAACAAAACAAGGAGAGTTTTCTTCGTGGTATAACAAAAATCAATTAATAATTTGGGGTGAAACATTTGTTTTACTCGATGATTTTCCAGATCCAGCAATATCAGTTCGAGCATGTGTTAGTATATCCTCTTCCTGAAAGTCAATGATATTAATGATGTGTTTATAAGTCAGATCGCAAATCTGATGAGAGCAAATGTAAGAAATATGGAATATTTTTAATTCTAAATGTCACAACAGTCTTATGTGTTTAAATAAGTATATTTAACAAATGTAAATAAATACCTTTTAAATTACAGGTTTAGTTTTCTTTGACATGGATTTTTTTATATAATTTCTAATAATATAAAAAAATTTTTTCTTTTGCCAGTCTTTTAGTTATGAAGACATAAGAATTATCTGTAAATAGTATTAAAAATTTAACTTAAAGTTCTGTTTTGCTTAGATAATAATAAAGTACTTACTGAAATAACTAGCTAGACTTTATTTTTTTTACTTTAATTTATTTTCTTCATTTTATGTCTTTCATTACCATTTACACAAGATATCTAAATTGTATATGTTAAAATATCTATTGAAATGAACGTATAAAAAGGACACGGGTATATAAAATTTTAAATTGAAAGATTGTTGTAAGTTTTATAATAAGTAATCATGATGATCTTCAAAGTCTTTAGAACGAAATGTTCAATATTGGTTGAAAATTTTTAGTTTTTAGGATTAAAATATCATTTTTCTACAAAATATTCAGAATTTATCACATTCCGTACTACGTGCTGGTGATCATATTTATTTAACGGTAAAGTAACATTCAATAATTTATGACATTTATTGAACTTAGTGTTAATTATGTATAACTAATTCTTATTATACATAATCACCGATTAACCACTTTTACAGTAACATAAATACAATAGGCATATTTTTTTATTTATTTTTTGTCTTTATAAAGTAATAATCTGTCGAAACAATGAAATTAATGAAGGGATATCGAGTTTGAGACGCTTTAGAAAAGACTTAACATAAAAGAGTGAAGATAATGCTTGAAAACCCTAAAGCACACACACAAATTCAAGATTGCTAGAAATGTGCTCTACCATGACGTTCAATTAACAACAGACGGTCTGAACCCCATGCTTTTCCACCTGAGCAAGTTGCAGAATTCGAAATAATATAGTATGAAAATTAAAAGAAAGTCATTCTTTTAAACCACTATTTTTTACAGCATTTTGTTAAATGAAAAATTTATCCGAATTTACCCATCATTCCTTAAAATTTAAGAAACCATCTTGCACTAAAAGCAACATATTTGAATTCTAACTCACTTGATGAGCAATAGATGGCGTCATAATATTATACTTACCATTTGTGGCTACATATTTTTTACGGGATGTGTCATAATAGCTCGAAAGAGTCTCAATTAACGCTTCACAATTTTAACATACAATAACTTTTTAAATTATTTCTTTGATTTTAAAATACCGAAATCTCTTTTCTCACTTCATTTCATTTTGTGGATTCTTTACTTCGTATAGGAAATCGATAAAACTTGCTTTAAAAATGACGCTCTTTTTGCCGCCATTTAAATCACATAAAACATTTAACGCCAAATTTTATTGTTTGTGAAACATTTTTAAATAAAATCAGTTTTAATTTATTTAAAAGATTCGATGAAATTTCCTTAAGAGTTATGACTATTTGTAGTAATGTAAACATATAGGGCCCCCTATCAAATTAACTCATGAGGATAAAAAACGAGCTAACGATAAATTAAATTAAATGCAAATAATAATAATAATTTTAAGACAATAGTTGTTATATCATGTGATATCCTTATTTTTTATTATAATTATTATTCCATTGCTTATATTATTATCCTATAAACAGTTTTGTATTTTTCTTTTCTCTCCCACTCGATTTTCTTTTTAATAAAAATCAATTACTTTACTTATTAAAGTGTAACAAAATTTAACAGAATGCCTTTTATTTTCTGCTTGAAAAGTTTTGCTCGGGTTTTGCGTATGAAAAAAGTGCATTTGTTTTAAGCAGGGAAGCCGTTAATCTCCAATTAATGAGTACAAAAATTCAAGTAAATTGTTTTTATTCACAAATCGTTGATGCACTTTATTTTACGCCAAGCTTATTTTCGTTTTACTATTTCGCTAGGGAATTAGTATATTTGAAAGCTTTAAATATATTTAAACCTTAAAACATTTTATTCACTGGAATGAATTTTTTGGATAGCGAAAGTTGTTGAAGTTTTAATACTAAAATTCCTGTAAAAAAGGTTTTTCTTAATATAAACAGTATAACATTAACATTAATTTTTATTATTATTATCAGCATCAGTAAATGTTGTTTAGTATTGCTGAAGTTTTCCTTTACTAGATTTTATATTTTTTATGAAAATATTTAACCTACAAAGATTTTGTAAAGTATAACCTATGTAAGTAAAAATCTTGGAATTTTAAAAGTATATATATTGATAAGAATTTAAAATGCATTGTATTATATGTGTCACATTTTGGATCTAGAAAATTCCTTTTTGAGCCCCCAGGGGGATGACGTTCATGTTCAACTTATCTTCATCCTGTATAATTAAGATTGCTAATAATGACAAAAAAAAATTCTCTTGTAATAATAGTCTGTATAAAAGCAGTTTCACATAAAGATATTCGTTAAAATAAAAACCATGTGAATTTAATCTCTCAATAAAAAGAATATTTACAGTAGTTTCGAAATTATGAATCTTTGGAGAAATTCATTTTAAACAATAATAAAACAATATTTAACTAAAATATTGATTTGGCAGATAATGAAAAACATCTGCGAAAAACAGTATTTCACTTATAAACAGCATTTCAATAAAAACTTCGCTTATCTCAAGACAGTATTTTTATTTTAAATTTGTTATTACAACAACATTTATTTGAAAAAATTGATTATATAAAATGAAAGTTCGAAAATGACCAGGGGATTTATCTCGCTGCTCTTCAAAGCCCAATGGTAAGAACATTTTCTTCGATGTAGAAGGTATGAGGTTCGATCTCATCTATTTTTCAGAAACAAGACATAGGTTAGCCAATATCTATTTTGAGCAGCCTACCTTCACAGCTATTGTTAGGCATTCTGAGCACCTGTCGCGTTCTTGCGTTCCGAGAAGACAATTGATGAAGGGTCCTCCTATTCACCTGTCACAAGGGGAAAAAAACAAGGGAAACTGCTCAAACACCTATCTCGATGGTGAGGATTAAAAGCAAAGTTCATCTTCTTGGTTGTTTCCAGAGTGAGGGATTTTCAGTTCGATCTCAATGTTTTATTGAACAATGGGAGATGGATGTTGTGTTTCTACTTCCTCCATACAAAGTGGCCCGTGTATGTTGGTGGATCAGGACGTTTGTTCTCATTATCTGAAGGTAGTAAGTTTGAACCCTGACCCAATTGAAGATCAATCCTGTTGGCGTGAGAGTTGAGAGTTTTCCAGGTTTCTTCCGTTGCGACATGTTATGGTCCATGATATACAAAAAGTCCTCTGAGACGGTAATTGATATGATGGATATTAAGATGCCTAATAACAATCATTCCGTTCATTATGATGAGACAAATGTCCATCTCTTTTTGTTTATTTGAGACGGGGAACGAACCTAAACCATTCTACTTAGAGGATAACCTATGACCAGTCCTTGATGAACCATAAGAGAAGATATATCCAACGAAGTTGCTGTTTAAGCCCCTTTTTTCAATCACTAAACACTTGTAGGTGATAGAGAGGAATTAAAGTTTCAATGCTAAGCTCTATTAAATTAAAAATAATACCTAAAAATGTAGAAAATGTTTTCCATTTACTGCCAGATTATTGACTAAAGTAATATTTCAATTCACAAATATTAACAAAATAAAGTCTTTCAGAATGCAAGCCAACCTGTTTGTTATGTTAGCAAATGTGAATGGAATATTTGGCATCTAAATCTTAAGCAATTCTCTTAATTAAGTGACAATTTCACAACCAAACATGTACCACTCGAAATTTCAACAGATCACGCATTCGATTCTCATCTCGGACTAAGAGGTTTGCAGAAGTTCGGAATTTATCTCAAACTATAATTTATGCATAAAATGAACGTTGAGGCACCAACAAACTCACCATCTTATCTTACAATGGCGCGTCTTTTGGTGTACTCTAGCTATTATTTTCACTTATGATCAACTCAGAAAGGCTTCTGAGGTCTCTGTTTCTGGGAAGATGTTAAAGCTTTTCTGTTAATGGGTTACAAATGTTTTAGTTGGAGACTTTCAGCCAAAGATAGAGCTTTCGTTGCACCTTTTGGAGAGAGGACTGCTTTGAAGATGTATCACTCCCCAGCAATCCACTTGGTTCTGCCTGAACGCTAGAGGGCGTTCTTTTTTACAACTTAATATTTCTTATATAGTTTTTAATTACTTTTTTGCTCGTTATTGTAGGAGAACTGTTTCTCAGCTCGGGTTGATTGAATCGGCAAAAAGTATTTGTTATGTTTTGTGTTATTAAATATTTATTACATTTTAAATTGCGTATTCAGTAAGAGTACTTACGCAGTGTATTTGCCGGAATCCTATTTAGTTTGTTTTGTTTGCTTTTTTTTTCACAAGAACGACCTCTACTAGCAGTTTTCACAAGGCGGTTCATCTAAACGCTTCTTCAAATAAAGATTGTTAGAAAATGAATTTCTCAAAAAAATGTGATACACTTTGCCATACCCTGCATATCTATGCATAATGTTTGTGCAGTTAATATCGACCTTTTTTTATGTTATTTATAGATATGCGAGCCTCGATTTGAGACTCGCTCAAAAACCTCCGGATTCACATCCTATTACGTCATTTCGATCCCGCGGCATTCTTTAGAAATCTTTTAATGTTCGCTTCCGACTTGCTTCATCGGTTACGTTTGCTCCAGAATGTGACTATAAGTGCACTACAAATGCAGATAACTCATGCCTTCATTTATCTAATCGCGTCTAAAAGAGTTTATTGCTGCTTTCTTTTACGTTGTGTCTGAATTGGATGTCTCAATACCATTTTGCGAGGACGTTTGAGCTATATTCTGATTAATAGTTATAACTTCCTCAAAATTGCGCAAACGGTTTTTCAGAAAATTAGGTTAAACTTTAAGAAAATAAATGTGCATACTGAAGTCATTTATTAAGTAAAAAAATGCAAATGTATAAAATGTAAACAAAAATATAAAAAGCATTCTTATTAAAAATATAACAGTAAAAAATTTTAAATGAACTTAAGAAATAACATTGAAATTTTCTTAGAAAATATTAAAAACATACAAAATACTGAAAAAAGGCATAAAATATTTATTAAAAGCAAAAATGTCACTTAATAAAATGCATTTCAAAAATAAAAGGGTAAATCATATATATATATATATAATTGATCGTAGCTGAGTGATCTGGTGAGGACAAGAGAATGGAATTACATGAAGCTCATATCAGAACATTAGTTTCACTCTAATTTAAAACCTAGCGTGTATTTGAATACATAATTTTGATTGCAGCCTTTAAAAGTAAACTAAACCGTTATTAAATGTGTCATGAACTGGTTATAAACAAGCTTACACGATGATACAAACTATTTCTGAATAATATTCCTTCTAAGCAGGGAAATGTGTGACAATTATCAAAAATCATTATCTATGCCTAACTGCATACGGGTATAAAAACATAAGTACAGATTAGGATACTATGTTTTGCTACACTTCAAAAGTGCAATCCATATTTTATAAATAATAATATTGGCCATTCTGTTAGTTTTATAAAGAATAATTGTTTCACCTACTGCAGCGAATGTGTTTTCGAGTTTCTCAATATGCACCAATCAGACATAAAGTAAAACGTTGAGATGTCCCGATTTCAGTATGTCATAACTTCATAACTAAAGTTAACGTCACAGCTTTCCACAATTCATTCAATTTACTTTCAGCTGATGCAGTCGACACTCTTAGTGGCTGAGAGATGCCTGGCGCAATCTTAAAGAAAGAGTAATTCATTTTACAAATAATATATATATATATATATATATATATATATATATATATATATATATATATATAAGTTTACTTTTATTACCACACTTATAAATTTACTCTGAAATCTAAATCTATGTTATCCACTGCAATACTCAGAAATAGAAGTTTTGATAACTGCCAAATCTAACATGCTACTATATATATATATATATATATATATATATATATATATATATATATATATATATATATATATATATATATATATATATATATATATATATATATATATATATTCATTAGTGGGTGTCAACAGCCTTTATTAAAAAAATTTAGCAATACTTAATATATATTTTCTGTTAGTGTAACATATCTAATAAAATTAGTTTTTATTTAAAATTACATTCAAATAAAAAAGGTTTATTTTAATTAGGGAGTAAAATCTAGATTAACATAAGTCCCTCATGATTAACAGGGTATTGAGTAAAATTTAGTTTGAATTTATAAACATGTGTGTGTGTGTGTGTGCTCTGTTTAAAAATGATTCTTTTATTTTAAATATTGGCACAGGTGCAAAATCTTAACAGTTTTCTTTACTCTCTTACTGCACGAAACTTCTTTACCCAATTTCTTATTTTATTTCTTTATTTATTTTTTACCAAAAACGTCGTTTATATATAAGAGAAACTTTAAAATCTTATTAGATTATTAATTAAACTTTATTCGTAAGCACTTGAACTAAAAGCTTATTACGTGAATCTGTAACCCTATGCGGTAAAATGATAAAAGATTGACACATTAGCTTTTCTCTCAAATGATCGGTTCATTTTTTGCGATTTACTTGAACAATGTATTTTTAAGTGTCGATTAATTTGTTTATTAAGTGACTATATTAAGGGAGTCTATGAAATTCCATTCTTTCAACTGCGTAAAGTGTCTTTGGAGTTTTTTTGCAGAATTTTTTTTTTAATTGCTGTTATGAAAGCTTTATACGATAAATCCCCAATTATTCATGATGCCTACACTTTTGTTTCTGTTTTTTATTCCTTCGATTGCCGGCCAACTTGTCAAGTGGTCAGCGGGCCCTGACTACGGATAGGGAGGTCCTGGGTTCGAATCCCGATTCAGGCATGGATGTACTTTCTCTCTCCCTATCCTGTCTTCGTCCTTTCCTTGTGTGTGAATGGTTGCCCATCCTATAAACGGGCCCCTATGACATTTGTGTGTACTGAAGAAGTCGGACTCCACACAAAATATGGAGCGGCGCACCCCAATTTGCCAGCCTAGCTGGCACACGAGAACAACATTCCTTTGATTAATGAAAATATATTAAAAAATTTCTTGAGAGCATTTAGGATGCAAGGATTGAAAAGTTCAGAAATTAAATTTTTTGAAGTCCAAGTTTTGCTAAACGTGGAAATGGTTTTAATAAAATCTGAGAAAAAAAATATAAAAGAAATTAATTATATAATTTCATTAAATAATGAAAGTCAGCGTTTCTATCGTACGCGTTCCGATAAATTGCCGATTAGTTGCGTATTGAAAAAAGCAAAAACGTGTTTGCTACATTAAAAAAACAATAGTATTCAGAAATTAAAAAATAATGAATGTGATTTTATTTTTTAAAAGACAATGGAAATGACAGAGAGGTTTAGAATCCGCTCCTCAGAACCCAAGCATGCTTGATACTCTAGGATTCAGCCATTGATAACAACAAAATGTCAACATTTTTAATGTAAACAATATTTTCGAAATCACTGTTACAATGCTTAGGTATAAATATCATTGTGACATAAGCAACTTCACAAAGAATGTCCAAACAATTTCATATTATGAAATTTCAGATACCTCAATATTTGGCATAAATATTATTTATACATTAAAACCTTACTAACTACTATTGAAAAAACCTCCAAACAAAAAAGAATGTAAATGGAATTTAGAAAGGGACTTACAATACAATTTTATACACCTCATAAGATTCTAATGAAATTCGATACGAATAAATACAAAAAAAAGTTTCCAAGCCTGGAAAAAAATCTGAAAATGTGAATTCGATAAAAGAACTCAAATGTGGCCAGTAAAGTTTAAACGAGTACAAAGCTCACATTTTCAAAAGACTCCATTCAAAATAGTTTCTATTTCCCAAAAGAAAATAAAGGAAAATCTGTGTTTTGCCATGTTACATGACTTCTTGGATTCGAATAAAATTAATATTTCTATTAACATAATCTAATTTTGTGTAATTTATTTTCATTAATCTATCTTAATTTTAAATCTGAATATGATTTATGACTTTAAATGCACAAGTTTTCCTTTAACATTTATCACTATATTTTCATATTCTCACGTGAATGGTTTAAATCCACTGAAATTTTATTTATTTATTTTTTTCATTTTTAAAAGAAGTGTTTCTCTTTTACTTGATCAAAATACATTTTTATAAATTTAACCAAGATAAATAAACAATGCTGCTAGAATTTTTATGCAAAATCATTTATGAAATATAGCCCTCTATAAAGTGGCTATATTTTTGCTAAAAAAATAATCTAAACGTTTTTTAAAAAAATATTTAGCTCTGAGAAAATTGCAGGTACCTCAACAAACTTCCTCAACTACAAGTAATAGAAATAAATAAATCGCCTCATAACTTAATTTTTATAACAATTTAGAATCCCAAAAGTTACATTCATATTTCATTTTTAATCTTTATATTTTTTCACCAAAATAATCTCTCAAACGTTGGATCATAACTATTTTCTTCCTACGTACTTGTTTTCCGCCAGACAAATTCCCTTTCTCGTCCTGCATTCTCTAGAGAGAGATTTTTAAGAATAATGATTGATTTTCTTTCTCCAAATATATTTCTTAACTAAAGGTTTCTATATAAGACTGTTTATAATAATTACATAAAAAATATACTCTTCTTTTGGTTGACGTGAAAAGTTTATTGATTTAGGAAACAGAAAAAAACATAGGAAAATAAAATATTTAAAAATTGTTTTATTTTATTGAATTCTAGCATGTTTCAATTTTGCATGCTTTTGAAGAAGAAACGTAAAATGAGTATTCAAACAATGCTCAAAATTGAAGTTTCAATGATTTTGCATTACATTTGTATATTTTAATGGACATTTTAAGTACTAAATAAATAATCGCGATTACTCTCTTTTTACAAGTTCATATTTATTACAAAATAATTTCATTGTTTTAAAAAAGGAAAACCTGTTAAAACGACATTTTGTTTATATTAATGAAAGCAAACAATTCTTCAAAGTAAAATTTTTGCAATTCATATTGGTATTCTCATTTTAAAATGTACATTGAGTAATACATAGCGGTAACTCATCGTTCATTCACACATCACAAGCGCTTCATAATTTTGAAGCATGGTCCCACGTTGAGGATGATTTTACACCAGAGCGGGCACACTAATGGACGTCACATATTAAAGTTCCTTCAAAGCCCACAGAGCTCAAACAACCCAGCGAAGGCTGTTGTGGTCAGCCAGTAACTGCCAGGTTCTGTAAGGTCTATATTTTTTCGAAGACTGCTTAGAAATGGAAATCACAGCAGTGCATTAAAACAGGCAGAACAAAAACTCATTACTTAAGACCGAAGGAGCAGAGGCAGTTACTAAGTTTCTCAAGGAGGGAAAATATATTACTAAATCTCCGGGAAACAATCAATGTGGCACTTCCAGCTCCTCTTGTTATCAAGTACAATCGCAACATAGGTAAGCTTATGAAATGAACTTCCCTTTCTAATTTAGTATCAGCAAGAGGAAAAAGTATGAATAGAGCAGTCTTATCACATTATTGATATTGCACTCATTTCCCTAAGTGTAGTAATAATGTTCTCTTCAGTGACGGTTTTAGTTGCCTTCCTTTGTGACTGTACCCAGACCATCAGCAAGCAAAAGGCAATGAATTCCTTCCACAGAGTTAAGAGCAACAATTAAGTTATTTATATAAAAGAGAATGCAAATCGTTGAGGGAGTCCAGTCTGCAATTGGTTGCTTCCAACGCAAACTCTTCAGACTTTGATCGATGAAAGAGTGAATCCAAGAGAGCTCTGTGTCTTCCATGCCAAGGTCTGTAAAATACCAAGAAACAGCTTCTACCTCCAGAGTGTGTGGTATGCTGAATCAAAGTATATTAAAACACATCAAGAGCATCTCGCCCAGCCTGAGAGAAATGCATGTTTGTCGCTGGAGCTCTGTCGAAATGTTCCCATCTTAGTGAACCCTGGGGATCCGAATACCAATTCAGCCTTCCTTGCATATTCCCAATCACACAAGCAAGTGATAGAGCTCTCCAATCCGTCGCTCAATTTGTATCTCTATTTTTTTTTTATTGTAATCGCTTTCATCCATTATGAGAGAATTTAAAGTATTCTTTCCATAATACACTCTAAGCAATAATTATAAATAAAGTACACTAGAATAAGCATTTTTATGCCATTTCACGATAGATAATAGATTTGTCAAATTACGAAACTAGCGATAAAGTAAATGAAGAGCTTCCTAATTTTTATAAACTTCAGATAATATAGAATTGTAATAATATTCTCTATCGTATACAGTTCTATGAAGGCTATGATAATTATTTATTCTGATATATTTTAATGAACTTTTTAACCGATCAAAATTAATTGATAAGGTCAACATCTGAGTTGGCACCTGCTACTGAACGCCCCACCAGAATCTACAAACTAATACCAGCATTTTTTATTCTGAAAGATAGCCGAGGAAAGATACTATTCGAATAAAATATAAGACTACAGCAAACATTCTGGCTATTTCATTTTTCTAAAAAATTAATTGCAATTTAAAGTGTGAATGTCGATATGCTTGTTTTCTCGTTGCATTTCTTAGTAATTTATAATCATTCATTCCATATTTACGTTCAGGGCCTTAAATGTAGGAAGCTTAACTTATGTATGTGCTCTCAGTTTCTTCGTCTGCGTGTGCTATCAAACCTGCTACTTGGCTGAAACAGTAAGATATTTTGAGTCAAGCAAAGTTCATTTTACATCAATGATTTCAAACTATGTCTCGTCTAGTAAAAATGCAAGGAAATGAAACTTATAAAAAAATTCTATGTAAATTTACTTAAATTTCTCGTCATCAAATAATTTTCAACATTTAATATTTCCATTCATTTAAAATAAAGACTGATGCAAGCAATTATAAAATACGCAAAGTTTGAACAGTAAACTCCTGCCAATTCTTAAAGCCCACCTTCAACTTGTGTCTCTGTAACTGCTGCACTCTCAAACCCAATCCTTCGTCAGTTTCACTAAATTCGAAAAACAATTCACTTCAATCCTGCAATTTTTTTTTCTTTCAACAAAGATGCAGGAAATACGTCGAAGAGCGTGCGAGAACTGCACTCCATAAGAACGGTTACTGGAAATGAGTTAAATTAAAATGGAGCAGAAGCCTTTTATTTAATTTGGCCAAACTCAAACAAATATGGGTTATCAACATCCCAATAGATAATAATGTTGATGAATGATGCTAATTGAGGCATCCAACTCAAATCTTATGATTCATCAATTCCAGACTCTATAAAGAAAAAAGACATCTCTCAAGATCTCCTCAAATCATATTTTATTTCAATTCTCATTTGGTAGATCAGTATTAAAAAATAGACTAGTTTTTAGCAATCCCGATATCACAATATGATGACAAATTATTAATGTAACATTTTTCTTATTAAGTATGCAATTAATTTGATAAATAAGTTTTAATATTATTTCATTATTATAATTAAGATTCTATTTAAGCCCTTTTCTGGTTTTCTTTACTTATAATATTTTATAAGTAACTGTTAATTAATTCATCGCTATATAATTTTAAGAAGTGTGTAATTAAGAAATGTAGTTTCCTTTCGAGTTATGAATTCGTTAAGTTACATATTCTTGCGTTCATTGATCAGCTTTGGCGAAGAAAATAGGGAAGTGTAACAAATAATGAAATTGTTCACTTGAGCTATTTTTAAATACTGAATATGTTCTTGAAACTTCATATTCTAACAGGTTGAAATTACATATTCTAACATTGATGGACACAAGTCTCGCATTGGCATTACACAACGCAGTCTAGCATTGAGATTACATTTTGGCTGAAGCTCTTAGCGTAGTAAATATTAGAAGAATGCAAAAATATTATAATTTACATATAGAATTTATAGTTTAGGTTATTTTTTATGAGTTCAACACGTTAATTTTTTACAAAGCAATATTTAATTAAGCGTAATACTACACATAAAGAGTTATTGCACACATATTAACAAAAAAATAGGAATTATTTTCATAAGAATATATATGAACAGAATACATAACATAAAAATATGAATCATCTGTTTAAATTATTTCTCTTTTTTATCCTTTTCATAATATTATGTAAAGGGAAGAAAAGATAGTTTGTCATTATAAATTGCAATTAATGAAGTATATTTGCAGAATTCATTTGCATATATTTTTTGATTTATTGAAAATATGTTAAATTACAGAATATCTTTCGAAATAATTTAAATTTAAGGGTTTATATTAAAAATTCATTGCATGATCTTTCTTTCAATAAAATGCATTGATTTCATGAAGGAAGGGAGCTGCTCTCAACCGAAGCCGTCGCGAACTTGTTTCTTTCACCGAGAGAAATATGTTCGCACGGCCCCGCCTCAACTCTCTCCCAACCACTTGTTTCTATGCTCTCCAACAATAATCTTAATAATAGGACTACTTTTACCCATTTGAAGGATTACTTTTTAAAAGTAATCCTTCAAATGGGTAAAAGTACTCCTTCAAAAGTAAGAGATCAGACTAGTTTTCTACCACCAGCAGAGGAATCAGACCCAACTTAATCTGCACTGTACTTATATGATGTTTGAAAACTCAATTTATTTACAGAATTATAAAGTAGTGAGGTCGTGTTTCTTTTCATTTATTCTCTAATAAACTTCGGATAGATGACGTTTTAGGAAAGGCAAAAAGTCATTCTCTGAAGAGATCAAAAACAATGTTTAAACTAAAAAAGAATGATAAATAATTCTAAATTTTTTAAAACGATTACTATTCTACGACTTTACGGTATTGTACGTAAGTGGATTTTACATATATACATTAATAACTTCTAAGTTGCATTGCATACATTGCGTGATGTAACGTTTATTATAGAAAAATAATGGGATGTTACAAAAGCTTTTATCTTTAACCTGTGATATACTCAGCTATTTAATAATGTTGTTAAAGTTTATTAGCCCAAGAAAAAATTGGAGTAATGTACTTCAGTAAAGTAGGTTACAGTACAAATTAAAAAATAATTAAATCAGTCTATACTTGAAGAGAAAATTACTTTTCTAAGAAAAAAAGAACTTAAAATTATATTATTTATAGAAAATGTTATGCTTATATATATATATATATATATATATATATATATATATATATATATATATATATATATATATATATATATATATATATAATCACAATTTTCTGAAAATATTTTATGGAAATTTTTCTTTTTTTCTTTAAATATAAGCAACGTTTCAAACTTTCAAGAAATAAATTAAAATAATCATAGAATTGAGACAATTAATCTTTTTAAATGCCATTATTAAAAATCACGAATTAATTAATGAGTTGTTAATGTTGTCTGATACAATTTGCAGTATCTTGTAAATTCATTGATCGCTCCTAGAGGGGGAGACTGTAGCGGTTTGGAGCGACATGAAATCTCTATTTAGAAACTCTCCTATCGAATTAAACCCTTTGAATAAAGAAAATGACCAGAGAAATGGTGTAAATATTGAAGCAAAATTTTTAGGTAAATAAAAATTACATTATTCTGGAAATTCATGACATTCTAATTAAATATTCTCAGATTTGTGACTGTAGCAAAGGAATTTCTTCAGCAATTAACATTATTCAGCTTATATAGCAATGCATGACATTCTCAATCCAAAATGATTCTCCTTATAGAACGAATTTTTTAATAAAATTAAAAGCAGAAAAACAGAGGTTTCCAAAAAGTTCTCCCCAAAAACACTAGCAGAAAAAAAAGAATAAAAATAGAGACGAATCATTGCAATTCTCAGAACAGGCTTAATTGCTTGTGAATACCATTAGCATATGTTATTGCTTACGAACTTCCTAAATATTATTCATTATATCATTAACTATTAGTTTCACAAAAAACAAAAAGGAGAAAAAAATTGGTGAAAAAGTATATTTCTCTTGTTATTTGTATCCATTTAAATGAAATATTCACAGCCAGTGTCAGAAAGAATAAAACCGTCCACACGATTCAAGAGCAGAAGAAAAAATGTACATGATTACTCAATTAAAATTACCAAAAAAGGATTATTGCTGTTCTGAAAATTGTGCCAATTCTCTCTCCAGATTCGTCCATAAGTGGGAGAAAATGCTTTTACAAACATCATTTAGCAAGAAAATGATGACAATGAATCCAATTATCGCAAATTACATAGAACACGTGGTTTTCCATAATGAATAAGTTATTTTTTAAAAAAGCATTTATTTCATCTAAATAGGAGGGAAAGTGAATGAATACGTTATATTTATTCTCAAGACGTTGAAAATAATCATTTATGAAATTTTTTTGTTTGATAAATAGCACAGTATTTTTTGCAAGAAAAAAGTCATAATTAATGATCGTCAATTTTTTCCAACATCCTACAATAAAATATATTCGAAATAGTTTCTATTCAATTACTTTTTAATTAGTGGAATTAATCAAAGAAAACAGTGTGTAAAAAAGTACTAAAAAAAGGACTCACAAATCCTTGTAAAGCTTGATGCTTTTTGCATAATTTTCAGCTAGAAAAGATTTCATTTCCTTTCCACAAAATACTTCTACAAATTACCTTTCACTAGTATAAATAAGAAAAAAGTCAATGGCACACATGTAATAACTAAACAAGTATGGAAATCTTTCAGAATACAAATGAATAACAAAAATGAAGGGAGGACTTTTTTTTTTTAAATCGAATACAATTTTTAATAATCATTTAGGGCGAATGAAATATGCAACTATTCTTGTGATGGTATTAAAAGGAGTCAAGATTCGAACCTGGCGCATTACATTTCGAAGAGGTAAGTTATAATATAAGAAATTGGATGTGACTCTAATCAAACAATAGCATCTCAATTTTTATCTACATCTAGGATATTTATCCTACATATTTTAGAGTTAATATGTGCAGTTAATAGCTGGATCAAGAAAGTTTTCTTAATGTATGTTAGATTAGTTTTCTTAACGCGAATAAATTTGTTTTTATCGAGATGCATATATGAATAAATACAAAATTTATTATCATTTTCATAAGAAACATCGTCTAAACTTATTGTTACATAAAGAAACAATCTACTGCATAATTGTGCATATTTTACTGTTGATAGTATGAAAAATCAATCGATGGCGAAAGTAAAATTTTAGTTATATAAAAAATCGTACTCTGATAGCTGGACTAGATGTACATTTCTTCTCTTGTATGTGCAAGTGTTTGATATTTATGTACACTTTTAGTGTACATGATTATAAATTTTGCATTGTTATCCTTTCGGAGAAAACAGTGCTTGAACATTTCATTACATAAAGAAAGATTAAATTCTATAATTCTGGATGTTTTATTATTGATATCATGTGGAGTCAATATGTACTGTAAAACATTATGCTTCATTTCAACGGTTTCTTGTAAGAAAATAGATGAAATGCATAAAACTGAAAGAAGGTCTCTTAGTAACATTATTAAGAATTTAAAAAGATTTATTTTTTTTATCGAAATTTCGCGACATCATATGGGACATGTATGTTCTCTTCCTCATTTATAAAAGAGCTTAAATAAAATCTAAAACCATTTTTGGTGTCAAGCTTTCAAAATTGCAACTACTGTCCAAATGACTGAATAAACTTCCTTTTCAGGGAAGAGTATTTCTTCCTGTTTCTAAATATAATTTTAGGTCGGTTCATAAAAAAATTTACATTTCTTGAATCGACGTCGTCTGATGTATTCATCGATCGCTTTCCGAGCAATCATCAGTAAGACTTCCCAGCGTGTAAATTTTTCTTATGCATTAGAAGATTTTGGTAAAATGTACAAGTGCTAAGGAACTCACTTCATTCAAATTGGTAGCTCCAGCATTTCGGTGTGAGTAATTTCTGGGAACCTATCGATAAATCTTTTCCTGGGCACATCCAGACTGTTCTTCACTACTTTTTTCAACGCACTTTCTTTTTATTTTTCAAAACTCAGTTAAAATGATACACATACATTCCAAAGAATTTTTATTTTATTTTCTAAAAAAAATTCCAATGTGATAAATTTTGTTTATACGATACTAGGCTTCTGCATGAATATTAACGCTTTAGTTCCCATCCACAACTATCTACCGGGAGATCCTTCTAACAATTCTTTCTTTCAACTGAAGGGAATTAAAAGAAGTAAATTCCTATCAAAATCTTCACCAATGTCTGCAAATTTTGGAATGGGATCTTCTTGCGTTTTAAAGCTCTTAGGAGTTGAAATATCGTCTTTCTTTTCTTTCAGACATTTCGAGAGTCAAGTCCCACATAGTTGGATACTCTTTTCTGCTCAGTAGGTTTTTTTTCTCACTCTGAAACGAAAGAATTATTCTTCTAATTTATTGTTTACGTGGCAAATGGTCTCATAATGTATGTAAATAATATTTCACAAGGAACTTTAAACTCAACATGTGATGAATGGATTCACAGACGAAGAAAAACTTATAGTAGTTTAATTTGTCTTAATTACTTAAAACGCAAACTGATGGAGTGAAAGGATATGTTTTCATAAATTTTTACTGCAATTCATGAAAATATTCAGGGTGACTTTAAAATGTTATCTTCATTCCTTGAGTTTAGAGTGCTCTCTGCTATGACTATAAAAAAGATGTCAAATCATCAAAACGTGATTATGCACTACAAGATGAGGTGACTTGCAGAATTTACAGCTGTTCAACATAAAAAGTTATTTCGAAATTAAGTAGAATGCAGAAATGTCATTTATATTATAGCGAAGAAGCGGTTAGTAAATAAACAAAACAATGCAAACAGATTCGCAAAAAAAAAAAAAAAAAAGACCCTTACATCCATCATTGGTTTGTGTACGAGTTCTTGGACTGTTAAAATTCAAAATATGCAGAAAGGCTTAAAATAATTTTCACAAAGTACACTTTAAGATTGTGCATCACACGCATATTATCTGTATTATTGCGAAGAAAGTAAGTACAATAAACCTTCGCCAAAATAATTCATATTTTTGTTTGACTAATTGTTTTATTGAATACTTATCGTTTAATTTGTATTGTCTTAACAAAGTTTGTTGCGGTTTTCAGAGCCGAGAAATGTACCTGTAAAACATAAGACAGCATAGATATATTTAGCGACTTTTTGGGAACATGTGGCAACATTTGACGATTAAATGTGAGTTAACATGTTCAAAGTTTCGAGCTTATAGGACCCATTGAAGCTGACCTACTATAGAGTTGCTGTCGGAATGCTCTCGAAGCTTACACTACATACATGTGTCCCTCAGTCAAGCAGTACTTGAGTTACTAGGTCTATGGGAAATGCGATTTCGTTTCTAAGATGTATAATAGACATTACGCAATTGTACTGTGCAAAAGCTTCAATTCGTTGCAATTATTGTCATAACTATTGAAAGAACTGTCAATGAAGTATTCGCTTAGAAGAAAGCTCATCTTCCTTATAATCATGACAAAGAAAATCGTAATTATATTCTTTATAGATTCTCCCAACTGTGCATTCTTCAACAGGGGGTTTGTAACATTATTCTGCAGAGTCCAGGTGCAGAGCACTTGCTGTTAACTTACTCTATTGCTTTGCATTTCCTTCCTAATGCGTTGTACGATGTCGCCACGATTTAAAAAAAAAAAAAAAAAAAAAAAAAAAAAAAATCTGTGGAATTAGGCCCCGTGTTCTTTTTTTTTCACACATGCGCACAAGGCTTTATTCGCTACTTAATGGCTATTGCTCAATAATTGAGACATTTCAAGTACATCTTTTAATTTTTGAAATGGTACCACTTATTTTCGAATTATATTATTAAGGGAGTTGCAAGTCACCTTATTTTACAAGACATATTCCCTTTCTTATATCACGATATCTTATTTTCGATAGCTATTGATGAAAGAAATTTAAGGGACAAGATACATCTTTAATGAGCAACCTTAACATCACATGACTTGATTCTAAAAAGAGCTACAAGGGAAATTATACATCGGAGGAATTTCATCTGATTTCTGGGTTTGCATTCCTATAAAAAATATGGTGAAGATTTCAGACTTATTTCCGAAAAGAATTACAAAATCGGTTCAATCTTTGTTATGTAACTTTTAGTGGGAGAACATATAACATTAAAATAGTTGTGATGGTAAATAGTGCTCACTGAATTTGTACATTCTTGATCATAAATATTTCAAAGTTATTCTTAGACCATATAGATATGCAGAGTTTCTAGTATCGAATATTCAGTATTTCCTTGACATCGTGAGATCGAGGAACGCGTTACCCATTTAAGACGATAAGTATTGTCTTGAAAGTACCTTTCTTGTTGTACCACTGAGTGATTGATAAATGACCAAAAACTAATGTCTTTTTCACATTTTTATTCTGACTTGAAGAGATTGTTTACAAAATTGCAATTGAAATAGATTGAAAATAGATAGTTTACAAATATTGCAATCATTAATTTAAAATTCTATTAATTAATGAAATTTTTAAAAATTTAAATCATCCTTGCCGTTTTAAACTAATCATAAAGTGGATGCTTTGTCATGCTTTTTTCATTTTCTTTTTCTGCTGTTCTATTGACATGTGTTAATAGTTGGAATCAATGGAAAACGGCGCCTCAAATCAATGCTTTGGTCTTTATATAATAAATTGATTTATTGACAAAATGAACCTCTGCACTATTTTCAGGCATTTGACTCCGTCTTGTTTGCTGCCGCTCGAAGAATGCGATTTGGCAGCAAATTCGCTGATAAGTCGGCTTGAGAACGTCATCTCAATGCGATGTGACGTGGATGAAACGTTCTCTGATATCATGGATATTTTAAAGCAATGAGTGTCGTAATAAAGTTGCGTATTCAGAATCTCAACTGTAATGACACAAGCAACTTTATGGTTAAAAAACATCAATCTCCAATTTTCCGAGAATGATTGAAGTCGAGTCTTTAGACTCTAAAACCCGAAAAACTACACTTTCTCGATTATTCTATCGTAAGTGTATAAGTAAGGAATACTTCTAATAATTCCTACTTTTCTTCCAAACATAAACATTAGTTTCATCATTAAATACAATAAGAGCATTTTCATCTCATATGCACTTTTGAAGGTAAAATATGAATACTCATTAATTATTCAACATGTTGTTCACAACATTAAATTTTCATCTGGATTCATTAGTTTAGCAACTGGGTTTTACTGTCTTCTACACTTGCCTATTGAAGTTCTATTTTACAGGTGGCCGGCCAACTCACGCTAATTACGATTATCCCTTAAAAGTTGAGTCATAAGAGAATTCCATATGAACTAGAATATTAAATTTCTAATAGTCCACAAATTTTGCAGTGTCTATAGTAAGGACATATTTGCCTGAAAAGTTCTTCATGAAATCAAATATATCATAGAATTTTATTCATTATACAGCAACGAATACCGTGTTTCACATTAGCATAGTTTCTTAAATTTTATTTCGAAAATGTTGCTTATTCTCCATCCAGACTCTTCATTAAAAGGGGAGGGAGGACAACCTTAACAAGTTGTTATAATAATGTTATGCATATAATATAATCATGTTGTGTCACTCGTTCATAGGCTATGAGATGCTGACGTCTTTGATAAAAATAGGCCATGAGGAATGTACGCAGCTCATTTGCGCATCGCTATTTCATTGACTACTAAAAACTGACGTCCTTGGGAGAAAGAGTCTATACGGTTGCATATTCTGTATATGGTAAACTTTGTTAATAATTCTTGTCCAGTTTTCCATGTGAATTATTTGCAATAAAATGAGAAACCTCGGAGTAATTGAATTCCTGACGACTTGAACTAAAATTTTATTCCGAAAATTTATTTCGCTGAACTATAACTTGCTTTAAGAAAATAGCTTTTAATATCAGGATGAAATTAGCTGTGAACTAAAAGCTCACATCGAGTATCACTTATTGTTGCAATGGAAAGAGTTAATGAATTTCAAATTGTTATTTTTAAAACGAATATTAAGCAATATTGCAAATTATTTAGCAATATTTTCTCCATAAAAACTTTATCTTTTTCATTGGTTTTCACAAGATTTGACTTCAATTATAGTTCTGTTATCATACTAAATAAAATATTTACAATAAGGAAATTCTAATTCTAAAAATGAGAATATTAATTTCAATTTTCTCTTGGTGTATATATATATATAATATTATCCCCTTTTTTGTCATTTAATTTTTTGCCTAAACACTTATCACGTTTCATTCAGTATTCTAATGATTAAAAACAGACTATTACTAAGGTTTTCCTTTTTCAAAATACTTATTGAAAATAAATATGATAAAAATTGAAGAATCTTAACTTTTTATTAAATAAAATTCATACCAAGAACTTATAATGGCTTTATCCATTTGCCTTTACCAATTAATTTTCCAACGGTGGGAACTTGGCTGATAAACTCTATGCTACAAAAAGGCCAGAAACTGCTACTCATTTGTCGTTACCCAGCGGGCACGTGTGAACCAAGTCACAAAGGCCAGTAGTGTTCATCGCGCCATACCATCACAAACCCGTTTATAGGGTGGGCCATATTCATACAACATCACAGACGAAAGGACAGAAACACAGTGAGAACAGAAAAAGAAAGTAACATCCATGCTCTAACCGGGATTTGAACCCGGGACCCACGGCTCAGGAGCGCTAACTACTCAGCCATCGTTCGGCGCCAAAATAAGATTTTTCATAATTTTACAAATCAAAAGGTAATTGAATATCATCTGCTTCAGATGTTCTTGATGGCAAGAGCGGGATTCAATGTGGGATTTACTATCATTTCTTTTTCTTTATTAGAGACTGTTTATGAGAATAGTTTTCTTTCTTATGGTTGACTAAAGTGCTCGTCGCAGTTTGCTGCTCAGAAACAGCTTTAAATCAAATTAGTTCCTGGCGTTACATTAACATGTATGTCTTTTTTGATGTCGGGGTGTAAAAAGTTGAGCAGTGCAAAATCAGCGAGCCTCCTAGTTAACTAAGTTACAGGTTTTTCGGGAAAATATTAAAATTTTGTTCTTCCAAGTAGCCTTCTAGTTAACGAAATTAGAGGTTTTTCGGGAAAATGTTAAAATTTTGTTCTTCCGAGTAGCCTTCTAGTTAACAAAGTTAGAGGTTTTTCGGGAAAAATGTTAAAATTTTGATCTTCCGAGTAGTTAAAAAAATTCAAGCCATGAAAAAACAAAAATTATTCTGAATTATGGTAAGAGGAATTTAATTTTTTTAAAAATTTTTCTAAACATGAATAGTATTTATGCTATTTTTCATTTTTGAAAATTTCTTTCGTTGTATGTGCTTTTTTTTTGAAGTATTATTACTCATAGGAAGCAATATGAATGTAAAGTCATTTTTTATACTCAATCTCATAGGAATAATCATGGGAAGTAATTTAGAAACAGTTATTTGATAAAAGTGCATATGTTTGAGAACTCATAGCAAAATATTTATTTGATTCTCTCTCTTTTAAAATTAATTACAATATTTATATTTATGTATTGCTTGAGGGTCATTCAAAAGGCAAAGAGCGCTCAGTTATAAAAAAAAGTACACAATTTTCACCAAATACATTCTAATGATGAAATTGTTTTTGAAATATAACTCTACGGAATCATTAATCTCATTCATTGCTTCATTCTTATCGCTCTGGTACTTAATTATTTCATTTCTAGCAAAAGAAGTAGAGAAATTAGCAATCATATTAATGTATAAGTTTGGTGTTAATATTTTTGT
The DNA here is from genome assembly GCA_030067965.1 of Latrodectus elegans. Classification (NCBI taxonomy): domain Eukaryota; kingdom Metazoa; phylum Arthropoda; class Arachnida; order Araneae; family Theridiidae; genus Latrodectus; species Latrodectus elegans. Next base: position 100,990,279 of record CM057811.1, on the reverse strand, counting down.
GTTAAATATCTCAATTAAAAGTTATTCACAATAAAATTTTGAACTTTTAATTTCTTAATCTTTATGATACAATCGTGATTTTTTAAAATAATTTTTAATAGTAATGAAAAAAGTTTTGATTACTTTTAATACTTTAAATATAAGTCGAATTCAGTTTTCATGGTTAAAAGTAAAAACGTTGATAACTTTGACAAACTATATTAAAAATATACATTTGAGAAGCACATATCAGGTTTTAGGACAGGAAAGAAAAGCAATTCGAATAAAAAATTGCTTTTAATATCCACATAAACATTCAGAATTGAATTAAATTGTTCTTACAAATCATGTCACAACATTTAATTTTTAAAGTTTTTAGTTTCTTTCCCAAAATAGGAGAAAATTGAATTTAACTACACTTATTATAAGAATAAATTTTTAGATAAAATAGTACAATTGATCCAGTTTTCGTTGTTTTACAAAACGCATTTTCCTAAGATAATTTACTTTACTTCTAATGTAAGTTAAAATCAAATTCTTGTGTGCAATGCAGTATTCTTGATATTATATAAGAATTACGAGGCATGCACTACTGTAACACAGTGAGCAGGGTTCGGTACTCCTAGCGGGGAAAGACTTTCATGAGTTGATTTTCTGTGAAAAACATATATGTATTTACTTAGCATCGTACCTAGCGCTGTTTTGCACTGCCAAATGAGATTTCAGGTTATACATCGACTAAAACAAACAGAATGAATTATTGAATGCTTGAAATTTCCTTTTATTTTAAAAATTATTACATATTGAAGTCAAAAGTCCTCTCATTGTGCTCCAGTGAATAGTAAGTGCACGGGAGCACAATGAGAGGACTTTTGACTTCAATTACATCGAGGAAGGTGTAAGCAAGCTCGTTGTCAGCGGCAAAAACAATACTTTTTAAATTAGGACCCTTTTTGAGCAATTATATTGTGAAAATGCCAAAAAGCAATATATTTTATAAACATTTTCTCTGCCCTCAGTAGTTACACATAAATGGCACAAACAGAGAAAGAACCATACGCTTCCGTTCTTAATGCGAGGAGAGTTCCGAAACGGTGTTCACTACATCATAAAGAATTTTGCAGTGAATTCAAATCTGCTTTTTTTTTATAGTTTTAATTAATTACAAAGACTGCAATCAAAATTTTTAAATAGTGAATATTAAACAGAAGCCAACAGAGATTTCATTCAGTACCGTGTGTGCTCTTTCTTATTTTTACAACTGGCAAAATTTGAAAGTAGACCCACAGACTAAGCATTTCATTTGTATAGGTTTTTAATCTAATTCTTCAAAAAGAGAATGAACCGGTGATGGGAGAGGAATACAAACAGACTGATAGTGAAATAGACACGTGAAGCATCCAAAGGTCCTGAAGCAATCATTTAAGGGGCCTACTTTAACTGCTTTATATTGCATTCGTTGGTACATTATTCTGTATAATCTTAATGACTCTGCATTATGATAATAATAAATATGAATATCAAATGGCTCAGTCTAGATCAAAGCAAATATGAATAAATTAGTCTTTCTAGATTAAAAAAAATCAAATTCTTAAGTTTCGAAAAACACTAACCCACACTTTAGAGCACCTTTTTCTTCACATTTCTATTCCAAAAGTATTTCAATTTTATTTTATGCTTCTTATTTTTTGCATTATTCTTAAAATTATTTTTTGGAAAATGCTTCCTTAATCTTCTTTTAATAATATTTTTGTTATTTTGTCACAACTTGTTTCTAGAAAGAACAAAAGTGAATCACTTAAGTATTTTATTTCCTTAATAGTTAAATTATAATAAATATAGTTTGCCTCTAGTTATTTTCATCTGGAACTTAACTAAGCAGATTAAGTCCCACCCACGTGATTCTTGATTTTTCTTAAAGTTGTTCGTATTTCCAGATTAAGCCTATTGGCATTTAAGATTTGACATTTTTTCACAGGTGTGAGATTTCGAGGAAAGTGACATTATTATTAAATGACATGACGAATACAAAGGAATAACCAAAGTTAAAAACGTAATTTTTCCAGTTTTAGCGACATTTAATTTCAAGAATGACGCGTGTCTAATGTTACATTCGAATTCAACTCAAAATGCCATACTTTTGAAACGTGGACTGAAAATTTCTCACAATGAAATTAAATTCTTTCCTTAGTATCATAATAACATTCATTGTGAATTCTTGTGTCAAAATTTACTCTCAACATCTGCTAATCCATTACTGTACATATTATAGGAACATTTTAAGATTGTCTCACTGCTTCAACTCAATTAATTACACAGTTTTATTAATTATAAATTACAAATAAATCTTTTGAACTGATTAATATTACAATAAGATATTGCATAACTTATATAGATTTGCCAGGTCAATAACGAACATTTGAAATTCAATGTAAAAAAACATATAAACAAATTAAAAAGTCAACGATTTTTTGAAAATAAATTATTTATCATAATTGGTTATTTTGTTTGATTTTAATTTTATATAATTTATTCATGAAATAAGAATCCTATTTTGCCCAACGTAATGTATACGCTGGAAAAAATTATGCATTATTTATTGCATAATGTGTTTGATAAAACTGATAAAAATCTCTTATGTGAATAAATCAAATATATTTAAATAATATCTAAGTTCTTAAATTTCATTGTAGATTTTGATTCATTATCTTAATTTAATCACAGTTTTTACCAGTAACATTATCAATAGATTACTATAATATGGCTCTTCATAGTTGTGGATGTTAACAACTATGGACAGTTCTGAAGTCCTATGCTTCATTCATCTCATAGTGATGTTTTAATATTTATTAAATTCATAAGGTAACGTTTTTTGTTAACACCATATTTTAGGAAGTAACGTCATTTGTTAAAGCCATCTATTAGGAAGTAATATCACTTGTTAAAACCGACCTTCATTTAGGAAGCAATATCATTTCTTAAAACCAACCATTTATTAGAATGTAGCGTCTTTTGTTAAAAGCATCTCATAAAAAATAAAGCCTTTTATTAAAACTATCTGTTAGAAAATAAAGCCATTTGTTAAAACCATCTGTTAGAAAGTAACGTCGTTTGTTAATATTATTTATTAGAAAATGATATCTGTTCATCAGTAAGTAAAGAAATTATTGGGATATGTGTTTTCCTAATAGGCTGACCTGTAAGATAGAAACTACTAAACTGAGCTAACCACCTCGTTCATTTTGTACCACAATCAGCAAGTGGTGATAATATGACGACAAATGAAATGACGTTATACGTTTCACAACACATGAAATAGGGTGTATCATATCTTTCTAAATTTTTAATATGCGTAGCACATCTTTATAGAAAAAATTTCATTAGTTCTCATAGTTGTAATAAAATTATAAGTCCATAAATTACTTTACGTTGCTTATCCTTAAGTTGACTGTTGCAACACAGAATTTTTACACGAGACTCTTGACTGTCATAGTTGTTGCATTCAATGTCTTTATTGCATTCATTTCAGGTTATTCATCAACCATTGGTCCGGTCTTTATAAAAATAATTAAAAATGTACCTTTCTTATTGTGTAAGTTACGTGATTTAACCTCTCTTATAACTCCATCCCTTCCAGAATAAGGCAGTTCATTCAATCTATATTTTAAAGTCTTGTAAGCATCTGGTGAGAGTCTAAGCCATTAACTGCTGAAATGGAAACAACTGAATTGTTTATTCAGGGACTACCAAAACATATCACAAAAACAGTTAGCTGAACTTATAAGAGATGTAGGAAAGTCTTATGATTCCAGCGATTAATATATTTATATAATTTGTTCTTTTATGTTCCGTTGTGTTTATGAAAACGCATCCTTATAGGACGTTGATATTCCTTATAGTTTAAAGTAGATATCCTGCTATTACAAGCATCTAATCTTGATATAATTTGCTGTTCTATGTTCATTTTTTACCCATGAAATCTCATCCAACATCACAAAGCATTTTTACTCAATTAAGTAATAAAAAAATACTACTACGCTTTAAAACTGTAATATTTGGAATTATATACTTAAACTTAACAATTGTGAAAATCTGAAAATATTACAAAAATATTCGTTTCAAAATTCGTATTACAGTTTATTTACTTTTTATTTTGCATTTTATAATTATATTTTAGGAGAACACAAGATATGCACACACATGCTCACTTGATTTTCACTCCAGAAATAATTTTCTTATCGATTGTAGATATGAATATTCATTTCGTTTTGCTCTAATCGAGTTATTGATGAATATCATGCGATTTTTCAATAAATTTCTCTTTTAAACAGTATTTGAGCGAAGAGGTAATTTAATAAGGGCAATTAATTTCACAGAAATGCAACCATTTAGTCAAAATAAATTTTATTTGACACTGCTTTATAATTTTCAAATCAATTCAATGTATAATTTTGTTTTTCAAGATAGGATAAATTTTATCAACCAGCCATTAAAAATAATGTGTTAAGAAAATAAAAAGTGTAAATTAATTGAATAATTGCATTCCAAACATTACATTTATTTAGTAGGAATTGTTTTGTCTATAAATCTAAGCTTATAAAATATAGAACTGCTTATAAGAAAATATTTTCATCTTTATTTGTTATAATACTTGTAACGGTAATATTGTATTTCTAAAATTTGAAACTGAAATATAGTTAGTAAGCAAACAATTATACAGTTTCTTAGATTTAACAGACTTTGTCACATTACCTCAATTCAAAAGTATTCTAAAGTTATGAATGCTTTCTGTTTATTTATACCCTTACTTTGCCAGCAATTTCAAATTGAAGAAACAAATCCCCGGCTTTCATTTCGGGATGCCTGTCCACCCAACTCCATCTCGTCAAAGGACAAAAGAAAGGGTGGCAGTTCTTCCGAATACAATCTGCTCAATCTCGTTTCGGAGGAAGTATTTTGACCACGAGCTTTATTGATTTTACAGCTTCTTGTATCCCCACACCTCTTTATATATCTTCCATCAAATCTAAAAGTGTAGCGATACAGAAAACGCAGACGATAGAATTTTTTCAAAATGAAAAAAAAAAAAGTCATTTGCGCACAGGAAGGTTCTGAATTCTAAACTTCACTTCATTTGTCTTTCTGCTATGATGTACACTTCTTCCCTTCCAAAAGCATATTAGAATGGCAAATGTCCCTTTCGTACCACACTCCACTTCTTAAGCATCTTTTGTATCCCTTAAATCACCCTACCACTTCCCGTGAAAGAAAAAAAATTTTTTTTATGTACCTTCATAATAATATTATTTCTGTACATTTAAAAAGTCTTGATGATCACATTTTTTAAACTTAAGGTATTTTATTGTTTGTTCAATAAGGAAAGAATTGAAATTTTAATAAGAAATCTTTTTCGTACTACTTTTGTTTTAAACTGACTACAAAAAAAAAAAGAAAAAAAAAAGAAAGATAACTGCTTAAAAATTAATAGTTTCGAAATTTTTAAAGCAAGAATTGCTTTTAAAATTTAAGAAATACAATATTTTTTAAATAAAAATAGAAACACTAATTCTTTTTGATGATATAGGAATAAATCTTATATTTTTGAATAAAGTTTCTTCACTATTTAGATCTTCATCGTGGAAAAAAACATCGCTTCTATTTAAAGAAAGTAAAAACCCTTTTTTCTTAATTAAAATGAAAAGTCATTAACTATGACCTTAGAAAGAAAGTGAATGTAAGAGTTTAAACAAAAATGAGAAGTAATATCTCTTATGCAGTTTCTTTTTTACAGTAAGAAAGAGCTAATACCTCGATTTAAATACGCATATATTAAAAATAAAGTCATCGTTAAGATTAAATAAAAAAGAAAATATTAATTACTTTAAAAAAATCTGGTTACATATTGATTTGATTCATTTTTTTGTATATATAATGGTATGAGATATTACCAATCAATTTGAAATACAATATATATATATATATATATATATATATATATATATATATATATATATATATATATATATATATACATACATACATATATATATATACAAATATTTGGCATTCATATACATAAACTGACTTATATATATTTTTTCACAGTAAATTTTGCTTAGAAAATTTCCTTTTCCTATCAGGATGCTATTTATTTCGTAAAAATACATAGTATATTTTCCTAACAAAATATTATAATTTTAGATCATCATCAATTAACTTAATAGAAATTTTGCTGACTTCCTTTAAAATATCCATCAAGCACAAATTGATGGACAATAATGTTTCATTGTGAATGTAGTTGGCCAGAAATATCGAAGTGACAACATTCAGATCGGGTTTCCTTCAGATCACTTTACCACGGCTGCAGTTTTCGGGTAGTTGATTGTACTTAGAAATTAGGTAGAAACAACCAATGATGTGAGGAAAATAAATGCTATGAAAACTCTTCTAATAAAGCACATTTATTGAATTCTCTGCTTATATTATAATAGTACCAATTGCAATATGTTCACATTTTATGTTAGAAAGATTCTGTTATTGTAAATTAAAGACTGCAAAATATTTGCTAGACAACAAAGAATAAAAAACAAGAAAAGAAATTTGTTCCCTAGGTGAGATTTGGTGAACAACACTTTTTCTTTGTGGAGAAGATAACTTAGTGTAATAAGCGGTTTGTATTTAGAAAATAATATTTAAATGGTTAAAAAACTTATATAAATTGTTGCTTTTCATGAAATTTTTCATGGATCAAATGCGCATTACACAATTTTTTCCTATTTGTTTATTATAGAAGGATACGCACTTCTAGACATTAATTTGTAGGTAAAAAAAAAAAATAAAAAACATTCTATTCAATGTCAATTTTTTAACTTTCTTTTTAAAAACTAATCTCAAGCTTAAGATGTTTCCTTTATTGTTTATTACTTTAAATAAATAGAATTTTCTTAAGAAACTTAATTTGAATAATAAAACGTTTATAAGTGAACTAAATTATCATTTTAGGAATGAGTTACTCTAGTAATTCGTCTATTTTTTAATTCTGATAATGCAAAATCATTCAGATATTGAACACAAGGCAAGATTTACCAAAGTATATAAAATGATAATTTCTGTTGTTTAATTGATTTATCAGAATATATTTGTCTAGTTCTTTTGATTGATGCCAGGTGTTGTTAGTAAGTCAAAAAATGAAAAAAGACCCATTTCAGGTAAATATTACATTGGTGATAAAATTAGTTTACAGCCTAATGTGTTATGTTTTGTCTCAGGGTCGAATGTACTCCCTAGGAGTGGAATGGTACAGGCAGGGTATCCATTTAGTCATTTGATCCTATTTCAAAATGAGTAAGTAGCAGAAGTTATTTAATAATCAATGTATTGAAATAATCTATCATCCAAAACTCCCAGTGAACGCCACAAACCGTCTGGTAAATCTTGACTATGACTATGAGATTGGGCAATCTATAACAGGCGTTCCACATTTTGGTACGTGTTTAATAACGTGGCACAATTCTCGTAGCACAATACAAAATTATCACATAGAGTTTAATTCACCTGTCTTGACATATTTGCTCTTATAAGTGTAGGAAAAGATGCTAATAGTATTGAATCACAATAAGTATGTTAATAATGTGGAATCTCGAATAGTATTGGTAGATTGATTTGATATATTACAGCTAAAATAATAAGCTGATTTCTATTTACCTAATTGCAAATACTGCTTCTTTTTTACTATGCTAAAAATTTAAAGGTTAACAAATTTATGATTTGAAGATATAAACTATTCAAGTATAAAAATATAAGTTATTTTCATTTATTATTGAATGACCATCACTAAAATCTGCCGTGCAGTGGCTCGTGGATTGATCATCCACAGCAAGAAAATAGTTACGCAATTATTTCTAATCAGTTCTAAAACTTGAATCCTGCTTGAATCAATACTTATCGGCTAGAAAAACCCATTCCACACATTAATCTTTGGGGAATCATTTGAATCTTAGAGTATTCATGGGTGTTTTCAGCTCTCCCTTTGCACATGCTGCCGCGATTTACTAAGCCAGAAAGATGAATACAAAACTAGCTGGAATAACACATTACAATAGAGAAATTCTTCATCATCCTGTGTAGTATTCTGATGCGAATTTCGTCTTCCTGGGTATATTGCCGAGTATGATTTGCACTTTGAAAGTAATTGGAAACTGCTGTTGGTGAATTTCAAAAATTGTGCACATTCGCGGTTATCACGTTCTCTTGCCGCTATCTCACACACCCCAGAGAACTGTACAGGAATGTCTCCCTGACAAGTTCGACATCTCTTCTGCAGCGATTCCTCCTATTTAAGATGGATTCAAGTTCTAGAAACTTCATATATCACTGCAAGATATTGTTTCTCGATGGAGGGTCTTTCTGATGTACTTTTCTGTAATTTCTGTGGATTGGTGTCATTGATTTCGATGAACCGCCATAACGTCTTTCTTTATCTAGAAATGTCATTCTCCTTAATATATATATATATATATATATATATATATATATATATATATATATATATATATATATATATATATATATATATAAAATAATCTCTGATCGTATAAAACAAATAACAATTTTATGGGAATAAAATAAAACGTCTGGGAGATATATGAAAATTAAGTCTAACGTGCATTCTTGTCTTTAGCTAAATCAAAATACCATAAATTGAAAAATTCATGCACGCAGGTGATATTTATTATAAATATGATAAGGATAAATTTAATAACACGGGAAAACGTAAAATAACTAATAATGCAATAGTAAACGTAAATACTAAGTAAGTAAAATAATTAGCACGTAATCAGTTCTCTATAAATAAATGGTATCGGAAAATTTTAAAGTTAAAAGTTCCGCAGGAAGAAATAGTTTTCCTTTGAAGTGTCAGGGAAAGGAGGGTAGCAGATCAGGTGTCGGCCTCGCCATTTGACCCAGATTCAAACTGACAATGTGGTGTGTGGTGTTTAGTAAATTTTCGGTTGATAAAAGTAATCAACCGAAAATTTATTCCAAACAAATTATTATATTAAAAATTTTAGTTATAGTTAATCATAACAAACATAAAACTCTTTACAATTAGGAATGAAAATCATAAAATAATTTTTAGCGCAATAGACATAAAAACTGCAATAGCTTTTCATGAAGTTTAAGTTTTTATTTATGCAATTTAAATAAATAAAATGAGTTTAATATCTGGGTGTAAAGCTTGGATATAAGAAATCACATCTTACTTTATAATTTGTAAACGTATTATTATTCATTTACAAATTGTATTACGTATTATCTATGTAAAGAAATGTTAACGTTTTCTATTTCTGCTTTTGCATTGATTCAAATGATTTGCACCTGAAAATAAAATTACTTTAAGCTTAATTTATTAAATAAGAAAATAATAATTTCCTATAAAAATATTACTCAGTATTAAATAACAATTGAATAGGAAAAATATATTTTCGATAGCAAAAAAAAGAAAAGAAAAAACAAAATAAATTTCGAGACCGTAAGGTACAACAAATATTTGTATATCTGTGTACATATTCTAATATCCCTTTCTAATGATGAGGAAACCAAAACAGCAGTTGGAAATTCACAGCGCTCATTTTCAATTCATTTACTGGATTGCTCCCTCAGGCATTGTGAGCCTCTGATGGCCTTGTTGCTCAGCACGTCATTATGAAAACAGAGAGCTCAAGTCCCAGCTGAACCGACAAGAAGTCGTGTTCACTAAAGGTGGTTGGGGCACATTAAATAAGTGGTGATTGCATCCCCAGAGGTCTCTTGGACCTCTGGGGATGACATATACAGTATTGGAGGTCCTTTGCCAGCTTTTCTGTCTCTCATGTTCATCTCGTGTGTTTCCTGTCTTCTGCTTAGTGTCTTGTCTGTTGTATGGCTGCTTATATATATATATATATATATATATATATATATATATATATATATATATATATATATATATATATATATATATATATATATATATATATATATATATATATATGCAGTGTGTGCTGGTATAAGCTAACACAGGACTGGGTAAAAAGAAAGAAGAAGCATGGTGTGACAAAACGTCAGTCGTTGATGATTTTAATAGTTCGGAGTCCACTTTAGTCTCGCAGCCCAGTTGGACTCGAACTTACAGAATAATTTGTAAGTTCCAGTCAAACTGGACTGTGAGTGCATAACATTATTGTAAAGAGCAAACACGTTGAAACAAACTATAGACAAGAAAGTCGTAGAAAACACATATTTTCTGTGCTAAACGAGGCACAATGTTAGAATAAAATCAGAACTGTTCACAACATATAAAATCGAAACAGAACGTACCTCCAAAATAATAGTATGGGCGAAAATAGAACTTAGTACCAATCACGTGATCGATGTCACACGATATTGAGACACAAGTTATATCATTTTTATATTCTTGGTTTGGTTCCTTTGCTTGTTGCTTTATAATTCCTTTTCTTGCACACGATACTAATTAGTCCAAGAGCAAATCATAAGATTCCTTTCAAACATGTCCACCCGACGTGAGAAACTTTGTTAAACTATTGGCCTGAATGCTGACCGTTCAGCAACCAATCGGTCTTTTTTTGTAAGGATAAATATTTTTTGAGATACAATGGCGCCAATATTTACCAAAAATAACCAATACTCTATGGACACTATTTTCTTAATCTATTTCCTTAACAGCTATTTATTTACTTTTCTTTTTCATTATTCAAATCTTAATAATCAATGCATTTCAAAAATTTTTCGTTGATTTACTGTACCTGTAGCGCTTTTTCTAGAGTGCAGTTATTGAAGCAGGAATGCGTTCTTGTTTGTTTCACGATTTTTGAGAATTTTCGTCTGAAAGCATTTTTTGCTCTTTAAATAGACAAGCAGTTTTGATAATGATTTGCTGAGAAATATCAGTCACACATATCCTCATTAAATGACCAAAAATACTTAAAAAGAAAAAGAAAATAGGCAATTTATCGCCATAACCTAATTATCGTATATTTTGTGATGCTAGTTTTAAACAGCATCTATTGCATTTGATTTAACTATTTAAAATCTTAATAAACTAAGTTTTCAACAGCTAAAAGAGTAATCCAAAATTTATTTTTATTGTTAAAAGTTTTATTTTAACAGTGAAAAATTTGCCTAAATTTTTGGTACTTAAAATTTTAAAATTTCATGACACAATTTCACCAGAAATCGAATCAGAAACATTTTGATACATTCCTATTGTATTGAATGAAGAGCAACCTTTAATTTTTGAAAGCGATTCCTCATACTTCTTTTAAAAATGTATTCTTTACAAAAAATTAGGATTGTATATTTGTTCTTAATAATAAAGGTTTTAGTTTCATTTATTTTTATTTTTAGATAAGATTAACTCACTTTAGCGGTGGAAAATATTTTATATCGCTTACCACACTGACCTGTATATAAATTTTTGCCTCGCATATAAAATAATTATTTTCGCTTAGCGTTTTGCAAGAAATTGTCCGCAGATGAAAAATAGTTCATAGGCTTTTTTTCCCCTTCTACCTTGGACAGCGGAAATTAATTCTGCTTAGGGGCAAAAATCATCGGAAGCCGCATTTCGGCCCAGAGAGCTAATCTCCTAAAACTGCTAATTAAGAAAGAACGTTCTCCTTGACACGCACTTACCGGCAGTGAGGCCTGAGAGCTTTCTTTTTTATATTGGCAACCACCTCTCGCATCAGACGATCTGAATTACTTTCTTGGGATTTTCATTTAGAGATTAGGGGAAGTGAGTTCATTTTAAAATACCTGTTTTATCGCGACGTTGCACAGACTCGGGTGAAATGTAACAATAGATTTGATTCTTTTCTCTCGTTCACTTGAAAGGACTCAACGTTGCTAGCGTTTTTATTTCTTTCAATTTAAATAAACAACTTCAGAATTTTTGAACATCCAAGCCGTGTTTTCTGAGTCGACTTGAGAAACAGTTTCTAAAAGAAGAAGAATTCAATTCTTTTTCTCAGAAATACCCGTTTAATAATGTCAAATAACATTTCCTGCCTTTCATTTCTTGAATATTGCAGTAAGTATACAAATATATATTATTTTTAAAGTATTTAAATAAAACCAAAAAAATTTTAAATAGACTAAATTTTAAAAATACTTTTTAAATATAATGTTTCGATTGCTGTATCTCACATAATCCTAAAATTTATCAAATTGATGGAAGAAAAATCTTTCAATGTTTGCAACTCGAAATATTAGCATTAATAGTTTCAAGTGAACTATCTGCATTCAAAAATTTATTTATGCAACAATTTATATATTTAATATTCTGAATGCAGGGTTAAAATAATAAGTTCTTGCATATTTTATATTTTAATTTATGTGTGCTCTTATGAAACGATACCTGAAAACCAAATATTTGCACTTTTAATCTTATTAGAATTCTTTGAAATCTTATATAAAATCAGTGCTTGTGTGTGCACACACAGAGAGAGAGAAAATAAAAAATATATAGAATAACTTTATTACAAAAGTAGAACCATCAATTGCCTGAATCAGGAATTCCAAAAGTATTCTGAGGTAATAAGAATAGGCATGTCACGCAGTAGAGAATCTAACCATAACTTAAATCAGTTAGATTGTTAATAAAAAAATCATAAGATGTTCTAAATGCTGAAGCTGGAATAAAATAATACTAATATTAGTATACAAGAATAAAACTGCATGATAATGCACATGCAACAATGTTATTCTAATGCCAATAGGAATAGTTTGAATATACATATAAATACTTATTCATATAGTTGTGTCCTTTTTCAGTAGAGCCAAGTACTATATTTGTGTGATGAGTCGCTCTTAAATCTGTAAGGCAAAAGATTCAATATCTGACTCTTTTTCACAATCTAATGCAACTGCTGATCAAAGCAGTTACCTCAGAGTGTTGAATTTTCAATCTGTTTGGAGTTACACTTGAGAAAAGACCAGATGTTTTTTCATTTGAGTAATTCTTTAATTCACTTGATTATGCTGCGATGGATATCTTGTTTTAAATCATTTGATTTTTTATTATGATAGTATTCGGCTGCTTATTTCTACAAAAAAGAAGAAGAAGAAAAAAACCATCATGATTCTTTGTCACCTTAAAACACCCTCGAGTGAGAGAGTCGCGCGACTCATGAGATGATTCTTCTTTATTTTAAACCACATTTCATTTCCGTTCAACTTCAATAAGATATTTTCGAACCAAATTTTTAGAACTATTTATATATTTTTTGCAAGAGTTTTTTCTCAGGACTACAAAAGTGATTCTCTATCAAGATCAATAATTAAACGTATTACCTACCACGTGCTTAAATGTGATTATCGACCCAGCAGTCAATAATGAGTTACATGTTCTTTTTTCATTATTTTGAAAAAAATTGTAATAAAGTAAAGCATACTTTTTTTAATTAATTGTGTTAAAAACTCTTTTACTGTAAAAAAGTCTTATAAAATGTGTAATCGTGTTACAAGAGCCATAGCGTCAAATTAAAGACGCATTGAAAAAAAATTAAACTTTTAAATAAATTTAACAATTAGTTTTTAAAACTCAATGTTGTAGCTATAGTAATAAAATAATAATTTTGTGACGAAATTTAAAAAACCACGCATGAGCATTAAAATAGACCATGGAATGAAATCATTAGTTATTATGGAAATACACTGCTGGCCACCCAAATTGCAACACCAAAAAAGCCAAGAGATATCACAACAAAATTTATTTTGTAGATAACATGTTGACCAAATATCAAATGATTAAATTTATTGACTTCTATGAAGTGTGGTTTCTACCAAAATCAATAGCTGCAATTGTTAGAGATCAATGCTAACACACGCCTTGGCACTGATTCAAAGAGATTTTGGATGTGCCCTTTGTACTTTTTACAGCAGAATAAGCAGTTTCCACATGTTGCTAAATTTCATTTAGTGTGGCAGATATAATCTGCATCCATCGTTGAGCAACTATGGGCGACATGTTATCTATTGTTGAAAGATCCGAAGAGCGAACCGGCTAGGAAAGCAATTCCATCTGGTGATGGACAAAGAAACCTTGGACAATGCGTGCCACATGTGGTCGCGCATTATCCTGTTGAAATATAGCTGTGGGCAAACCCTGAAGCTAAAGAAGGACAACTGGTTCCAACACCTCGGAGATGTAGCGTTGGTTGCTTAAAGTACCAGCAATGCATGCTAGAGGAGTGAGAGGGTGATATCCAATACCGTCCCATACCATAATACCTGGTGTGCAGGATCAGTGTGGCCGTGCATAACGCAGCTGTTCAGCATCCTCTATCCACGGTATTTCCAGGCTCGAATACGACCATAGTGGTGTTGCAGACCATAAAAGCGTGACTCGTCAGTAAAGATATTTTCATTCCATTCTGCTGTCCACATTCTCCTTTCATCCCACCATTTCCGACAGAGACGTCTGTGGTTCTGCGCCAAGGATAGACGAAGCAATTGACGTCTTGCGGACAGACCACTCTGCTGGAAACGGCGTCGAATAATACGCGCAGACACTGGATGATGCGTTACAGACTGAATGTGCTGTGCTATGGCTCGTGATGTGGCTGAGGGATCCGTCACTGCCATGGTCACAACTTGTCTGTCATCACTTGAAGTGGTGTGCTGAGGTGGATGCGATTAAACACGTCAGTCCATTTTACCCTCCTGCATCCAACGATCACATATTCGCATTTTGGTTTCGCCCAACAAGACTACTGATTTTTTTGTAAGATAATCCACAATCTCAGTACGTCATTATCCTTCCAATTTCTTTTATTATGAGCATAAAACGTTTTCCAAAAGTTATATATAAATATAAATTTATGAGGGGGGGGGGTACTAGCTAACTTTTTTCTGAAATAAAAGGTCAGCGTAGAAATATTCATATATTTTTTGTGCTACCCACAGCACATCATTAAAGAAAACGTTACAGTTGTGCAGGGAGAAGCGGGGCATTCACTGCCGAAGTGCAGGGTGTTCGGGTCCTCACTGAAGAGTTCCTTTGCAGAGCAATAGAGCGCACTCACTGGATGTTGGGAGAAAGGGACTACAATTAGAGTTGTTTTATTAAAAACTGCCAATAGATACTTATCCTTGAATGAGAACATGTGGCCGCCCATACTAGAGATAATAAGGTTGAATAACTTAAACACTGATTCACAGCCAATCTGATTCGTCCTCAGTAGAGACTAGGATCGAATATGTAAACTTTTAAAAGAAAAACTAAACCGGATACAGCGCTCAGTAACACACATTTAAACTCGACTGGAATTTTCGCAACTATGTAATAGATCTGAAGAATTCTTTCCCCTTATGGATGCATTAATTATAAAATGTGAATTATTCTTCGTTCATGATTGAAACAAAATGATCAAAGCAAATTATAATTAAAAAAAGTTATTACATTGAACTTATTCATTTCCTATCGCTTTGAATTTCAAACTGCATGCTTTCATAATGTATGTTTCATTAGTTATAAGTATATATAAACTTTAATTTAAATATTAACTGTTAAAAGAATTGTATATAATTCTATGATTTAGTTTTTAAATGAAATATATGTATATATATATATATATATATATATATATATATATATATATATATATATATATATTGAAAGCGCCACCAGGGAGCCGCCGGACATGCAGAGAGAAGGGAGGGAGTTGTAGAATGACGAGGAGAGTCGAAATATGAAGACGTTAAGACGTTCAAACGGATAGGACAATCAACTTTGAATTATTTACTACAATGATGTTAGATTATTATTTGAAATCAATTGTAAATATGTAAATAGCTTTATCTTGTTCTTTGAACATATAATTAAATGATTTAAACTGTAAATGTGTTAATTTCAGACAATGAAGCCCACAATAATGCTGTCAGAAGTGGTACGTGTTGATATGATCCCATGAAGAATAGATCATGTTCATATAATGATTGTGACGATGATGAAGAAATATTAATACTTTTATAAGTGTTATCTTTTCACACACACACAATTTTGGATACACAGTGCATTTTAATAACTTAGGATACAATAATAATACTTTTAATAACTTACCATTACAAAAATAATCATCCTACAAGTCAAGCATCAGAGAAGGGTATGTACATTTTTTATATTTCAAGATTAAATTAAATGACATCAAGAAAATACGCACTGCATTGCAGATCATTAAGTCGAACTAAGTAAAAGTTCTACATAAATTTATTTTCGATTCTGACGAAGATCGGTCAAATGGAAAGTGTATAGGAGAATTTTCTGGTTTTAACTTTGGTATTGAAAGTGAAGAATTTAAAAAAAAATTAAAAATAATAGAAGATAATTTTTCTTTGAACGAATTAATTACAATTTCTAATATCTTAAATATCTCTTTCGAAGTAAGCAAATCTCTGAAATAGGGAAATGAATACTTGAGTAATTGTGTTCATTGAACTCTTTAGCGGAGGGAATGAGCGACGCCTGTATGTCGGAATCGGAAGTAGACGAAACAAACTAAATGGAAGAGAAACAGATTCTCCAATGCAATGTGGAAATAAAAATAATACTTTAAATGTTTGTGATATTTCTGATGAACCTAGTAAAAAGATAGATACTCAAAATATTTATATCAATTATTCTGTTATCGAAAGCACAGTTATCAAATTTAATGCATGAAAACATAAATAACTGGATTGAGAGTTTTGAAAATGTATCGAAACTGTTCCATTAATCAGATTTACAACAGTTTATTTTTGCTAAAAGATCGCTTGGTTGAAATGCCTTATTATTTGTTATAACAGAGCCGATAAAATCGTGGAAAAATTAAAAGATGCCTTTATCGACGAATTTTCCGTTGAAATAAATTAACAAATCTTCACGAATTACTAAGTAAAAGGAAAATGAAAGATTCAGAATCCGTTTAGGAATATTTTTTAAAAATGAAAGAACTTTGTCACTAGGGAAAAATTGCTGACGCCACGTTAATACATTATGTGATTAAAGGACTTCACTTGAAAGTAAAATTATTTTATACAGATGCAAAAACTTGACAGAATTTAAAAATAAATTTAAAGTGTATGAAGTAACGCAAAGTGATTCAGCAAAGAGTAAATAAGATTTCGATTAAATGAAAACAAAATATGATGCAAATTTTAGACCTTATTCTTTTGATAAAAACAAATCAAAATATGATGGTAATGATAAATATAATTCAAGGTATAAATATAGTGATAAATTTAATTCTAGGTATGAAAATATGAATAAAGTAAAATTTAATGGTAATTTTGATTCAAAAAATAGATTGTGCTATAATTGTGGTTCACATATTTCTAAATGTTGTATACACATAAAGATAAGGGTTTAAAATGTTTTACATCTCAGACTTTTGGGCATAAAGCTTCGGAGTGTCCGAAATCAAAAGAAACAAGCTCTATTGATGATCAACAGAAAATAAATACGATCAGTTCTGAAAGCTTAATTCTTAAGGATGTTAAAATTGGTACTTTGAATGTAACTTCATTAATTGATACTGGAAGTCAGAAAACCATATTGAAAAAGAGTTTATTTAATAAAATTAAAGACACTGTTAGTTCACAATCATCTAATGTTTCGTTGACTGGATTAGGAATGAAATCCATCAAACCACTAGGTTATTTAAATGCACAAGTTGAAATTGATAATTCGAAAGTTACTACAAATATTTTTGTTATAAATGATGATTCTGTAAGTTTTGATTTAATTGTAGGAACTGACATTATTAACCAAGCTACTTTAATAGTTTCAACCAATGGAATATCTTTTCATACTAACAAGAACGAAATAGATAATTTCTTAATTAATTTTGCAAATCTTAACGATGAATCAAATATTGATTTTAGTCACATTAAGGATAAATCATTGTGCTCTGAAATACACACATTCATTAATAAAATATTATGTTCCTAATAAAATTAAAAATGTTAATGTTATAAGGAAAATTAATTTAACTGATGAAATCTCCATTTGATCTTCCCCCCGATGACTACCACCTTTTGAGAAAAAAAATAATTCAAGCACAAGACACAGACGAACATATCAAAACAATTAAAGAGATTTTAAAACAATAACCTCATGATTATTTACTCAAAAACGATGTACTTTATAAATATATTTATGGTAATGAACTGTTAGTAGTCCCAGACGAAATGCACATGAGTATAATTAAATCTGCACACGAGAAAGGTCATTTTGCAGTTAAAAAAACAGAAGATAACTTAAATTATAACTTTTAAATTCCTCAAGTTAAGCAAAAAATTGAGAGAAATGTTTATCTAACTGTATACCGTGTATTTTAAGCAATCGAAAAAGAGGTAAACAAGAAGGAGAATTACAACCAATCGAAAAAGACGACACTCCTTTACACACATATCATGTAGATCATTTAGGTCCGTTAGAAATTACCTATAAGAGATGTAAATATATATTTGCTGTGATCGATAGTTTTACCAAATTTATATGGCTTTACCCAACTAAATCTACTGACGTTTCTGAAGTAATTTCGAAGTTAGAACTCCAAAAGACTGTTTTCGATAACCCCTCTTGCATCATTTCGGATAAAGGTTCTGCATTTGCTTCAAATGAGTTCCAAGAATATTGCCGGTGTGAAGAAATTAAACGTATTTGTATAACCACCGGTTTACCTAGAGTCAATGGTCAAGTAGAGCGTCTTAACTCCAGTATAATTTCTGTTCTGTCTAAACTGTCGATAGACAACCCAGCTAAATGGTATTTACATGTTAGTAATGTACAACAGGTTATAAACTCAACTTTTCCCAGAAGTATTAACACAACACCATTTGAATTGTTATTTGGTACAAAAATGAAACAAAAAATGACGTTAAAATTTAAAATCTCTTAGACGCAGAAATGCGAACAGATTTCATTAATAATCGCGATAACCTTAGAAAAGAAACTAAAAAACAAATTTTAAAAGTTCAAAATGAAAACTGCAAAACCTATAATTTAAGAAGAAAACAAGCAAGAAAATTCAAATTAAATGATATTGTTGCTATTAAACATATACAACAAGGTCTCAAGTTAAAACCCAAAAATTAGGCCCTACAAAATAATAAAAGTTAAAAGCAATGACACCTAAGATGTTCAACAAATTGATTTTACCAAAGGTCCCCTGATTACTAGCACTTGTGCTGAGTACACGAAACATTGGCCCGATGTAACATAAATTGTGTGCTGAAAGAGGAAAAGAAGACACCGATGACGACCAACTCATGATTTTGACTTTTTTAACCACAGAATTGCTTCTTTTTAAGACAAATTTCTTATTTCAGACTGTTACCTCTTCAACTTCTTTAAAAAAAGAATAGCAATTGAGATGTGTTCAAGACGTTTTCTTTTGAAGATGGCCAGTGACGAGAGTGAAGATACCGCTATCGATTCTCTAACCAGATGAAGGAGTCCTCCACGACGGAATCTTAGATTCAAGGAACAACGACGATGATTTAGTTGAAAATTGAAAAAAATGAATCAGACGAGAATGGACAGAAATGTTTGTCTTCTTGAACATGTTACTGCTCCTATTCATTTTTTATTTCAGGAAATTCTAATTCCAGATGAATGCTGAAGGCAGCTATTGTCATCAGGATGGCCGATTGTGGGATTGAAAGCGACACCGGGGCCATTCACATGTTTGCCGCCGGACATGCAGTGAGAGAGAGGAAACATGCAGATATATATATATATATATATATATATATATAATTAGGAATAAATTTTCTAATATATGCTGAATATGTTTTGACACAAACAATGCATGTCAACTCAACCATATAAAGTTGTAGAAATATGAGAGTGTCAGATCACTTGACCAATATAAAAAAACAGGACTTGTTATGCTTAAATCATTTGGTATGAAGAAAACAGAAATTACTGTCAAAAACTATTATAACTTTTATATAGATTAATGATAATATATAATGTATTTGCTATGTTGACAAAATGTCCCTCTTTCAAATACATTTGTGTTAAAATCTTAACCACATTAAGCTATGAAATAAATTTTTTATTATTATAAATGATTACTAATAATATTAAACAACAAAAGAAATTTTGGTGGACTAATAGGACAAGTCATTCCCGTTACTAGGAAGGTAGCAAGTTCAATACTAGGCACGATATTACCTATCGTAAATTTTAATGATGGCAAAGATACGCAAAAATAATTGTGGTCACATTGAAGAATTTTCTCTTTGTTATATCAACAAAGTGAAATAATCTGAATATTGTTCGTTTAATTAGGAATCATACACACCCACGAGCACACATATTTTGAGAAAAATTTATTTCTCTAATTTGAATTAGTAATGTAATTTATGTAAAATTTTATTTAAAACATAATTTTATGTAAAACATAAAGTAAAGGTGATATTTTATACGTTTTCATATTATGAACATTTGAGCACCGTGGAAAAATACTTGCTTTTCTTGGTTGGTTCATAAATTTCAACCAGATTGAAAAAATGGAGTGTAGAATAGATAACTAGCCCCCCCCCACACACACACAAGCAACAGTGTGTCGTGATGTTGAGCCATCATCCTCAAAGCGAATCCGATGGGGTGTGTTAATTAATGCACAGTTATCGTTCATAAAACGACCCAATCGTCTTTTTCCAGTCCAACTGAATCAGCTGCCTGTAATAAAACAATTACGCCTTAAGGCATCTTCAACTGTTGATGAAAATTCTGCAAAAATTCTCTGATTTTATACTGAACAGAAAAAAATTTTTTTTTTTCTGTAACAAAAGTAGTTTTTTTTTGGTACCATTATTTAATGGAACACCATTTTATTTTACTTTCTCTTAAAAATAGAAATCTAATAAATTGTGATGTAAAATATTTTGTTTTGTTTTTTACATCCGTGGATTTTCCTGTGGTTCAAATGAAAACAGCTGCTGTTATGGAAGGGCCTTGAATCATGACGTACATCTCTGGTTAAGCAAAAGCAAATAACTAAATGCCTCATCACAAAAGTCTAATGAGACATTTGTAATTCTTTTATAACATGAACATTGATTAGTGTTTCCTATAAAATTGCTTATGCCACGAAGCAATTGGTGTAACATTCTGCTCCCGCAATTCTTTTCTCTTCAAAATATATATATATAGCATGACTAGAAATATATGCATAATTTAAAATAAATACAACAATTATGTGTTCAGCAACGCATTCAAAGCACCTTAAATAGAATTATTAAAATATAAATAATCGAAATTTTTTTTAGAATTTGAAAAAAAGCTAAACGGCGAACATTAAAGGTAAAAGAAAAGAGTATTTACATATGGTAAACAGACAGAACATATAGCCAGTAGATAAATAAAATTTAAAATTTGAAGCTTAAAAGATTCGAATAATTTAAATAGAAATACAGAATAAGAAGAAAATTGAAAAAACACAATAAATGAAACGTAATGAAACACCAAGCTTGGCCAGCATCATTAGGTATATATATATATATATATATATCATTTTAAAGCATACTTTGTATATATTTGAATTTTACAATCGAAATTTCACCATGAACGAATACATGTATTCAAGTATTCAATCGAAAATAAAATTGTGATATTAATACTTCTAGTTTTATAATAGTAAAAACGTGTACTTTTATTTAAGAATATTTTTAAGTGAAAACTTTGTCATACTGAATCAAGATTCTCTAGAAAATTCAAATTATTATACATGTGAATAAAAAAGGAAGTTATTTTGTTACTGTGATATCGTTTTACCACAATTTATAAGTCACTTTTATTTTATCGACTTTTATTGTATCAACTTATATCAAGTGATTAAAAAGTCACTATAGTATTAACCGCTGTGAAAGCGACCTTAGAAGTGGCATAATTCAAAATTTTATTGAAAAATGAATAGAGAAATATCTATAAACTGTACGTGTTTTAGTTTGAAGTGAATAATAAAATATTGAAATATAATTTCTAGATTATCCTTCATGACTTCAAAACATGGCTGGTAAGAAAATTTTTTATTGTATCATTTCACGTAAACAGAATCTCATTTGAATGAATTTTTTTTTTTACCAAATCACCCTTCTGTCGACCTGAATGTTCTACGGTTTATAAAGCAACCGACAATGCAGATTTGCGAAAAGGAAGTCTTGGCTAGAAGTTCTTTTATTCATTAACTGCTCTGTGAAGGAAAAAGAGCATTAATTCTGTGCCATGAGTTGTATTTTTCTTAGGCTACTTAATCTAAAAGTACTTTTTCTTTCCAAAGTATGCAGAATACGAAATTGCTGCGGTATCATTTTACTTAAAACTGTGATCTAATTCATTCTTTTTAACGCGCTCTTTGAATAGAGTGATCCTTTCACTTCATTTCAGAGCTTTTTATAAGCGATTTCTCAATACAAAAATTTTCTATATTCTTTTTTGTTATCAATTGGTAAACAAGCACTTAATTAAGCTTCTCGCGTTACCAAATCTGAAAGCTCAATTTACCAAGCTCTTTTTTTCGAATTTCTTTATTGTTTTATTTTTCCCACTGCAATTCTTTTCAATCTTTTTCTTCATTATCTTTCCCCCATTTTCCGAAGGCAAGCTGCATGGAGACAGGTGGGAGATGAAGCGAGGATCTGAAGGCCCGCACATGCCATCCAGGTGATGTCTACGGGGCCCTACGCCTGAGTGCACGTTTCACAACTTAATCAAACAGTGGACAATGACTTCAAGGGAAATTGACTTTCTTTTTACTTTTAAAATGCGCAGCACTGGTTCTTTTCCCTAAGACTTCACTGCCGTAAAATGGAAACCTGTTAAGCAATAACAACCTGCTTATATTCTATTATAGTTTTACTTAGAGAAAATTTTCAATTTTAGAAATTGACACATGAGTAAATGATTCTCACACGGAATGATTGACAATTCACTCAGTTTAAGATTTTCCTTATGCAATGGAAAGAAATGTACCAGAGTCTAAGGAGGAATTTCCCTAATTTTTCCCTCCTCAATTGAGGACCATCATTATTATTATGATGACACAGAGCTGAAAAATGGTACAAGTTTTCTACTTCCCAATTTTTTTTAAATAGAAAATATAAATTCAAAGCAACATTTTTTAATTATATTTTAAACGGAATTACTTTAAAAATTCAGCAGATAAAATTTAATTTATGGTCTAGCAATAATTTTTAATCTTTATATGCAGACTTAATTTCAATTAAAGTTTCTTAAAATTACTTAAAATGTTCAGTATTGCACAATTAAATACTTATAGGAGTACTAATAAAATACGATGAACTACATATTTTACTCATAGTATCAAATAATAATAAAAAACCTTAACCAACACATTGTAACATAAAAAGTGCAGAATAACACAACTTACCTTACTTTGAATGTAATTTGTTAAAACTGAAATTAAACTAATATTTCATAATCAAGTCGAGAACATTTTATTGACAGTTATGTCATAGTCAATATTTATTTCACTGTATTTGCTTAGCAGAGAACAGAATTAAAAAATAGTAGACGGTAGGACAGCTCAAAACTATTGTACTTGACTTGCTGAGTATTTTTAAGCCAGCGTAATTGGACATTTTTAACGGCATAAAACCATTTTAATATCCACTCAGTAAATTGTCTTCTGGGAGGACTTTCTATCGATAGGGGCCGCCTTCATGCATCGCACACCATCGAAATTCTCAAGCAGCCAACCCGAAGGACGTGTGGGTTGAAAACAGCGGACATCTTTTTTTTATATATATAATCAAAAAAGATTGGTGTTTTTTTTTTTTAAATCAATATTGTAGATTAGGAATACTCCATCTTTTTGGGAAGAGAGCCACCACACTATGTGAACAAAGATCCACTAACGACTTTTCTTAGATATTAAAAAGTAGGAAAATGTGCAAAAGTTTCATCACATAAGATTTCACTGATTTTGGGAGCTTTGCCTTCAAGTAAGTTTGGAGTACTAGAGATTTAAACAATAAAATAATAAAAACCAAAGTGTAAGTTCAGTTTTTGTTACTATTACATGCATTTAAAAGCTTAATAAACTAAATTATGTATAAAATAAAAATAAAATTTATGAGAAACATTTATAAATAAATAATTATGTTAAAGTATTTCATTATTGCTCTTTTTGAATTTGTGTAATTTTTTTGCAAATTCTCATAATAGAAATAGATTTTAAAAATGTTAGCAAAACTATAAGTTTTAGATACAAATGAGTTAAGAGTCAATGTTATATTTGTTTGCATTTGTCCATAATAATAAAAAGTCTTCGAAAGTTCCTGTTGATCCAAAACTGTAACAATATTTGATAGTTAAATGTCATTTATTTGAAAAACTGTTTGTCGATACAAATTTCTTTTAAATTTAATGTAACTTTTGCTGTTAAAGTAAGTTCCCGAGGTTGACACACACAAATTTTCTCTATACTCTTTCACAATTTTTTATATTTTTTAGTACTTTTTCCTGCGTTTAAATGCCGGTTACAGTGTGGCACTGCGGGATGGATTTTTTGTTAATACATCCATTTATTCATTCATACTTATGGGAATATTAACTACCCAGACATTATAAAAAAATTTTCGAAAGTTATATTCTTAACTGAAAGTTATATTCCATTAATTCCATATGGAAAATGATATGCTATGACACCTTTAGAATCAAGTGTATTTAATATATCATATCAATTATTAGATGGCAGCACAATATATTACTTTTTCCTTTAATAAATTGTTGAATGCTTTATGCATATTGAGCACGATTCGAAACATTAAGCTCACTTCTTCCGATACGCAGTTACAAATATATTACGATATATATTGAGAATAATATATAAATTCCGATAGTGACGTAAAAGTATAATTGATGAGCAAATCCTGGTCGGGTCATTTGGCGGGGAGACATCTATTTCTCAAACTAGGGCATAAAGCAGCCAAGTAAACAAATAATCAAACCTGTGTCATTAGCATGAAATATAAATAGTATAGCAATACATAAAGGTTTTTGTCTTATACTGAATTTCAAAACACTTCACTCTCTGTTATTTCTGAGGAACTCGTTAAGATCTCATATAAGCCTGTACAATATTTGAAGAAATCAGTAAATGAGAAATTTTGTTTGAAATAAAAAATAAAAGACGGATTTATTTAGAAAATAAAAGAACAAACACTAATTTTTAAACTTAAATGGTATTTATATAATCACATTTAATTACCAAAATTTAATATCACCAGTTATTTCATAATTTTAAATTATGCCGCCTAGAATAACACTTGAGCTAAAATGTGTTATATTTATTTTTATTATATATATATATATATAATTTAAATTTTTCTTTTATATAGCTTTGTGATAAATTAGAGCCTGATAGCGCTCCCACGGTTCAGGTTCGAGGTTAGATTCTTGGGCAGGCCCATAGATATAGTCTTTCTTTTATCCGTGATGGAAGAACTATCTTCAGTGATGGAAGAACTTTATAATTCTTCTAGTTGTGAATCACGTGACACTACTTTGTTGAAATGGGATTCGTTTAAAAATACATCGCATGTAAAATATGCGATGATTAGCAAGAATGAATGCTTGAAGCAATTCGTAAGTGCTTATTTCTAATAATCGTCTACCAATATTTTCTCCTTTCAGGCCAACAAGGAGTAGAAGTGATGACACACCTTTAAATTGTTGGGGAAGTCGTGTGCGTGATCCAAAATGCGGGTTCTTCAGGTTTCTTCCTAATCATACGTGAATACAATCTATTTATGACCTATAAAATACCCTTTCAAAAGGGAACAAAGGGAGAATGAGCAACAAATTTTAATTCTGAGCATCAAAATGTATCGAGTGCACACTAGGGCTCTACCAGTTTGGTGAAAGCTTTGGAAGTAAATGATCTGAGTCTTCGTAATTTAGAAGCAAGGACAAGGCAGAAGACCTCAAAGACTTCATTTACTATCTCCAGTGGTATCATTTCACAAGGAGGACATTGCGACTGAATTATTTTAATGATCACGACGGATCTTCGGTTGTATGGAGATTCGAGCTCACTACCAACCGGTAAAGAGAACTATGCCTTAACGACCGTGGACGGGTATCCGTTAATATGCTATCTACAAGTACAAGACAACCCAAATAACGTCATGAATATTTTTCCCACCACCACTATAGTGTAGAGTTATTGGCTATGGGGTGTGTTTTTTAGATGTTTCTGTTTAGGTCATCCAAAAGCTTCCATATATAATAGAGCAGTTTCATTAATAACTGTAATAATATTGAGATAAGAGTTGTAAAAATGTAATTATTTATGTCAAGCAAGTTTATATTTCTTGCCACTAAGTTCTTCGATAAAAATTGACAAATCTTCCGAGAAATTATAGATATTCAATGAAGTTGTGTGTGGTGTGCTTTCCACGGGCAATGCGTGCGGATTGACAGAAAATTATTGTTATTTCATAAATAAAGCGCATTAGCAGCGCATCAACTCATTAGTTCACTGTTCTCCAATACTTTTTACCAATATCCAGATTCCGAAAGAAAAGTGCAAAAATTATTATAAAATGTTCAGAAATTTCAGGGTAGTTATTCACATAAAATCCAGTTTGGGGAATCCATAACTCCAATTTTCTAGAAATAATCTTGAAAATTTTACAGAAATGCTTAAGCAAATAATCTTTATCATCTCGATTGCTAATTAAGCTTCTTGCTACAAATTTTTATTTTTTTTTTTAAAAAAAAGGAACTGATGATGAAACGTCAAAATTAAAAGTTAGCATTGTGCATATCAATATAGTATGAAAGATTCTAACAAAATTTGCGACAAATTTAATTTTGTTCGATAGATTCTTGCGACTTCTGTAAGAAATGCCAGCCTTCTAAAATAGGCTTGCAAACTTTACTAATACTAATGAATTTGCAACAAATTTCATTCATTGTTCAAACAATTAATTACAATAGAATAAGAAACTGACGCCAACAATAGACTATGATAAACCTATTGTATAAAACTCGATAATGTCTATTTACAGTTGCAAATTACTTTGACACCTCATAAGGCGCTGGCGAATGGTCGAAATTGTTATTGTAAAGCATTTCAGTATTATTTTCCATCAACAACGGGGGTTGCATTAGTTTATTGTAATAGAGGAAACTTGCAAGAATCTCGAGTACTCATCCCGACACATGAATATGAAGAAGGAAAAATCCCAACACGCAACTCTTATGTTTAATAGTGACTGGGATCGAATTCGCGACATTCTGTTTCGACAGTCTTATTACAAGGCCAAGTCGAATCCAACTATTGCGTTATTTAACACTAGTATTGATTTCTTGGAAATGATTCTCAATGGTTCAGTTTTCTACTTTGGAATTATTCTTTTATTTTCCAGGTGAAAGTATTACTATTTATATGAAAACAGTTTTGGTTTCCATTCATACCAATGCAACATTGGTCAATTGAGATAATTCTTTATAAAAATGCAAAAAATATGTTTTATACATCAAAATAGATTCTTATGCAAAATGTATTTAATACAAACTAAGAAAAACTTTAATTCGCCGTAAATTATATCTAACCTATTAACTTCAGCGTTTAGATATGAATGCAGAAATCAATAAATAACCTGATAACTTGGTTTCCATAACAATTTAGAGTCACAAAACTCACAATAAAATTTTATTTTAACCCTATTTTTTTTTTCTTTTTTTTTTTACCAAAATTATCTCTCTTTCCTAAAAATGAATTTTTTTTCTGCCTGACAAATTCCCCCTTTTCGCACTCTCAATTCCCTTGAAAGGGATTTTTAAGAATGATGTTTGATCATATTCCGGAACATGCTTTTTATCCGTATTTTTTTCAAGAAGCTGTCCATTATAATTACATCAGAAATATGATTTTCTGTAAGTTGTCGGGGGAGTTTTATTGCTTTATAAGACAAAAAGGAAAAAAAAAGTTGAAAAAAAATATTTCCCTAAAATTATATTTTTTTCGCATACTTCCATATGTTTCAATTTTGCGAGTCATTCCTACTTACAGTTTCAGAAAAAACACTCGAATGCTGAATATTTTTACTCTGTTCAAAAATAGACGGGTATCTTTACACTTTTTACTATTATTTTTTTTCTATCTTTATTGGACATTTTAAGAGCTGCATAAATAAATCATTTTTCTTTGTTGTTTTTATAGTATATATATTGTCAAAATAAATAAATATATAGTGTAAAAGCTCTGTTTGCAGCAACCTTTTCATATATTTAAACGGCTTTACAAAATTATAAAACAACATTGTGTGTGTGATAATTTATTTTTCGAATTCAAAGAAATACTATTGTTTAAATATGTATATTCAAATTTTTGTTTGTTTAGTAAAAATTTGTCCGAATTTTTTTTTCTTGGCATATGATTTGCGGGACTTTTTTTATTTGGTATATGAAAATTTCAGACAATTGGAATATGATCGACGAAATTATCAATAAAAATGAAATGGCTTCATCGGCCATTTAATTTTTTCGATTTTTCGTATGTACTTCGTCAAATAAATATTGCGTCTAAAAATTACATCACAAATGTATTGTTACTCAATGCAAAATAGATTCATACACCTAGTGTTTTCAGGCTCTTAGTTTTGTAGTGGTTTGTATAATTTTCCTTATCACTTTATATAGCTTTCATCCAAAATAGTTGGGTTATTATGGTGAAGTTCACCTTTTTGCTTTCGAGGTATCATCTTATGGAATATACTAGAGCCTCATGTTTTAATTTCGTTAAAAAAATTCTCTTTATTTTGTTAGTTTTTGATGCGAGACTTATGTGGTTATTATTCACCGTGTTAAGAATACTTTTTTATTTTATTGCTGAACACACTGTCCTCATTTTTAACTATCCTCATGAGATTTTGTGTGAGTATTTTTTTATGCTGTCGTTTTATGCCCACGAAATCAGGTTTGAGTGTACAAGTGACAGTGATAAGTACAACCAAATGAACATGCCTTAAGTTCTATTTAAATAACTCTATACTTGATTCAATGAATTTATGATTTACTACTAACTTACTGCCGGCTTAATTTCATTCACATTTTACAAGAGGACTTAATGTCGGGAATCTAAGTTAAAAACTTGAAAGATAAACATCTGTTTTCTTTGCATTAAATGAATGGAAAGAAAACTGATGCAGAGCACATATTAAAATATTTTTTGTGCACAGTATATATTAAAATAACCGAGCACTCAAAATATGAAGCAAAATACATTTCCCATAGAAATTTAAGCTTAAACGTAAAAACAGGAAACTTTTCGATTACATTGACGCATAAAAGCACATAAAAGCGATTAGATTGACACATAAAAGCGATTAGATTGACACATAAAAGCGTATTTTATTCAAAACATATTTTATGCTCTTGTCTAGTTATGAATTGTAAAGACAAACTTTAAATTAGTGTAAAGAAACCAAAAGCAGGAAAATTACATTCGATTCTTCTTTATACATAGCATAAAAAAATATCCAAAGAATTCGAAGAATCACGTCTGCCTGAACATGTTCAATTTAAACACGGTTGTTTCACAATTTGACACATAAGAGTATATATTTCAGAATAATTTAATTAAAACATTTTCAATACAATTTTTCATTACGAAATGAAATCCAAGAGATACAGTACTAGTAAAAAATTATTTTTAGTATAAAATGTTGAATTATGGTAACCGGTTTTAAATGTTGAAGTTGATTCACTTTTGATTAAATTTTCAATGCATTTCCGACAGATGATGAACAACGTGTATTGGTATACAGTGTGAAAGGCGGAAACTCATTCGTTGACAAAAATATTGCTTTCAAAAAGCGAGAAATAAATTAGTAAATATTATTTTTAAAAACAATTATGTAGGTGTGTAATTTCTATATCAGGGCAGCAAATATTTCTTGCATTAACAGTGTTAATGCAAAGACGACATTTTCAAAATTGGCAAAAAATCTAAGTGTGTGTGTGTGCTTTTTTATTTATTTTTAAGTTACACAGAACTCTGAAAATTAAATCACTTAAATTAATTACATTGCAGGATCTTCTAGAAGGGTAGAAAGCCGGGACTTCCTCTGGCTCTTTTCTGTAATAGGAAATCCAGCACTTGCCTTGCACGTCTCGCCTGTTTACACCTGAAATGCCTCACTTTTGGTAACGGGTAACAAGACCTTCTCCCTCTGTCCTAAATGCTATGGACACCAAGCTTCTCCTGAGCATATCCTGAATTGTATGAATATACAGTGGGACGAAATCTACACTTCTCCCCTCCTTGTCATCGATTTCCTCTCAGTCAACGGATTCCTAGATTTGGTCTGACTCCATCAGACCCTTGGAGATAAGCAACAGCAACATTGCAGGATAACCAACTTTACATTCAAATCCGCTTTAATTTTTCTTAATTAATTACAAATATAGTAAAAAAAAAAATAAAAAGTATAAACTGAGCTTTTATTTTAAATCAACCGAAGATAGGTATTTTGATTTGAATTTTTCTACATTCTATACAGAAGTCCTCAATTCAACTCCGGGCAAAATTTCGGCGGTCAAAAAGAATCGATAGATGGGATTCTTGCATTTTATTAAAGATATATATTTTTAGTGAAAAGATTTGTCCTGTCTTGTCGCCTAGGATTATAGTAGTACTAACAAAATCGCGAAATGACTTGTTTTGGATTAATTGAATATTTGGTATTGTATAGCGGAGAGCCTAACGGTCTAAGTCGATTTCATTATGTACTGCTTATTGTTTTCTAGGTGTTCTTTTCATAGATAGTATGCCATATTCCCATGTCACAAGAGAAGAAACCCAGAAAACTCCCAAACACTCACTCCAACAGGCAAGCTCCGTTGTTTCACTATGGCGGGGGTCAAACCCTGAACTTCATTCTCCGAAAAGAAGTGCACTTTCTCTGGGCCCAGGCCAGCATTCATTTCTGATATGTTTGAAAAGCCATTACTTTTATGGCATCCAACTCTAAGCGAATCTCTTTAATATGGCTTCCCATCGATTTTCTGTCGACAAATATATAATTTTAGAAACAAAAGAATTTTAAGCATTTATGAGTGGGTTATGCTGGCACGTTTTAAAATTTGACCAGAAATATCAAGTCGGTTGTTAAAAAGCTAGGACTCTTGCCTAGAGTTCAATCATTTGTTGGTTTGATTCCCGAATCAAGCTTCATATTTGCAATAAGTGGGGACTCGTTTTTAACAGTACACTCCAATCGAGTTAGAGATCATTTTCAAAACTGAACAAGTGAGAGACAGGACACACACTTAAAATAAAAAATATATATATATACATTTCTTCAGTAATAACTTGTCCCGTTTCATCATATATTTCACACAGAACATTTCATTTTATTACACTTTATCTTAATTGGCAATGAAGATAATTAAGAAGTACAAAATTATTTTATAAACTGCAATGTATATACATATATATAATATATATATATATATATATATATATATATATATATATATATATATATATATATATATATATATATATATATATATATATATATATATATATATATATATATATATATATATATATATATATATATATATATATATATATATATATATATATATATATATATATATATATATATATATTCTCTTAGTTGTATTTCATTATCGCTATTTTTACTAATATTGACTGTTACAATTTTATATTTATCTTTCAAATTGGGATCCATTTTCTTTCAATTAGCTCGTATAAGGAATCGAACTCGAAAATGTATGAACCTGACAACTCTTCCTCGACAATGGATGTACGGAAATTAATAATTCTTGTTTGGTATTGTGGAAGGACAAAACGCATTCATCGTGTAAGATGTTTCATTACATTATTTTAAGATATTATTTATAATACACTACATTCTGCAGTCCAGTAACAAATTGTCTGGCATTTATTAAATGAGAGAAGGAGAAAAATGTTTAAAGGAAATGCGATGTTTACATGTATCATTGGCAATGATGTTTGTTTGTGTGTTATTTCGCTTATTATATGCTGGTGTTATATAAATGTTTGGCTTATCCACACATAAACATTTTAAAAATTATTGATCATCTGGCAAGAGTTTACTAATTTAAATTTTATCAAAAAGTTAAGAAAACCAATTAAATTTCCTTAGAAAATCTGATTTAAATAAATTAAACGTACGCAGAAAGTTTGGGTAAAGGAAAGTCATGAATTTCATGTATATATATATATTAACCTTGACATATTTAAATTTATATATTTTGATTAAAAATTAAACCAGTTAAATTTTTAAAATCTCTAAATTAGCATAATTAAAAATTTGTGAATAATCCAGGAATTTTGAAAAAATTTTAAGTTAAGTTACCAATCTTCAGACGAGTTTTTCTGACGAAAGCCAAAAATATATTCTGAAGATAGTTGCACATTATTTACTGTCTGTTTATCATAAGAAAAGTTTCTGCCAAGTACTCTGCTTAGTGGCAGCTGCTACAGTAACAAGCGCTGTCAATTTCAAATTGAACGTTAAGGGTGTTAGAACTTGCATCCTTTAAGGCAGCACCTCATGTTATTCTCAAGGGTTTCATCAAGAAAAATTCAGAGTTTTTCTCCACTCTACTCCTGTCAAAATTGAAACATGCCTTGTTTCTAATGTAACAGACATGCACACATAAATTGACAGGGTAGACAGACAATATCTTCATCTAACAAGCAATTGCACTAAGCACAACTAGCCATTTCATCAGTAAAAATCACGCACAAGTGACGAGATCGATACTAGCGATGGAATTCTACTTTTTACATCCTTTCAAAGAAGCAGAGAATTTGTATCCAGCGTAGCATTTAATCATTCATAAATCGTTTTGTTATGATGGTCTTGTGTTAGATTAAGTATTCAACTTTAAACATTTTAGACATTATCAGACTCGTCATTTTTTTCACTTGATTAACAATGACTCATCCACTCTGAGTCACTGCCGACTGAATATTTTTAAAAAGAAATGCTTAGCTTATAAAAAGTACTGATTAGATAAGCAGGAGGCACTTCAATAAAATCTTTTCCATAAAAAAACTATTTTTGCTGAATAAATATCCTGATTAAATGGTCTAAATATTTAAAGTTTGGATAACATTTTGTGGGAAATGTGGTCCTTCTGACAGTCCTAGAATACTCCACAAGACATCTTGAAATTATAATCAGAAATTGGAATTGTACACTCTGCATCATATTGCCTTGCGCATCTCTCCAGTGACTACTGCTGCAATATATACAGCATAAAAAAATGGTTATCAGGATCACAACTTTAAGTTTTTACAGTTTATTCTTTTGAACACACATTTAAGCACACATTTAAGCGAAACAATTAAAATATTAGGTGAGAAAAATTAAATAGGAAATTATTCGTTAAGTGATAATCTAAAAACAATAAATATGCGTTCCCTTGAAATAACTATTTATATAAACTTTATAGATAGCTAAATTTAATATTAATTGAACCACTCAATAAGTTAAAAAAGACAAAAATAGAAGAAAAGTCACACACACACAGGCTCTCATTAGGAAGAAATTGAATAACCATTATATAAAAATATTTGTGATGATAGATGAAATTGTGATATTGATTTCATTATTATATATATATTATTATAAGTAAAATTATTATAAGTAAAATGTTTTTATTTATTCTCTTTCTACAAATAATTTAAAAGAAAAAATTCCACACATATTGTTGAAAACATTCTCGAGATTCATGTTTGGTTGCTGAGAGCCTGTGTGCACGTTAAAAGAATTTTTGGATACAAAGCTCCTGCACTGACCTTATTGTTCGTCAATAATGATGAGCTGTTATTCTTTTTAAAACAATATCTCTATCTTAGTCTAACTACATTTAGAATTAATCAGTAAAGATAAAGTTGGTACATAAACTTTTAAATTACTGAAAAACTCGCAGATATAAATAAAATGAAAGAAATAGATACTGCATACATATTTTACTGCAATTATTTCCGAGAGCAGGAACTTCGTAAATTACTACGGACACAAATTTAATCCAGCGTTCTCAGACTAAGCTTTTCCAAGTGGAAGACACCTTGTTCAATTCTAGAAAGGATGTAAACGCGGAAGGTGGTTAAATTAAAAATTTCTGCACAACTATGTTTTCGACCATTTAAGTTTTTCCTGAAAAAACACTGTAATGGCGACTACAGAAATATTTTACAACAGATTTCATCAATTAGACAGGTGATGTAGTAATTTGGTATGCATTTTACCAACTATAAATTTTATTCTCAAATATAATTATTCATAAAAATTTTTGCACATATATTTTAAAATTATTTTGTTTCGATTTCAGTTTTCTTAAAGTTTCTCATTAAAAAATAATAGTAAAATGTACTATTTATTTAATATTTTCATATTAGTGTTAAACTTCAGAGATTCTTTCATATAGCGTATATTATTTATAGAATTTTTTTTTAACAATTCTACTTGAATGATAATTTTGACAATTCCGGCAAAATTTCGAAAATGAATTTATAAAATAAGCCTATCTTCTTAATTCAGGGAGGTACTTATCGTGACCATTCCTCATGAATTAGACAAAGTGTTCACCAACAACGCATTTCTCAAATTCACTTACCGATTCGTACTTTTCCCAGCCGGCATTGAACTCATTACTAACATTTCGGAGGCATTGTCTCCGGTGGAGAATGCAAGGCCAACACGAGGCTTTAATCGAATTCCAGCGTGCACTGGTCGCCAAATTGAATCGAACCCCTCGAGACAAACCGAATTCCGTTTCGAATAAAACTAAGTGTCCACAATTTCAAATTGGCATGATATTAAGAGGAAAAACAATTCTTGTTTTGACTCTCGATCGAATTAGAAAGGAATTATTTTTAATATTTATTATTTCTTTATCTTTATTTCGAAATATTAGTTCAAAAGTTTGCTTTTGATTATCTAATATGCAAAATTGTTTTTTCTTACTTTTTTACTTTTTTTCCTCTTTGAATTAAATAAAATTTTTAGCTTTCATTTAAGAGAATAAAAATTGAGATTAAGTACTTTATTATGCAATTTATATTACACAAAATCATGAATAGTTTCATTTTGATTTTGATAAAAATTCTGTCAATAGAAAATCATATTCTGTGCACTTCTGTTGAGTTTTTGTTCGGTGTTGAGTTGAGAACGGCTGCTCGCAATGGAATGGAATTCTATCTGTAGCTGACTTTCATTGTCTGTATATGTATTCTATTTACTATTCTTTCTCGTTTAGAAAAATATTAATTTCACTTACTGCAGGGAATGTGTTTGCGATTTTATCAATGAATCCAAAATGCGTTGCAACACAGAGAAAATAATTCCAACAATATTTAATATTAAATTTAAGTTTAATAATTGCATAATTAAAGAGATCTTTAAAGAATTGAGCATCACAATAGCAATTAGTTTTTTATTAGTTAAGGAAGATACATCATTTTGTGGTATGATTTAAACATTTCTTTCATAGAGAAGATTACGACAATAATGTTGATCTAAATTATTTTTCAAAAGTGTATATTGTGAAAATCTAAAAAGACGTGTGTTTCCTTTCTTTGACTCAACAAAGCGGGCTGTTTTCACTTGTTGCGTGGGAGGGAATTAGAAAATCACCAAATACCATTTTCATAGCTGTGGTAAATGAATGCGCTTCCACGATCCGCGTTTTCTTCTTCCTAATTCTAATGATTTAAGTTTTCCCGAATATAATTTGTGCTTATTAAAAAAATTATTTTTAAAGATTAAAACTGCTGAGAAAATGCAATTTTGAGACTTAGTCTAACTAAATTGTGCATGTTTGCTTTCCAAAAAAGAATTACAAAATCGCGCTTACAGACTTTTATCAATCGTTTTTTTGTTCCGCTAAATATGACGAAAACAATTTAAGCTAAAGTTGTGAAAGGATATCGTTGTAATTATTGGTCAAATTCTTGAAACAAATTAGTCTTTATATATCCTTCACTCTATCGAACAACGATCATAGAAACAGCCCTAAACAAAAAAAGAAATCGGAATAAAAAAATACAAAAGACAGATGATTGCTTTTCGCAGCTTTCCTTTTGTCTCAAGCCATTTTGCCTGATCAGTTTCTTGCAGGCAGTTTTCCAATAAAACTAACTCTCCCTCTTTAATACAATTTCCTTCTCTTTTTTTTTCCACCCTCCTCAACTTACACGTGTCATTTTAGAAGCGGCGGCTGGAATAAAAAAAGAAAAGATTTTTGGAGAAGGATAAAAAAAAACATCATTCGATTCTAATCGCTATCTTCTCATTGTTTTGCTGAGTAAAATTTCATTAGTGAGTTATGAGAAGGAAAAAGTAGATTATTGATACTTTTTTTGGTTGTCTATTTTTTTAATATCTCCTCTCTCTAGGAAATAAAATCAACGAGTGATATATATATATATATATATATATATATATATATATATATATATATATATATATATATATATATATATCTTGGCTAATAAAGTAGAGTAATTTGGCAACAGCTTGCTTCGGATTGGCAATATTTTTCTTTTTAGAATTAAAAAATTGGCGCATACATACAATTTACTTTTCAAACGTTTCTTTTGTATTTTTGATACAAAGTTGAGACAAGCAACTCATTCTTTTTTCTCTCTTTCGTTATTATTATAGTTCAGTTACTGTTAATTTATTTCTAAAATAGAATTATAAAAAAAAAGTGTTGTCCCATTGTACCGTTGTAGTTCCCGCTATACCAACATTTTTTGGAGACAACACATGCAATTTATATAAAAAAGAAACTTCAGTAACAGCTTTCTTAATATAAAAATAACAAAAACCAACTGTTAGGATGACTATAGAATCTGACATTAATTTTCAACTGAGAGCTGAAATATAGGAAATGATTACAATTTTCAAGTTTTGGTCTATTGCTTCCGTGGAATTTGTCCAAATATTGACGAAAAGTTTACTGCCCTTTTTTACCTTAAATAATTATCTTGTTTTATTTATAATTATATATTATAAAGGAAAAAAATGAGGAAACATTTTCCGAATTTTGTTTTCAGAGAAGTATTCCAAATTGAAAAAATGTGTTAAAAATAGCCCAAGAAAATAATTTTCTTTATGAATTACTTAGAAGCAACGTTTCAAACAAGAATTTTAATCTAAGCATAATGAAACATCAAATTATTAAAAAAAATATCTTATAATTAATTACTCGATGGAACAGAGCTTGAGACAGGAATTAAGTTTTTCTTTCTTAATATCGTGCCAATTTGAAATTGCAAACACTTAATTTTAATCGAAATGGAATTCGGCTGTCTCGAGGGATTCGATTCAATTTGGCGACCAATGCACGCTGGAATTCGATTAAAGTGTTGGCCTTGCATTCTCCACCGTAGACAATGCCTCCGAAATATTTGTAATGAGTTCAATGCCGGGTGGGAAAAGTAAGAATCGGTAAGTGAATTTGAGAAATGCGTTGTTGGTGAACACTTTGCCTGTTTCACGAGGAATGGTCACGCTAGGTAAATCCAATCCCTGGATCACAACAAGATTTTATTAATCAATTTTCGAAATTCTGACAGAATCTTCGCAATCATAGTTGATTGTTAATAGAAAATGATTTAAATGAAAGAAAAATTTGGAAAATATGAATTGGGAGAGAGAAACGGGAGAGAAAACTAAGTTATAAATAAAAATATGAAGTGAAATAAAACATGATATAATGTCACTATTATTTGAATGAACTATAATCTTTAAAAGAACTAAAATCGAATTAAATAGTTCTGAAATAAAATATCTTAAACTATCCATTGAAATTTCTATTCAAACGGTGTGAATTTTCCTTTCCTAAAAATCGATCAGTTTTAAAATTCACTAAAAATTCGGTATTGAATCCACTTTAATTAGAACCTAAAATTTTTCAGCCAATTAAAACTGAGAAGATGCTTTAACTGTTGTAAGCAGTTTAAATAAATGCGAGTCTTGAAATTCACTCGATTTCTAAGACTGTGAGAGGAATTTTGCAGGATGCGCATTAACTGCTGGGGGAGATCCATACTTTCTATGAGCCGTGTTCACATATCGTGGCTTACCCCTGAAAATCATGGAAGCCAATGAATGATGGAAAATTTCCAAGCATCAACTCTGGAAACTATGCATTTGATTTTAGGAAATAAGCATCCATCTCTCACATGTCGAATATAGGATAGGATTGAACTTGCAGTTTTGTAATCGAATGGAAGGGTGACTATACCTCGGAGCCTTTCAGTAAAGGAAAAATAAAAAAAATTGTATTGCTTTATTCAAGGTTTTGAAAACGGATGATATCCATTGCTTAAGAATGTACCAGAAGAGTGATTTTGTAAAAGGGATTGCTTTAAAGTGTTCTTACTGATGAAAATTTTTACTCAAACAATAATTTCACTGACAAGAAGTGTTTCTTTTCGTTTTTATTTATTTTTTTTATCGAATTTAGGCATTTCCTCTGAAGAGATATTACTGAAGAGAAAAATTTATTAAAGTTGGGTTTTTACGTTTTCCGCATGAATATTTTGACGGGAAATATTTCGTTTAACTGAAAGTTTATTATTGAAAAATCGTTGCAAATATGTTTCGTCATGAAAAGAGTATTTGGGGCTGACATTAGAATAAAAAAAAATTTTGGAAGAGATTTTTTAAAAATAATGGTTTCATTGTACAGATTTCATTATAAAAAATTACAATAGGAAAATCTCCCATTCAATTGATATTTTTTCGGGAAACTTCGTAGAAGTAGAAAATTCACTGCAGGGACATGGCGCTGTCTTATTGAAAGACTTCGTCTTGTTGAAAAATTGTTATGAGGAGAGCTTGTTATAGGGAAATATTACTACATAGAAATGATCTTTTACATATACATGCTCCATTGTTTACTATAAATTTGTGGCTGTTTATTTCTTGGCAACATTTCTTCGACACCAAAAAAATAAGAATTTGGAGTGCTGGATTATACAGCATCTGAGCTTGATTGTTAATGAGATCTGGTGCCGAACGCAAATCGTTCAGTTTAAAAGAATGACGAATGTTCCATCTAGATCTCCATAGACTCTCTAAAATGCTTGTATATTTGTTTATAGTAAGCTGCAGACGGAGAAAATGCTGCTAAGACAGGCAGTCACTTCATAACTTTGAACCACTGTTCCAGCACAAGTCAATACTTGTGCTGGATTCCTTTTCTTCTTACAACACTATACGGTGAGACAGTGGGAACATGATTCGATGGATATCCACCGAGTCAAATGGCCTCGCAGTCATGAGTAAGGCCTAACTAAGCCCCCGCAGCCTACTATATACTTGGCTAGAACTGTATAGTATTTTTTACCACTTTATTTTTCATTTCTCTCATATAAAAGCTATGATGCGCAATAGCTGTAACGACATTTCAGGAAATTGAATGAAGCTTGAATGTCTCATTGAAAAGCATATTGGATGGAACTCCTTTCTAGAAAATAACTTCCGCAAGAGAAGATGAAACGACTGAAGTGTCTTTCGAAAATTCCAAATAGGATTCCCTGCACGCTCCCTCTACTCTTATGTAAATTTTAAATCTCTCCGACTCCTTGTTCATCTTCTATCTGTGCGGATTTTCTGCTGCTTTTTCACGTATGAAAGATGTTATCTCACAAGAAATGACGCTTCATTCGACGGTTGCCCAGAACACAGATTGTCATAGAATTCGAATATTTTTCTGTCAGAGAGTTTTATATTTTTTATATAAAGCGTTTGTCTACATCCGCTGCTTCCTACGAATCACAAGAAAATGGTCATGTTTGGTATTATTAAATAATCTGAAAAAGGGGAAACAATAGAATATTTAAATATTCGAAAAAGAAAATTTTAGCTTTTTAAAATTATATGTACAAAAAGATTTTTGTTCATCTGAATTTAAGAGTTTCGTTTAGAAAATCGAAAATAAAAATTGAATTTTTAAATCAAGACGCGAAAAAAAAAATAAATAAAAAATAAAAATAAAAAACCGTTTGTTTGTTTGCAATATTTTTCGGCTGCCTTCCTTCCCTAATTCTTTCTCCCTAATTCCTTCCGACTTAAGAGCTGCTTGACATCTTTAACAATCTTGTAATTTAAAACTATGGACAAAGGGCGCTAATCAACACCGGCGTTCGCTCTCTCCTATTTACTCCAAATTAATGAAAGGACAATACAAAAAACATGTATTTCATAACCTCTATAACCATTAGAAAACACGACGAATCATTATTTGAGTTATGCAAAGAAAAACACTTAAGTTCCAATTAAGGTTTACGTAGGTTATTGTGATAGATCATTGTGTTTATTTCTGGGAACGCAACTGCTAAAAAAATCCCAGCAGCTGGCATTTTTGAACTAAAGTCAAGTGAGGAGAATGACACGTGAGCTGGTGCCAGTTTCTCTAGATCTGCGGAGAGTCATAAGAGCCTGCGCAACTCTAAAGATGTCCACTCATCTCCTGAATATAAATATTAGACATATTCAATCATCTAAATGCAATTTGTCTTAAGCTGGGAAAAAAATCGCGCAATATGCCCGGGCAATAAAATGCTCCTTTCGTTCTTATTGTTCTTAGACTGTGTCATTTTAATCATCAATTGTTTTTTACCCAATTAATTTCTTTGTGGAATGAGTTTTAAATTTCTTGAATGACTTAAAGAAGAGTAGAAAATGGAGGCCTGGTTGAGAAAGAGACACCTGTTACATACATGACTTAGCCGAAGATCTTCTGTGTTCAATTTTAGAGGCTGAGACAGTAAATTGGTGCTTACAGAGCCCCGTGTGGGCAGGCAAAGGGAGGTGCTAGTTCAGGTGTTGACCTCATTACATGACTATGATTCGAAATTTCTGGGTAGCGGCAAACGTATAACAAAAAACAAACAAAACTGTTATGGAATGAAATCAATATAAAAACGTGTTAACAGTTTCATCAAACGCGCGAAATATAAGCAATGATCTTTGCAAAAGAATTGAAAACAGGTAGTTATAAAAGCCTGCAGCAACATGGGCAGCCTAAAAGCATTTTATTTTTATTAAAATTTATAAAAAAAATCAAGCTTCAATGGCTGTCATATCTTTTTAGACAAAAACTCTCATTTTAATTCAT
Source organism: Latrodectus elegans (assembly GCA_030067965.1). Taxonomy (NCBI): domain Eukaryota; kingdom Metazoa; phylum Arthropoda; class Arachnida; order Araneae; family Theridiidae; genus Latrodectus; species Latrodectus elegans. The sequence continues at coordinate 100,949,076 of CM057811.1, read as the reverse complement.
CAAAAAAAAAAAAAAAAAAAAAAACGCCGTTTTACATTCATCAAATATTAGAATAAGAAACATTTTAACTGTGTTTTTCACTTATTTTGATACATATCATAAAAAACATAAAAATGCGAAATTCATGATTTATTTATAGGGCTCTTTAAACGTCCAATAAAAGAAAAATATGAGATAAAAACTGTGAAAACATAAATATATTTTTTAACAGAGTAAAAATATTTAGTGGTCTTGCATTTTTTCTAAAGTTAATAAGTACAAATGACACGCAAAATTGAAACATATGGAAGCGATCGAGAAAAAAATTTGGGGGGAAGAATATTTCATTTTCCTTCTTTTCCCTTTTTGTCTCGTAAAGCAATGAGCTTCCCTCCATCCGCTGTCACATTTCTGATGTCATTACAATAGACAGTCCCATGGAAAAAAAAAATAAAGGCATAAAAAGCGTGTTACGGATCACACTATCCTTAAAAATCCCTCCCCAGAGAATGGAGTATGAAGAAAGGGAATTTGTCAGACGGAGAAAGAGTACTGGGGGGGGGGAACTCCTTTAATCTAATTTTTAAGAGTGGTCTCGGTAAAAGCAGAGATAAAATATGAATGTGAACTTCCGCATTCTAAATTGTTATGATCGAGAATACTTCTTTATTTATTATTTTTGAGTAGATATAGATTAGATATTTTTTTTCTAAGAACGATTTTTTCGTAAATTACATTTGCGGGTATTTTTACATAACTATTTCTAGGAACACGCCTCCTTTGGACATATATATTTTTTAAAGCAGAATCAACAACTTATAAAGCAATATAATTACAGACTTTAAACAAAGAAATGAATATATGTACAGAAATATAGTATATTAACAGAAAGATTTCATTAATAATGTTTTAGTATACTTTATTTCAATGCTCATTCCGCGTATCTTTTACGTAAATACTTTCTCTGACTGCAATTCACAAGCTGCGTTTCCTTCTTTTTACCTCTCAGAAATTTTATTCGGAATAATGATTGTGGAAAACCGCACATAATTTCTCGAGCACAGCTATAAAAATAGCAACACAATTAAAAATATATAATTTTTGCGAGTTAAAAATTCTTACTTAGAAAGTGGCTCAAAACCGAAAATTATGAACGTTTAGAATGTGCTTTTTAAAACGAAACCAAGACGCGAGACTTTTACATTCAGGATAGCAGATAAAGGAAAGCAGAAAAGCGAGCTTTGCGAAAATAAACTAAACATTTAAAGGAAAAATAAATACCATGATAAGAAAAATTAGAGACCTCTATTGAACAAGGAATTGGAAAGCACTTGATTCTAGTTGGTACTGGAGTAACAGTACATATGTATTGTAATTGGTTGACGCAATACTTATGTAACCCGATGAAATACCCATGAAACATCGAAAAAACTAAGTGACCGATGAAATAATTTATTTTTTATTGATAATTTTGCCAATTATGCTCCAAGTTGATGAAAATTTTCCACGGGAAAAAGATCGCGCAAAAAATCATCGCATGGAAACAAGTTCGTGAGAGTATTTTAAAACTTTTGAAAAAAAAAAAAAAAACTTCAAGACATATTAATCTCACTTAATGGATCAGTCTGTGAAAGAGACGATTTAAAAATGCGATCAATTTGTGTGTGTGATTTTCATAAGAAAGTTGAAAATTTATCTAAATGACACTTCCTGAACAATTATTGATAATGTGAGTGTAACTGAAATTTGAGTAAGAACGTATTGGCCTTATAATGAAACAGGTTAAGAAAGCGGGGTTGAATGAATATCTCAACCCATAGTTTTCATGCATAGTTTTAGCAACGAAATAACTTTTGTCACTTGGATATGGAAAATGGAACAATGAAATGAATACATCCCTTTCTACAGTAAATATATTTAAAATTTTAGTTGCATTTATACAGGTTTCTCTCGCACAGATTTTGCCTTAAGGACTAATGTAGACTTTTCACGCTTTACTTATTTGAGCCCTTAAAACAAAGTGTGCAAATATAATGCATTAATAGCAGTTTCAGTGTCAAGTAATAAATTTTAGAAATTACTCAAAAATTATGAAAAGGCGTCACGAGTTTATTTATTTTTTTTTTCAGAGTAACAGAATTTTTCACCGCAGTTGCTATATTTTGTAATAAAAAGTAACATATGCATCAAACTACATTGGAATCTATAGTGTATAATTAAGTGCTTAAAATGTTTGATTTTTAGTTATTCATATATATATATGTATATATATATATATATATATATATATATATATATATATATATATATATATATATTAGTATTAGTAAGACATTTTCATTGATTTGCTACAGCAAAATAAATCTACAAGTACAAAAAATAAAATAGATTATTTTAATGGAGGATAGATTGATAAACATAGACAGATACATTTAGAAAATTATATTTTTAATTGAATTCATCCTTGAGCTATAAAAGAGTCTCCATTTTTTATGAAATAGTCACAGTTAAATGAGAAAAAGAATATTCGTGTTAAATGCACCATAATATTTATTATTTTTAAGAAGGTCTCGGTCACCTGTTGCGGCGTCGAAGCAGGAGGCGTTGTCCGTAAAAGTCAGTGCGATCAAAAGAGACAACTTAAAAAACACATCTACTTGAGAGATGTGTATGGCTAAATGAAAATAAGCAGCACTAATAAATAAATTTGAAGACAGCTCTGATTACCAAGGTTTATATATATATATTCATTCTCAAAAAGGTTGAACTTGACAGAGTTCTGTTGTTTAAAGTAGATAATAGAAACACCTGAAATGGTAGGAAGAGATTGCAAACTGCAGAATTAAAGTCTGATTCCCGATGGTTTGGATGAACTCATTCCGGTGAAATGTAGAGCTGATATTTTTCTCATCCACACACACATTTGACACACTTCTCAAAATTCATATCTATTTTCTAAAAATATTTGTGCATCAGAAAATGAGAAAAATCCCATTCAGTTTATTATTTTATTTTTTTCACAAATTTCTTTTAGTTATCAATTTATAAAAAATAATATATCGTGGTGCTATTAAGTAATCTCAATATGATATATAAACACAATTTATTTTAAATTTATAAAAAATTATTGCATAATATTTTCTGCATTTTTATTTCATTTTTTAAAGAAAGTAATTTTTGAAGGAAATTATAAATTTTATAGATAATGAAAATTCAGTCAAGTTGAAATATACATACAACTGTACAATTGCTTATATATTGATATAGATTGGATAGTAGGAAAGAATAATAACGAAATTAATTTCGTATGGATAAATACTTAAAGGTTTATATATATATATATATATATATATATATTTAAAAAGTCATTTATTTATCATAATAAATAATAAGTCTTGAAAAATATATATTTCAACGAGACACGTTTATTTAGTCCAAATATTTTTCAAAAATTTAATCTTCATGTAGAACGATTTCTAATGCGACTTTTTGAAAATTAATTATGAGCATCTAAACGCTGTCATTGTAACACAAACCTGAATTGATTTACTAAGCACAATTTGACAATCAAGATTACTCTTAACAATGTTGAAATCTTTACATTATTAAGATTTTTAATTTAAAAAATATTCTAAAATCCATAGTAAACATTTTTTAATAAAAAAATTACATTTTACAAAAATCATCCGTATAAATTGAGTTTCTGTGAATAGATACGAGGGTGTATTTATACAAAATCACTTTATGACACTGATAAGTTACTAAATAGTGATAACCTTAACACTAATCTTCGCAGGAAACTTGTTGGTAACGGCTTAATATCATTGCTTTAAAGAGAAAAATAATTTTTGTGTAATACAATCAATAATTCTTAGAATCATGTAAAATCAAAGCAAAATTTCCAGAACTTTAGATCAATGTTTTGGAAACAGTAATAGTTTTCCTAAAACAAAAATGGCCTCCCATCAGTGGTTCGATAAAACTGAATATCAAGCTTGCTTGGGAAATAAACTCTGGCAGTTTCAGGTTTGACCCTATAACTTGTACATAAGCTTTGCATCTCGAAGCCTTCGGTGTTAAAAACAGATAAAGACACTGCAGGCCCTTATAGGGGCTGTCGCGCCACTAAGTTTAATTTTAATTTTTTTAATCAAACATGAGGAAGATCGGGGAAACAATGCTACTAAATAATTAATCCGTTCAACATATTTATCATAACTGAGTAGAAAGAAAATATCTTCAAAACTGCGGATCATATATTCAGTCCAAGAAATTATTTTAGAGGAATGAAGGCATTTGTCGCTACGTAACAATCAACAAACAACCGCAAGTGAAAAGAATTTTAAACATGCCTCCTTCCGGAGGAGCCCGCTGTTCTCATGAAGAAGATATCAGTGAAACTCGAAAACTCCCACTTCGGAATGCGAACAGCTTTGAGACAAACATTCTAGATTATTCAGCAGTAAACAAGATCGAGCCTAAAATATATACTTTCTTCAAGAGGGGCACATTTTTTTATTATAATGGTAGGCACTGGGTGTTTAACTGTTAGACCCAACAAGATCAGAAACTGACAATCATTTACTGTCACTTGGTGAACCCAGTAACTGACAGGAGTAGCATTACTCACGTTATCACTAACTCGTTTTTACAGTGTGGACCACATTCACTTCTCTACTCAAAAGAAAGTACAAGAAAACAGAGCGATAGAAAGGCACATCTTTGCCTGATTCTGGATGCGAACTCGATAACAATAGTTTAGGAGTGAGGAACACTAACTTCTCAGCCATTGAACGGCAGAGCATATACACTTTTAGGAATTAATAGGAATTAATGTCTCCAAACATGAAATACATTACGTTTTTCATTTTTCTTTCTCTATTATAAATTTCAAGGTCCGCACTTGGGATTACTCTAACTTTCCTCCTTTGGACACATTAATACAGTTAATGAAAATTCGAACCATAAAGACCATGTATATATATATATATATATATATGTATATATATGTATATATATATATATATATATAAATATAAATATATATATATATATATATTTATATATATATATATATATATATATATATATATATATATATATATATATATATATATATATATATATATGTATATATATGTATATATATATATATATATATATATATATATATATATATATAAATATAAAGATATATATATATAGTGTATCTTTGACTGAGGAAGTCTAAGTCATGTCAATGAAATTTTTGAAGCCTTTCGAAGTTACGTATTGTTTATTATTTGTATAGCAAGGCACTTATATTAAATATAAAGCTAATCATTGATTCATTTTTAACTTTTGAAAAGCTAATCCATATCTATTAATTATTAACATCACTTCATTAATAATATTTCTGTTTTTTTCAGATCAAGAAAGTAAGATGCACATAATTAAACAGCATTCAATGAATTTGTGTCTAATAATTAACTTTTGCCATCTAATATATTTTAAAAGTATTTTCCTATAGGTAAATTTCTAAAAAAAAAAAAAAAAAAGATAAGGAACAGCTCTCATACAGGATAATTTTTTTCCTTTTTGATAATGCATCATTCATTACCATGGAGGGAAAAGCTAGGAAAATTTCTTTCGAGTCAGGTTCGTTTCCTTCCATTGAATAGGGGAAATGATACTCTGAGTGAACTGTCAATCATTCCCTTTGGGCGCCTTTTGCTCATTTGTCAATTTCTAAAACACAAAATTTGACTTAGTAAAGCTACAGTAGATTGCAGGGATGTTGGAAGTATCATTTTTTACTGCTTCAGGAAAAGAAGAAACAATTATCTAAGTTCGAAAGGAAAAAAATCGTCTGCATTTCTATGAATCTCTCTTCGTCCAATATTTGATTAAGTTGTCAAATGTGTACTTAGGCATGTTAATCCATAGACTTCATCTGGATGGCATGTGGGGCCTCAAGATCCTCGCTTTGTGTGACACCTGTTTCTATGCAACTTCACTTTGAAAAATGGAGGAAATGATAATGAAGAAAAAGATTGAAAAGTAAGGAAATGAAAAAAATAATCGAAAAGGCTCGAGTAAAAACTGAAAGAAAACGAGCCTGGTAAATTGCGCTTTCAGATTTCGTAACACGAGAAGCTTAATTAAGAGCTTGTTTACCGATTGATTACGAACCAAAAAAGATCTAAAACGACTCTGTTGAAATCGATTATAAAAAGCGCTGAAGCGAAGTGAAGGGATCACTCCATGCAAAGAACGATTTAAAAAGAATGGATTAGATCGCAATTTTTAAGTAAACTGATACCCCAGTTATTTCGTATTCTTCTTTAAGTATATAAAGTACTTTTTTAAGTTAAAAATACAATGAAAAATTCAATTTCTTGAGACGGAGTTTACAGTGCAGTTAACAGTTAATGAATAAAGGAACTTCTACCAAAACTTCTCCTAATCAAAAATGTCATTTGATAGTTTTCGAATTCATTTTCAACTTTATTCTTATGAAGTGTTTTTATACTCTGTGTAACGTACATTGTTTATTATAGAAATATTATGTTTAACCAATTTATCATAAACACATACATTTCCTATGATAATAACACAGAATTTTCAAGAATTTCATTTCTAAGTTTGCTAATATATTTTTTATTAATGCTAATGATAAAAAGTTTTTTAATGTGAATAATGAAATAGCGAAATTAGATGAATAGCTAGAGTTTAACAGATTTATTTCACTGAACTTCTTCAGAGGAAAAAGTACAGAAAGACGGAGGAAATGTTCTGGAAATTCCGAATTGAAAGTGAAGCATCATTTGAATTAAAATTTTAAATAATTAAATTACAATTGTAAATAAATATGCATATTTTTATAAATACAATTCAGTTCTATATGTATTCGTATATTTAATTCAAAAAAGGTTTTCATGAAAAACCTTTTCGCGACGTACTCCCCACTGCTCATGAATCTTTCATGACGAGACAGTGGATATTAAAACGGACTTTACAACTACCTTCTAAGTAAAGTTGCCCTTTGAGCTCTGTCTTCAGCTGTGCCAGGTGCATACTCGGACGGTTCTTCTCTTCAACAGGCTACAGGGATTTTAAGAAATGCTATGACAAAGCTAAAATATCTAACAAAATTTAATTTTAATAGTTGTTGAAATTTTGCGAAAGGGTATCTTAATTTAATACCTGAATTTTTCTATTCTTTACTTAATCCATTTTTTTAACCATAAAGTGGTTGTTTCTTTAGTTCCAGTTGAGATCAGTGTCACATCACATCATAAAAACTCTCATTGGTTTAAAATATCTATGACGTCAAATATCGTTTCATCTTCATCACATCGTATTGAGGCGGCAAGTAAATACAACTTGTTGGCGAATTTACTGCCGCCTACCTGCAGATCGCGTTCTTCGAAAGGCAGTAAACAAGACGAAACGAAGTTTATCATCAAATGTATGAGTGTCGCAAGCGATGAGAAAGAATTCATTTATGATTTTTATCAGTAATTAAGAATAATTTCTTAATTGTAATTTTTACGTTTGTCAAAGTTTTCAAAATCATGAAAATTACCTTCTGTTCTAAATAATTAATTTTCAAATCTAAATCCTTAACAATATTACTTCCGAAATTAAACATTTGAAAATACAACAGAAGAAAAAGCAAAATGAAAAAGACGCGACAAAACGGTAAAAGTTTACAACCCGGTATCGGTGATTTTTTGACGCCAATATATAACTAACCGCTCTGTATAAAAGCTATACTAAGATAAGGTTAACGGGATTACCAGAAATTAAAGTTTATCGCCAAACCACAAGTGGTATTCGATTATACACTAAACCTGACAAAACATCCACTTTATGGTTAAATTAAATCGACAAGGAGAATTTAAATTTTGCAAAATTTCTTTAATAAATGAAATTCTAAATTAATAGTTGCAATATTTGTAAGCAATCTCTCTTTTGAATCTTAAAAACCAATGCCTTGCTTAATTCAACATTAAAATTTTTCTTTTGTTATAATTTTTAAGAATTTTATTTATTTAATTTTTTTTTATGTGTGATCGTTACTGGTTGCGTGTGCTATTTTCAAGGTTTCTCGTATGAAGAGATCTGCGCGTTAACGGTCGACTCTAGCAGTTTTCGCTCTCCTTCAGCCGAAGAACATGAGGTGCACTCGGTTTCACTGTCAGGAAAGTCAAAAAGTCCATCGAATCTGTTTCTTTTTGAACATAAGAAAAATGACTTGACAAGAAAAAAGTATGACTAAAAAAGCACCTTATCACATTTAAAAAAAAAATATTTTCAAAAAGTTAATATTCATTTTAAATTTTAATTTACGAATTTTAATATGAATTTTTTTAATTTTAGATATCAAATATTTTTTTTCTTCCAACATTTGTTCTATAACTTTTTGTTAATCTATACATTTTTTAGAATTACATTCTTGTACAAAAATAACATAATTAAAATTATTCTTATTTAAGTTTCAATTATTATTATTTTATTATTATCATTATTATCTTTTTTTTTTCAGAGTGAAAAATTTAAATTTTAGTCAATAATTATAAAATGCTATGAAATTTCTATGATATATGGAAATTTATCCTAATAACTTTTGAAACATTTTAATAAAGACCGGAAAGTTCAGTTATTCTAGAGTCCTATTCTTGAAATAAAATCATTCTATATTACTGAATTCTTGTTTTAAATATATATCTATATATTATATACAGCATTGAAGCCTTGGAGTAAAATTTGAAAGAAATTTGGGAAGTAAAGTGAATAGATTTGGCAACCAAAACATTCGTATATTACCTAACTTTACACATTCCATTAACATTTCAATAAATTTTATATAAGTATTCAACAAATAATGACAAAAATCTATTTGTGGTAATTGAATGCGAAAAGTTTAATTATCTTTTAAAAACAGATTCCCCAAGTGAATCATCTGAAATAAACTTTCGAAAAATACAACTCAGCTGCATAAAGATATCGAAGTCTTTTCTCAAAATGCCAAGCAACGCCTCTGTTTAAATCCTCTTCAGCTAACGAGAAGTGATTCACATCAACTGTTGCTCTTCACTCGAGCGTGTGCGACGTCTAGATAAAACAACTATTTTTAAAGCCATCCTTCCCTTCAACGAATGGTGATCCCTCAGACAAAAATTCAGATCGTCTGAAAGGGGAGAACGCTCTTTCTTAATTAGCAGTTTTAGTAGATAAACTCTCTGTGCCGAAAAGTGGCTTCCGAAGATTTTTGCACCTAAGCGGAACTTCCGCTGCCGAGGAGGAAGAAATTTCTCTAAGAACTTCCTAAGAAATTTCTCTCATCTGGGTAACAATTTTTTTCAAAATGTTTACAAAAACAGTCAAAAATTTGTTCAGAGAAGACTTTAGACGGAGCTAAAGAATGTTTTCTCGCAACTACTTGCATATATTGACCTCATTTCCATAAGAAATTAATTTCATCCATCCTGTAGCGTCTGAATCCATTGAAAAATTCTGAATGTGAGTAAAATACTAAATTATATTGCGTGCATTTCTATGTGCATTAATCCCGTCAGGTTTCACTTAAACTAAATCTTCAGTCAAAAGTGAATATTTTTAAACTTTCTATATATTTTTGGTTATTTTGGATGGCTTATGGAAGAAATTCTATTATAAAAATTCTTCCATTTTCATTTCACCCCAAATTATTTTTTTTCTTTTCAAGGCATAATTATATTAGAACTTAAAATATGTTTTGTTATGTGTGAACATTTTTTGAAGCCTAGAATTTGTTTTCAGGATTAAATTAACTCTTCGGTGAAAAGTGAATTTTTAATTGTTTATATTTTTTGCTTGTTTCAGTATCTAAAAGAGAAAAAAAATCTATTTTTGATAAAGAAAAACCATTCTTCAAAAAAAAAGTGGAGTTCTCGATGACAAGAATTTAATAATACCCTGGTAGAATCTTAACTCAGTAAATTATGAGTGAGTCAGGCGGCAAGTATAAATTCATTGGATCAAACATAAAATGTTTCAAACAGAAATTTGAGAAAGGGCGTATATTTAGCTAAACAATTCAAAATAAGCCAAATTTGCTCTCAATAAATTAGATTAAAATCTGTTCCAGTCAAATAAGGCAATAAATACCACACTGGTTGTTTACTGTATAGTAGTGTTACGACCACTTTTATTTTATGAATAAAACCTCAATCAAGGCGAGTGTCGAGCCCTTCCAGAGCAGATCAGAAGGAGAAAATTTTTTTTCTGGATCTCATTTTCCAAGTTTTCGGAAAATGTGATATAGTGAAACAGTCTCTCTACCTTTTGACATGCCCGAAGTTCTTGATAAGTAAAATGAGATTCATTGCCAAATCAACGAAAAGAATTTAAAGGGAAAGATTATTGACTTTTTTTTCCCCTTCAGAGTAGCTTTTCTCATTTAACTTGGGCTCGTAATTCGGGGTTACCTTCTTTAAGACAGGTGAATAGCAGCCATTGTTTATAGAAAGTCCACCAAGATTACGCTGTGGGTTTTAAAACATGTTCGGCCGTTAGGAGTTAACAACATGGTATTTTTGGATGTAAGCTTACCCTGGTCTAGAAGTAGGGAAGCACAAAAGTTTCCAGGCTCATCCATCCTAGTAATTGTTGAACAACGGGAAATGGATGTTCTGCTTTCCTCAAGTCCTGCATTTAGGATCTTTTCGGATTTCCCCAATTGCAACATGTCTATACGGCGCACTACTTTATGCAATTTTTTTCCAGAAAGCTTACTAAATGAAAATCGTTAGCGAAAAATTATTAGATTTTCAACGATCATTTTACATTGTATTTTTCTAGAAAATTCTGCCTTTTTTAATACAGTTGCTCTCTTTGTATAAACCATTTCTTTGAATTTCGATGTTTAGTATGTTTAAGATTTTCTGAAACATACCAATATATCTTTCTATCAATCAAAATGTATACTGAAAGTCTAATTTCAAAGAATGGCAGTAAATTTTGTTTAGTTGTGGATTGATTTCATAAATTAACTTTTAATTTTTGCTGATATGATGATTTTTTGCTTACTGTGAAAAATAATAATTGGAGGCAATAGTTGCTGTTAATGGAGAGAATAATTGCTTATGAATACATTAACATTGCTTTCTCAGAAGAAACATGTTAAACTAGCATGTTTTTAAGAATTTTTAAAGGATTTCTTTTTAGCACTATGCAGAACTTGCATTTGCTTAAGATTAAAAGAAATAGCGGAAGTTTATATTGAAGCACTCAATTAGTGAAATTTAATAAAACTTGTAAGAATAAATTTTATAATCATTTTTTTAATTTTTATTATCCCCATTTTAAGAAATTTTTAGTTAGAACATTTAAAGTATATTTACAAGAATAAGTTTCTTACTTTCTGGTGTAAAATAATTTATTGAGAAATAGTCGACATTATTTTACTTATGAAATTATAAAATATTAATCTAATATTATTTCAGTTTAACGCTCACATTTATAAGCTACAAGTATCTGTTGATACAAACTAAATTATAATTGTTAGTTTTTCTCGTAATTTACATTGTTTCTGTAAATTTTTATTGTATTAAAAAATTTCCCATAAATCTAGATTATTCCATGGACAGCCGTGACTGTTCAAAAAAGTTAAGCGCTCATAAAGCATTGTCTTCAGGAAAGTCTCTCATATCATTCATTTCATTAGAGGACATTATGACTAAGATAGTCGCCTTTAGTACACTCGATGAAGACAGGAATCAAACTCACTATTTGTTGATTAAGAGAACAATTCTCTAACCAATTAGGCCAACGTCGCTTAAAAATAAATGGTTCGATCTGAGATCGACGGATTTTAGTGTTAGAGAGAGTTATCCCCCACGCAATATCTAGTCAATTAGAATCCGTTCCTCTTAAAGTCGAAACGAAACAAGAAATTTTCTTTCCTAAGTGTGTGATTCTGTTATTCGAAGCTTCTTGAGCAAATAGTTTAGATGTATGAGAAGTATAAATGGAAGGGAAGAATAGTTTTTCATGTCTTTCCAAATGCTTTCGTCTTCTAATTCCTCTATTGCAAGGCTGCTGTATGCTGTTGGAGAAAGTAATTGCTCCTATGGATTGGATCTGAAATTTCGAAACCTGAGCTCACCGCGAATACTATTGTGATGCAAGGGATTGTTAACGTAAAGATTGGTTTTACTAATGACAAAAGTTTACTTTTACTAATGACTAATGATGAAAGGTGGTTTTACTAATGACAATACTTGTTCAATTTCCTCCTTAGAGAAGAAGGCCAACTAAAATGCCTACTTCATCCTAGCACCGCCTTTCAGAATGATGTTGCAATTGATATTGTTTGTGATTACTTTAGGCAGAAACTTAAAAAAACATCAAAATACAAGCCAGATAAATATTATTTCATTATATATTTATAGACGTGGCTCGAAAAAGTAATTAGAAGGGAGCGTGGTAAGATTTTTGCTTAAACGCATCACGGAATTCACGTTCATCCCTTTATTTGATATTTAAATCACTGTTTCTACTTCTTAAAAATCTTTCGTTTTCAAAAGACTTTCTAAGAGAAATTTATTTTGTAGGAAACTGATAGAATAAAAGGCTAAAGAAATGTGAATTTATTTCTATGAATGTTTTTCAAGAAGTATATGTAACATGTTTTCAGTCCTTTTTTGAACTACAGTAATTTCATCATAAACTTCATGATAAAAACTTGAATACGTGATCGAAATATATCATCGATTAATACTTTTCGAAGATCACCATCGATGCTTAAAACAACACATCACGTTTTTTCCCCCTTTCCAACGCCTAGAATCTTTAAAACGAATAATGGGAGTAGACACAAAAATGTTGTGTTGATATTTTTGTATACAAAATGCTGCGTAAGGTGATTTTATGTCAAGTTTTATTCTTCTTTTTCAAAGGTAAAAATTAATGGTAAAAATGTGAAGAAATAAGGAATCTTTCTGAAGAAGAGTGATGCGGGAAAGGAAGAACATGACAAAATGTTTCCTGGCAGTTGCCACCATCTATACTGAGTTTTAGGGAAAGAAATTGAGAAAAGCAAAATTTTTCCAAATCAATGTCAAAACAGATCTCGGTTCCACATATTTCTTCATCATTCTGAATCAAAACAGAACGGAAAAGGAAAAACTATTGATTTCGAAAGCTTAACAATCTTAAGAGAAATACAATATATATGCATAGATAGTTTTTCCTCTCTGTTTATATATATATATATATATATATATATATATATATAATATGTATATGTATATATATATATATATATATATATATATATATATATATATATATATATATATATATATATATATATATATATATATATATATTTATATATTCTTCTTTTTACGAACACACAGTTTTAAGAATTATTTGCTTGTGCCTTTCCTAACATTATTGATAGAAGGTTGATTTTAACTCCCTTTCACGAGCAAAAGAAAAGTTTAAAAAATCTATTGATTATGAATCGATTCTAAAAAATGGATTTCTTTTCCATTTTTTATTTTTATGATCTAATATTTTTATGATCTAATATTTTTCAATTTTTTACTTTTTTTATTCTTTTTTATATCATGCTTGAGAACTTGATTCACTGGTGACGAATATGCCACCATTTCATACATTGTGAAAACAATAGTCAAAGACATATGGATATTACCAAAGCTTGATAAAGACAGGATCATACGGGACTGTTTCCCACATCAAATGGTTCCCGAAATTAAACAGAGAGTTTAATTTAAGTTGTCAATCGAATTAAATCGTTCGCCTAATCAAATAGTAAACTGGTTGTTGTGAAGCAGACGAGGCTCACCAAAACCTGTGTGCCAATTAGGCAAAGTCTGGCGCTGGATATCAGACATTTGATGGAAAAGAACTGTGAAGCCGAATTCACTTTTTTTTATTTTCCAACTTCTGTAATTACACAAAAAGGGATAAAATTTCATCTTTCTTTCTTCATATATTAGAACATAGAAATAGGGAAAAACTTTTTAAAAAGTGTGTGTTCTCTTGTTCTGCAGTTGGTTTCGTTTAATAAGTTCAACTTAATTTAGAGATATTGAGCTGATTTCGTTGAGGATTTGTCAGAGTTGAAATAACAAACATGTTTATCAGTTGAAATAAAAAAAGAGAAAATTCTGGAAGAAGTCAAACAATTTTTAAAGATAAAAATTGTCAACAAAAATGTCAACAATTTTAAGAACTCGGGAAAAAGCTTGGAAAAGAAAGCAGTACCAGAGAAAGTACTCCCACTTAAAAATATTGCAGATAATATAAACATTGCTAAAATTTAAAAAAAAAGTTTTGCTTGCTGGGCTGAGAAAAATTAGAGGAACGAACATTCTTGTTGATGGTCTCAAGAGCAACCCAACTGTTTTGTTATTAAATGAATGCATATTTCCATGAATTGAATACTGAGAATAAGCATAAAATGTAAAAATGAATAAGCAGGAAACAAATATCAGCAAACTGTGGTAATTAGCAAATGCAGAAGTATTTGGATGTAGAACTATTTTAATACATGAGACACAAAATTCACATATCTAATTATTCAAATAGAAAATAAGTGCAAATGAAAACGTAATCTTCCATCAACTTTATGAACTGTCATCGGTAATGTAGCTTCCCTCCCCATGATTAGTATTTCTGTATGGCAAGCATTCGAGAAGCTTTGCTTACCACTCCAAAGTTAAAGAAATTTATTTTTTGTTCGATAACTTATTTTTTTACATAGTATTATAAATAATAGCAATGAAAAAAATGATATTTGCTTTTGTAAAAAATCTAGATATAATAAATTTTTCGGAATTCCTGTAGTCGTCACGTGGTTACTTTAACATTGAAATCATTCTAAATATCATAATAACTGATATTCTCAATAAAGATGACAAATTTAGATACATTCAGTGTTGTAGTAAAAAAATTATGATGCTTATGTTCAAAAACTCTTTTTTATTCCCTTCCAACAGAATAATTTTCCTTTTAAAAATTTTACTCTTCAGTAAATTTAAAATTAGTATTCTCAAATTTAATTAAAAAGTAAAAGAAGTCTTTTTAATTTTATTAAAAATGTCCAGAAACATTTTATAATTACTCAAATAGATAAAGCTTCTAATAATCATGCTTTTATATGTTAAAAAAAGAATCACAAAATTTGTTAATGTAATTTTAAATTCCGAAAAAAACACAAAGTAATAGATTTCTTTCGAATAACTATCCGTATAAAATAGCTTTTTCAAAAAACTTAAAATTTAAAATAATAGCTTTTTTAATTGTCTACGTATTACCATTAATCCTGTGCTTCATAAAATGAAAGTTAAATTTTCTTTTATTAAGTATGGTTAAAATTGATACACAAAATAAATTTGGTTTTCTTACATTCTATCATTTAAATATTACTGTTGAAACCATTATAAAATATTATAAAATTAAATTATGAATAATAAAACATTCAATGAAATTGTTAGCTTTTTTGTCATTTTACAGTTTTATTTACGAATATTTTTTTGAATTAATATTTTTAATAATTTATTTTTATGAGTTTAACTTATACTAATCATTGAATACAATTTTGAAAGGATCCAATTTTTTACTTACTAATCATTGATTTAACTTTCTAATCATTAATTACAATTTTGAAATGATCCATTTTTTTTTCCTTTTTAGGGGCTAAATTTTTAATGGTGAAAACTATGAATTCAATAGTATCTAAAAAGTCTCTAAAGTTTCAAATATTCTCTGATTAGTTTATTCAGATATTATAAAATTTGCTTTCATGTATATTTTATCAACTTTTAAGTATATAAATATTATATACAATTTTAAAATTTTAAAGATATTACAAAAATGATGCGATTAAAATATTATTAATTATTGTATATTGATCAATTAAATTTAATTAATAATAATAAAATAAAAATTCTATATTGCAAACTTACTTTATTCATGTTAAATGAGAGGAAGAAAGAGAGTTAATCTATAATTATATAGAAGTGTTTCACACATTTTATTCTTAATAAACTCCCATATTTAAATACAAATAAATCTGTTGAAATGCTTAAAAATGTAATTTTCAATGATTCAACTAGAATTTATTATATTTTCAGGAATCTGAATTAAATGTATGGGGGTGGGGGTGCGATCGGAATATTTTGCTTAAAAATAATGTTCAAATAAATTTCCTCTAACACTATTCAAAGCAATCCTTATAAAAGTAAGATAAAAGGTGATAAAGTGAACAGAAATTGATTTGTTTTTTACTCAACGGTCATTTTTGGAACATTCGTGTTAATTAGACAAAGGAATTCAGTTTAAAGTGGATTCCGAACCACTACATGCATACAAGGTCAAGAAGGGACTTGAACCCAGGAACTGTTAAACTGGAGGGCACAACGTAAACCATTAGGCTATAACTACAAAAGTGACGCATTCGAAGGTTTCATAAAAAAAAAAAAAAAAAAACTAGTAAATACTAATTATGGTATACACATTGTATTATAGAAAAAACTTCATATTTCTAATTGAGATAAAAGAAAAACAAAGAGGCATGGTTTATTTATTTATTTTTCTTCTGGATAGCTTCAACGGCGGAAAGACTTTGTCAGCCGTTTCAATATCTACTGTATTCATTGCCTTCCGAAAGCTCTTTTATAGATATTGGATCGTATTTACATGTTGCAAAGGGAAATCCCGGAAACTCTCAAGCACCGACTCGTACGGACGCAGGTACAAAAGGCAAAAGCACAATATAAATTTCTTGTTGCTTAACATTGATTGGAACCAAACCCGGAAACTTACTCACGGAACAGCTCTCTCTAACCATTAGAGAATGGTGAGAATTTGGTGTGATTTATTTGATGGTCCCTGAGGGTATTGTGAAGCTCCGGAAATTCTTCGTTACCTATTCATGTAATGTTCCAATGCAATCGCAAATTTGGCTATTTATAGTGAATCTACTTTAAAATGCTGCGCCCGGTCTGGCTTGCCCTAGTGTACTATAGGAACTGCTACGCATCAAAAATGTCAAATGTCCCGAAAGAAACTCACATTGTCCATGTGGTACAGAAAGGTACGCAGCAGAGACTCGGTTGGAGATCTTTGAACATCTTGAGGACAAGAAGAGCCAAATAGTCCACATTCTTAATGACGTGAAGTTAGTGAATGTCATGTTGGTTCCTATGAAGAAAAGCAAATGTATGCATCTTTAATGGATCTCCCTCTTTCTATAAGGACTTTATCTTCCTGTCGCGCAGCTCGGACTGTTCACGGGATTTATTATTAGATTTACTTCAGCCTGACTCCAAACTTAAAGTTCATGAACTTGGAATTCTGCTCTAACTATTTACCTCTATCGGGATGGTTTATATGGAGATTTCTGGGTTTTATCCTTTGAGGTACATAAGTATGGCCCATTATCAAGGAAAAGTCCTCTCGGAAAAAGTTTTAAGAAGTGAATTTTAAATTTTCTCAAGTCACCATAAATATAATCACATCTTAAAATATTTCCGGTATTATAAAAGTCCCTCCGCTGGAAGTACAAAATAAAGGTCTTGGTGTAGGAGACATTACCAATAAACCATCGACATAGGATAACGACAACGGTGTCATAAGTTCACTGATGGTTTGTGTATTTCTTTTTACAAACTCTCCATTGCGCAGTATTTTTCATTTAGTTTATATGTTTAAACTGAGGAGCTTCGTGAGGGAGGATTCTTCTCTAAATTTATTAATGGGACTTTGTAAAACTGGCAGAAGACTTGCTTGCCATACCCAGCGGTATCATTCCGCACGGGAGACACTGCAATTCTTCTAATAGTAACTTATTTTACCCTCACCAGCCACTTAGTGAACTCGGTGGATCTTCGATTGGGTCGGTATTCGACTCACTAGCTTCTAGTAACGAGAAGGACGTCCTAACCCAGTAGGTCATAGTGTTCAAGGAATTATGCAGTGTTTAGAAGAATATTATAAAATTGTTTAATTAGATATTCTGTCAGATCAAGGAAAGAGGCTGCATAGGATATTGATGCAAAACTCTAAACTAGTTCCATTATACTGAGTGTCCGAGGCAAGGCTTAACTTCATACTCTTGTTCATCAAACCATGATCATACAAATCCCAGTGCTTGAATAAGTGCATTATCGTCTTGGAAAATGCATTCACTTGCAAAAAAAAAAGTTACACTTGTTTGTTGGGGGTTCCTGAAATTTAGTCTATTTGACAGACACTAAGAGGCTGTATTTCATATTCTTATCAAAATTCCAAGATTTAATTTCATTGAAAATTTGTATAATTTTTTTGTATATATATATATATATATATATATATATATATATATATATAACTTAAATGTTTTATTAAAGTTAACTCTGTTAGCATTATGCAGTTAAATATTTTTTATGAAATTATTAAAATTCATGTGTCAACCATTCTTATACACAGGTGTTTCCAGTATTTTGATGACTATCTATATTATAAAATATTTTAATAAAACATTAAAAAAAATTAATAATTATTTCTTGCATTTTACTCAAAAAATTACCCATTATTTTCAAGAAATCTCTATGATGTAAAATATGTAAATTCCTTTTTAAATGTATGACATTTCAGATAAGAAGACTATTTTAATTATTGTTCATAATATTTCATAAAGAAAGTTCATTTTTATAATAATTGTATGCTAAGAAATCAATATTATAAAATGGTAAAAATAAAGTTTATATTCTAATTAAGTAATCATTTGTTGAAATTTTATTTTATCTCAACAGTGTTTTCAAGTATCAATGAATGCTCACGTATGCAAACGCAGAAATTAATTCTCTACACCTGAAAAAAATTTATTATCATAAAGTACATTTTTTCTCATATTGTTTATTCAATGCTTTCAACTTCTTTTAAGCTCATGATTAGTAAATTCTCAATTTAAATTAAGAAAAAGCAATGCATATATGTATATATATTTATTTCATATATTCTATTTTTATCATGTTTAAGACAGAAGTGATAATAGATTTATAATACAAATCTCAATGAAAAAGTTCCATTGTAAAATATAATTTTTTCTTTTACATTAATGAAAAATGTCATTTTAAAATGTAACTTGAAAATAAATATTTTTGACTACATTCAATATAACTCCTGTATTTAAACATTTATGATGACTTAATTTTTAAATTTATGCATGCAAGAAAGTTATATTTTAATTTTTTCCACTGACTTTGCACTACACGGGAATCAAAGAAGATAAATAAAAAGAAACTAATTTCATTTTTATCGTAATCAATAAAATAACTTATATTTTAAAAAAAAACTCGTGACATAAGATTTTGAGAATAAAGTACGTAAAGATATAATATTATTATGAAAGAAACAAAAAGGGAATATTTTTGTTATTAGGGTTAGTAAAGGTGAGATTCAAAAGATACAGAATATAATTGAGAAGAGGAGGGTGGTATGTAGAGGGTATTAGTCATTCTAATGTGCTTCTGGAGGAAAAAAAAAGATGTGCGTGCATACTATAGCTAAAAAATAAATGAATTTCAGGATTCCTAATCTCTAATGCGCAAACGAACTGTTTTCAGTTTCTTTCCCTCGAAAAAAATTGTATCGTCTGCGTTTCCTGTATTGCTGCGTTTTTAGATTTGATCGAGGGATGTAAGAGGGACGTGAGGCGATAAAATCAATAAACCTCTGGAAGGAAATATGTCTTTTGAAACGAGATTGAACAGATTGAGTTTGAAACAAAGACAAAAAGACGTATTCTTCCCATCCACCACCCTTACCTCCCTTTAATCGTTTGACGAGAAGGGTTGGGATAGGTGAAAAGTTTGACAGCTCCTGAGATGGAACCTTATGTTAACGTAAAATATTTGCTTTTTCAACATTCACATGTTTATTTATATCACTTATATTTGCCAAAGATACACTTTACATCAATCTGGAAATAGTTGATGATAACAGCTTCAAAAATAAGAAGGCGTCTTCTTAATTTTAAGAATATCGTAATTTTTTAGACTATATTGTCCAGTAACATTACCTTATGCATTAAACCTAATAAAAAAACTGTTAGCTGTATTTTTTTAGCATCTATCAAATATTAATGATTATATCAGTTTCAGAACTCAGTAATCAGTTATTATTTTATTGGATGTTAAACTATATAAGGTGTTATTAGTTTTTCTTTATGAATTGCAGATCTAGTTTACAAGCTCAGTTCTTAAATCAAACTGTCCACTGTCAAAATCAAACATGTGATACTTGTATTTGCATCTCCTTATTTAATTATGCAATTAGGAGCAATCTCAAATGTTTGGTTGCTAAAATTATGATTATCATTAATGATTGGTTGAGTAAACTAAAATGAATTAAACTGCAAAAATACACTGGCCTTCATATGTTAAGTGAGACTATGTTATGTTGTTATGACTTCATATGTTTTCAAAGCTTGCCATAAAAAAGAACATTAAAAATAAAATTTATAGTTTTCATAAATGATAAAAGTGAACTTACTTAAGTAAATTTATGCCACCACTTTTTTGATAGAAAAGAGCACGTACATATGAATAAAAGAAAGTATGCAAGCATTAAGATTTCGTAACTGCACGTGTAACTTTTATTGTTTTTTAATATTTGTTAGCAGATTTGTTGAGAGCAGTTCCAGGGATCCTGCACAGTAGCTGTTTCCCCAATTCGTTAAAGTGGCGGTTGTCAAATTGTTGGAAATGGGGGAAATCACAGGTCGATGCTCCTAGGCTCGTTAACGTGTCTCTCAGTGGGGTTCTGTCTCTTAAATCACTATCAAGGCAAAGCTTCTATAACGGTAGGCTTGTTCTAGATTGATCATGAGCTACAACACCTGCAGAAAGCAGGTTTGGGCACGAAGCAGAAGAAGCATTTCTGTGCCTGAACTTGATAAACATCACTCTGTAGAATCAGGAAGAAGAAAATCTGTTATTACGTTCGAAAGACGTCTTCCCTATCAAGATATCTATGCTGCCAGTGGTATGTCTTCCGAATAAAGAAAATGTCACTGGACTGCAGAGAAGGGTTCGCTTATACAGGGAAAAATAAGGGAACTCTTTCTGTCCGTCTTTTTCTGGATTTCTGTATTTCTTAAAGATGTGTTCAGATTCAATCGGGGGAGAACGATTCAGGACGTGTGCTGATCAAATAAGGCGCCAGATGCCAGCAATTCAACTCTGTGGAAAGACAAAATTAACGCGGTGATTGAATATTTCTTTGGTCAGACGCTCGTAGTTCACATTGACCTGCACGTATTCCAGGGAGGAACTGTGACTTGTGTGAGATATCGTAATGAGATCAGCAAATCATTTGTCCACCCATATATTGGTCCAATTGACAATGATTTTATTCTGATGGATGATAACCCACGAGATCATCAAGCAGTAGTTGTTGAGGAATATCTTGAGGGCCTTAGTTTGGAGCGAATGCAAAAGGCAGCTTGGCTACATTGTAGGACTACATCTCCAGGCTACATTGTAGGACTATATTGGTAGACAGATTGCTGCTTTAGATCTTGCTCTATGTTCTGTGGGGAAACTGGAAAAAAACTTACTCCGTATCTGGTTTTCGCTCCCCAATTCTATAACAGTCAACTTATCTGACAACGTAAAATGTAGATGCCGCCGCTGCATTCAAGACAGGGGCGGGCATATCTCTTATTAAAACTTATTCTGTTACTTTTCTATGATATTTTAGTACATAACATTTAGTACATTTTAGTTTTCTATGATATTTTAGTAAGGATAAAACTATATTCTTTTTGATGTGGCTTTGCAACCACTGCATACTTTCTTTTGGCATGTCTTCCAAATTTCATATTTTTGCATTTATTCATTTGCAATTTAGGAGCTAGAAAATCACTTGATCCTTAAATTTTAGGGATACGTGAAGTTAGATTTCTTAAAAGACACTTACTGCTAAATAAGAATATGCTCATATATATATACAACTAAATAAAATGTTTTGATATTAATTATTTTAAACTAACAATTTACCACTGTCACTTAATCACTTAAAACAATCACTTAAAAGCAGAGAAGATTGAATACTAAAATCGTACTTACCTGTAATTCCTATGCTGTATATCAGGTTCAATTATACAATATTACTTTAAGAAAAGTACATACAGATATTATTCAAACAATATATAATAATCGAATATTTGATTATATTGATAAACTGCATTTGTACAATTAAACTGCTAAAAATAATCATATGAATTTCATAATTAAACATTCTCATGGGAATTTTTAGGTTTGTACACATTTTTTGAATACTTTGTAAAATTATTTACATTATTTATTTGTATTTTGTATAGATATTACATACCTTTAACGTTCGGTTGTTTTAATTTAAAAATGTTTCGCTGAAAACAGATTTCCTATTATAAAATTTTTTAATATCACTAAAAAGCTGCTTCCTATAAATTTATTTTTTAAAGTCAATGAGATCTTAACATTTTCCTTATAGGAAAACGAGTGACGTATTTTTAATACTTATAGTTTCTTTGATAATAAATCCTAAAATAAATCCTATTGCATATTTAATTTTAAATCAAAGGCTTCTTAATTATATTAAATTTGCTGTAATATTTTTCAAATAAGGATTTTATTTTATTATAATTTTTATACGTGAATTAATTTCAAAATATTTTCTTGCATAGTATTGCCTAGTTTATAAATAAATTCTTCATCATTTTTAGAAGGCATCATGCAAAATAAAGCAAGAAACCTTCTTATCACTTATTACAGATGAGATTATATTTCTTTCATTCGATTTGCCTGTAAATTCTTAGTAGCGTTCCCTATCAAATCTAATCCCTGTTTTTCTTTTTTAAGAAGTCCTCTTCTCTCATATACATTACAGCATTTGTGAAATTCAATACTTCTTCGATTTGTGGTTGTCTGTTTGAGTCACCAATCATGTTACAGTGATTCGTTTCCTCCCTTATACGTTGCAATGGACTGGTTGGGAGAGCCCTCCGTCTCATTATAGGAAGATATTGAATTCGATCCTGGATTCAACTGTAAGATTCGTTGTGCTCGCTAAAACCGTCTGGGACACATTAAGTAGAGTGTAGTTGAAGCAATATATGCATCATGGGCCATAGCGAATGGGCCTACCGATGAAAACCCGATCACCCTAGTGAATCAAAGGACAGTGTTTCGAAAACTACTAGTAAGCGAATATTGCTACGAATGGGCCTCCAAAGCAGATGCTCGTCCAAGCATCTATGCTGACAGAGGTTCATCGGAGACGAAGGAATTGTAATGTCAGTACACCAACTAGACGTACACTGAGTGGCGATAGGTAGCGTTGTCCGATGAACTTCGCGTTATGCTCCATCAAACAGATGGACGTTAGATTAAATATATGTATATATATGTGTGTGTGGTGAAGTAATTAATAGCCGACATCACTATTTCAAGTGCCCACTCAGGAAGTGGCTCGAGAAGTCCTACAATTTCGCCAGTGAGCGGCAGTAACCCGCTCATTGGACACTAAAAGACGTGTTTGATAGTACAAGACGACTGCCCTTTACCCCCATAACTTTAAATTTAAACTTTAGGTTTCATGCTATTATCATCAATACGATTAATTGTAAATATCCCAAACTTGTATATATTTGTATATATACAAGTTTGTATGTATTGAAATATATGATAATTAAACATTAGGCTATATAAGAATTGTTAATTAATTAAATTACGCCTTGGCCATTCCCCATCCCACAAAACTCAGAAGTGGGATTGAAATGATTATCGCATCAGATAGTTGGAAGGATTTTCATTTGAAAAAGACGTTGAACGATTGGTTTGGAACCAGAGAAAGACGTGAGTCCTCATCGAACATCTTTGAGAGGTACTTGAACATTTTTCATAGTTCAAGGTGATAATAAACGATATAAAAGAAATAAGCGTTGCATTGAAAAATTTCAAAGCAGATAAAATCAAAATTTTGCACAGATTGAATTTTGATCATGATGGAGATAGATTCAATCGTAAAAGAATTAGAAATTTTAGTGGTTTTGATTTTGATATTGAAAATAATGAGTATCCAGACAAATTAAAAGTATATTACAGCTTTTGCTTGGCAAGTATATTACAGCATCGAACATTTTAAGTATTTCTTTTCAAGGTTCTAAAAAGGAACTCGCAGAAAAATTTTGTCTCTATTATGTGACCTTGAACTCTTAGCTCAAAACACTAAAGAGGATTCGGAATCTGCTGACCCAAAAAGCAAGACATCGTTGTGAGGAAATGCTCTATTATTGGTTCGAACAGAACCACATGTTAATTCTTGGCGAAAATTTAGACAAGCCCTTGAATGACGGATTTTCGTTTGAAATTAGCTCAGGTAATTTACATGATCTTTTACATAAAAGGAAAATGCGTGATTTTAAATCTGTTCATGAGTATTTTTTAAAAATGAAGGAGTTGTGTAATTGCGGTAAAATTTAAGAACCTGCTTTAATGCATAATTGTAATAAATGATAGACAAGAAAGCAAAATTATTTTATAAGAATGTAAGAATTTAAGGGAATTTAAAGAAAAACTCAAAGTATATGAAATAATAAAAAGAGATTCTGTTAAAAGTAAAAATGCTTTCGATAAAACGAAAACAAAATATAATTCTTATGATAAATATAATAATTTCATTAAAACGAAATCAAAATATGAATGCAGTAATAGGGTTAATTTTAAAAACAAAAATATAAATAAAGTAAGGTACAATGATGGTTTTGGAAAAATGAGATACAGTGATTTTGATGTAATCGTAGAAATAAAATCTGTGTGTGTGTGTTTTATTAATGGTGAAAAAAATAATATTTCTAAATGTTGTGAACTTAAAGAGAAGGGTATTAAATGTTTTCCATGTAATAATTTTGGACATAAGGCTTCATTGTGCCTAGATACTAATTCTAAACCTGAAGTAGCCGGAATGAATGTTAAAGTAAAAACAATACTGAATGATGTAATCATTAATAGTTTGAATGTTATTGCACTAATATATATATATATATATATATATATATATATATATATATATGTATATATATATATATAAATAGATAGATAGATACTGGAAAGCAAGTAACTCTGGATCGTAAATCTGTCTTTGATAAATTAAATATCATAAAGTTATTTCCGTTAAATTCTTATCTAAGTGGTTTTGGTAAATGTATTGTAAAACCATTAGGCTATTTTAAGGGAGATATTAAAATAGATGATTTTTAAGAGTGAAAAAGATATTATTTATGTGGATGAGAATGATGTCATGTCACATGATGCAATTGTAGGAATGAATGTACTAATGCAGGGTGAAACCTTAATTAAAGAGAATGGAATTAAGATTATAAATAAATGTCAGTGTGTAGAAGAAGGTAATACTTTATCAATTCTACCTATTGATTTAACATTTAATGCAGTTGAACTGAACACTGAACCTAATATTCCAAAACAATTTAAATATAAGGTGCAATAATTAGTTTCGATTTATGTACCACATAAAACAAAATCAACTAATGTTCAATTAGATATTTTGTTAAAAAGTAATGAGCCTATATCTCATCAATCCTTAGATCACCATTTTCAAAGAAAAAGATTGTTGAAACTCAAATAGACAAATGGTTAGAACAAGTTATAATAGAACCCAGTTCTTCAGAATATTGTAGCCCGGTAGTTACCAAAAAGAAAAAAGACGGAACACCTCGTTTGTGCATAGATTATCGGAGATAAAAAAATAATCTGAAAAAAATAGATTTACCCTTCCATTGATTGAAGATATATTAGATCGATTACAGGAATCGTGTGTGCTAAGTACAATTGATCTAGAAAGCGGATTTTTCCATGTAGATGTAAAGAAGCATAGTTGAAAATACACTTCATTTGTAACTCATGAAAGCCAGTACCAATTACTTAAGGTACTTTTTGGACTGTGTAATTCTCCAGCCGTGTTTCAAAAATTTATTAATACTATTTTCCGACAATGATTAATGATGGTGTTGTTTTATCGAATATGGACGATATAATTACTTTGTTTTTTCAACTGAAGAAGGAGTCGAACGGTTTGAAAATGTCTTAAATCTTGGGATCGAATATGGACTAGAAATAAATTTTAGGAAATTCCATCTGTTGAAGCAGAGCATTGAATTTTTAGGAAGAAGGGAAGATTTTTCCATTTACTTTGAAAACCGAATCTGTGCCTCATTTCCCTGAGCCACGTAATTTGAAATAGAACCATAGTTTTTTAGAATTGACTGGATATTTCAGGAAATGTATCCCAAAATATTCCATTATTGCTAGACCATAGAGTCATCTTGTGAAGAAAGATCCGAAATTTAAATTTGGTGAAGAGGAAAGAAACTCTTTTAAGCAATTAAAGTAAATTTTAGCGGCAAAACCTGTGCCAAGTACTACTGTACTAAATGTATACAATTCAAATTACGAAACCGAACTGCATTGTGAAGCCAGCATAGAAGGATATGGAGCTATTTTACTACAGAAATCCCCAAATGATAAAAATTTACATGCTACCTATTTCATGAGTAAAAAGACAACAGATGCCGAAAAGAAGTATTCAAGTTGCGAACTTGAAACTATAAAGCGTTCAGCTAATACATAAAGCGCACTTATTGAAGCGTTAAGAAGATTCCGTGTTTACTTATTAGGAATTACATTTAAAATTGTCACTGACTGTTTCGCATTCGTAAAGACTATGCAATAAAGAGATTTGCCAACTTGTGTTGCTCGTTGGGCTTTATAGCTCCAAGAATTTAATTATAGTATTGAGCATCATTCCTGTACAAGAATGGCTCATGTCGACGCACTAAGCAGACCCCCTTAAACTTATTTTATATCTCAAGCGATACTATCACACCGAAATTAAAATCGGCCTAAAATAATGATGATGAAATAAAAGCGTTAAAAGAATTATTAAAAATCTCTAGTTATGAAGAATATTTTGATAAAGATGGAGTTCTTTATAAATTTGTTAATGGAAAGGAATTAGTGGTTGTGCTAAGAAGTATGCACACGGATATCATTGAGAAGTTCGCAGGAAAAAGGACATACTGGAATCAAATATCCAGAGAAAAGCATTGAGGACCATTATTTCACTTCCAAACTTAAACAGAAAGTAGAAAATGTCATATCTAACTGCGTTCACAGTATTTTTGTGAATCACAAAAGAGGAAAGAAAGAAGGCTTATTACACTCATTGCATAAAAATGACATACAACTACACACATACCTTATTGATCATTTAGGACCTTTAGAAAGCACACATAAAAATTATAAGTATGTTTTAAAATAATTGACGCTTTTACTAAGTTCATTTGGATTATTCCTACGAAAATGAACGTTGGAGGTCTTAGTAAGCTCCAAGAAATGATTGAAATGGAATTTCAAGCTAATTTTTAAGTTCAAAGAGGTGAACTTAAAAAACATGCTAAACAACAAATTTTCAAGATCCAAGAAGAAAACAGGAAAACGTATAATTTGAGAAGAAAAGAACCACTATCTTATGGAGTTAACTATTTGGTCGCTATTAAAAGAACTCAGTTTGCACCGCACTTAAAACTAAAACCAAAATATTTAGGACCGTACTA
Source organism: Latrodectus elegans (assembly GCA_030067965.1). Classification (NCBI taxonomy): domain Eukaryota; kingdom Metazoa; phylum Arthropoda; class Arachnida; order Araneae; family Theridiidae; genus Latrodectus; species Latrodectus elegans. The sequence goes on along the minus strand of CM057811.1, from coordinate 100,921,439 downwards.
AAGTTAAAAGAGGCAAACATATGATGTAATCAAAGAGGGAAGTCATGAAGGTCCTAACTGTACTTCGACTTGTGCTGAATTTCTGAAACCCTGGTATGGTATGCCAAAAGATGAGGACGTTATGCAAGTTAGAGTTAAATTAAAGTCGAGTTGCTGAAGGATAGTCTGACGTCGAACTGACTAAAATGAAGTTTAAAGATAAACTGACTTATTTCTTTATTTTAGATCTAAGAAGATTAGAAGCTGAATATAAAATTTGTTTTTTCTTTTCTTTCTTTTTTTTCAGAGAATTTTTATCTTCTGCTTATTTTTTTCCTGTTTTGCTGTTTTTCTTTTTTATATATTTGCAGTGTCGTCTGGACGGCCATCTGGTTTCAGGATGGCCGAACTGTAGTGGATGAACCATTTAATAGCCTACGTCACTATTTCAAGAGCCCACTTGAGAAGGGGCTCGAGAGGCGCAACAGCTTCTCCTTTAAGCGGAGAAAAAGCCTAAAGACAGAAGGCATTAAAGACGTTCCTTTTTGATAGCAGCAAGACGACTGCTTTTTCCTCTCTCTCATAGCTTCAAAAACTCTCTCTTTAGATTTCATGATTTCAACTATTATGATTGATACGAATAATTGAAAATATTTCAAACTTGTATATATTTGCTTTTAAAATATATATTAATTAAACATTATGCTATGTAAGAATTGTTAATTAATTAAATTATAAATTATGGCCTGGCCACTTCCCGTCCCATACATATATAAACTTTATATAATTCCGGTGCTTTAAGTGTAGTGTTTCGCTCTCCCAAAGCACAAACAAGTGTTGAGCATGCTTGGTGACTAAACACTGAAGGTATCGCGTTAGGTTGACTACCTAACCGGGACATATGCATTGCACCTCAGGATCTTCGGTGAGGAAAAAAGTTAGGAGCGCTGAAGGCCTTGGCTCCTCTTATGGTGCATCTTGGCACTAAGTTTAGTTCAGATTATTACATTTATTCGAAGTTAATAAATCAAGTAGGATTTATATCATTATTATGAATATTATTACTTGTGACAAAATGAAATAAAATTATATTTCCATAACCATTAATATTGATAATATATTTTATTTAAATTTTATTTATTTAAAAATATTGATATTTTATTAAATTAAAAAGATTCTTAAATTTGATAAAAACATTTCAAAGGAAAGGCATAAATTTAGATTTTATTTTTTCCATGATTTAAAAACAAGAGGCTAAAAATGAATATCAGTGAATCATACGATTCAAAACAATTAAGCAAACTTATCTCTTATCAATACAGGAAAATGAATATATCTTAAGAACATTATCAGTTCTGGAAATAGAGAAACCAAAAATGTCTCATTATATAATCCACTTACTTAAGTATTAGTTAAAAATTATTTCGAGTTAAGTATACTTAACTATAACTTAATTATTAGAGAAACAAAAGGAACAAAAATATTCTTTTTCTTTCCTTCAGAAGCAAGTTACGGATAATTAAATAAGATTATTTTTAAAAGATAATGAAGAAAAAAATTAATTTAACTAGAATGCTAAAACTATGCTCTAAAAAAGAAACTGAATTGTTCTTTTAATTTAAACGAGAAGGCGAGTGTAGTTTATAAAAGAGAAACAATACATCTGGAAATTTTAAAAATGCATTTTAATATAGGTTTATCAATATGATAAATCATTATATATCAGTTTATGTATATTTAAAACTTAGACTAAAGCTTCTCTTTTAGAAGTATTTTAACTGATCTAAGCCCTCTCTCTCACACATTTACACATATAATGATAACGGTCAGTGATAACAAAAACAAACTATAATAAATTGGCTCAAATGTTTGAATAAGCACTGATTGAGATAAACTTTTATTGAAAAAACATTTGAATTTATTAAATATGTAATCTTTCTACAATTGGAAAAGCATTGAAATTTTTATAATTTTGAATTTATTCATTAGAATAATGTTTCTTTTATTAAAAATCTTTATATGTGTGGATACTATCTCAAAATCTTTAAATTTTTTTCTGTTTTTTAACTGGATCTAAAAGCTAACAATTTTTCACCATATAATCATGGAAAAAGAGTTCTACCTGCGTGCCAGGAGCTAACGTTGCAAATTTGCCCTTTTATTCACTACTGTATAAATTGATTGAAAGCATATGATTGTCGATAAAATTTAAGAACTAGCCGTCGAGATGGTCGCCTTCCATTCAACAGTTCGTGGGTACGAATCTTACAATAAGCTTGAATGTAACCATCAGTAATCGTTCGGACACATTAAACTGTAATTCCTGATTTAATTATCTCTCATATGTAAAACTGATCGTTGTGAAACAAACAAAACCTAAAAATTGGAATTTAATACGAAGTTAAGTTGAATTGAGGAATTTTGTCGATTTTCAATACGACATTTTTTTTATAAAAATTAAACTCTAAAATTCATGAAACAATTAAATATCATTATAGCAATTAATGATTAATATTTTTTGTTATTCTATTTTTAAACGAAACCATTGACCTGGTACCCCACAGAGAGGCAAGTCCTGCTGTGCCTATAACACTTTTCATGGCCGAAGGTCTCCGTGTCAGCTAATGTCCCAGTAAGGCGGACAAGTTAATGAGAAATCTCCTGTGTTTAGTTCCTAACCATGGTTGATATTCAGTTCTGTCGACGCACTGAAGGGATGAAAGGCTGAGTTGATCTTGCAAAAAACTTCTGACTTTTCCCTTGAACGATATTTGTTCGTCACCGGCCTTCTACTCTATTGGTAACCAAGAAAAAAAGTTTAATTTTTCAGAAGTTAAAATCAAAAATTTTGATCAAGATAAAATAAAGAATTTAATAGTGATAAAGTGGCAAATCACATGGAAATAGTTCAACCATGATATCTCAGCTATAACGTTGCTTCAGCATCATAGTATTTCTTCATTAAAAATGGAAGAATGGTAAGATCGTGGGATATCATTGCATTATTTCAACCACGATATCGCATCCATAATGTTAGTTAACCATGGTATCATTCTTTTATTAATATGGAGTAATGGTAAAATTTAGGGATATAATACCATTATTTCAATATGTTATGTCAGTCGTAATGTTGCTTGATCATCACAGTGTTTTTTTTTTTATGAGAATGTAATAATGGGTAATGGGGTATTGTGGTATTATTTAAATCATGAAATCTCATCCGTAGTATTAATCGGCATTCATCGTATTTCTTTATTAAAAATGGAATGAGAAACATTTACAGGTTATTAATTTGACTAATAATTAATTGTGTTGATCAACTTGTGCATAATAATGTTGCTTCCCCATCAACACAGTTTATGCAAGATGATATAACAAAATATGCTGTTTGGTATGGATTGTCTTGGATTGCAGATGGCACCTGAAATGCATCCATACATCACAATTAGCATGCAAATGTGAGTAGAGTTTCAGACCTCTCTTTGAATCCTACGACCTGTTGAATTATGGGTACACAAGCAAAAACTAGCTATAGAGTGTAAAAAAACCTAAAACTAATCTAAGTGTAGTCTAAAATTTTAAGAACTAGTTAATTAACTTTTCGTCGATTATCTGACAAGTAAAATAAATATGCATCTAATATTTTCCAGGTTAAAAAATGTATTTTATGTACAAGAGTAAAAAAAAAGTATTTCTCGCAGATTAATAGTCTCTTAAATGATAACTCATGAGGGCATGTTAACAGCTTAAATCTGTTATAAGGCTTATTGGGAAAACTGAAGCATATAATCTTTAAGGAAAATTTCTCCAAAATTTTCGATAGCATTTACAAGCGACATTGAAGGAAACCGAGAAATTTTCTTCGACATGAGATTTGAAAATTGAAATGGAAGAAGACTGCGATGCAGTTTCATCTTTTGTTTCATAAAAATGACAACGATCAAATTTAGTACATCGCATTCTTAATGTGACACCCCCTCTTATGCTTACAACTAAAATGTAATGAGACAAAGTTTTTTTTCTTGATTAAAACCATTAATAGGTAGTCCTCTATAAAAATTTTCTTTTTGTATTGAGTTCTGTTCTTCATACCATGACAATGATTTGTTGATTTTCTTATAATTTGTCAACCTATTTAAAGTGGGTGAAGATTTTGTTCCCGAGAATGAATACTTTCATTTTCTGCTCAATATACTGTCTTTCAGTATTATATATGAGACACATCCATCGTTTATAAGAGGCTTTTACTTCCTTCTCAGTCTATGTCGATGCAAAGAGAATGCGCACTCTGCTTGATTCATCAGATTTTCCTTATAGATTAAATTGAGAACAGCTACTTGAATTGGAAGGAAATTTATATCAGAATATTGGTCTTTGTTTAAAACATATCTTATGTTTCATTTCTGAATTTTGATCATTGGATTTGTAATTAATTATAATTAATTAATGTAGTGATTCACTGTGTTCCGAAAATTTTCTTCACTTCAAAACGGCGATGTGTGTTTTTTCCCCCTATTTAAAATTGTAGCCTATGAATAAAACCGAGAAATGCATTGAAAAACCGTAAAGCATTAAAATTCTCTTCTTTCTGTATTACTCGACAGTATTTTTAAAAACGCTATGTTTACTACATATTTTTTAGTGAATTTTCTTAAAATTACTGTTACTCATTGTTGAGAGCGTGTTTTTTAGCTTCCCTAGTACGCCACCATCCGGAAATTCATTTTCTTATGAAATGAATCCAGATTTCAATATCTAATGATTTTATGATTAAAGAGAATTTACAAACAACCTACATCTCATTTGATTTCGTTTTATCTTGAATAAAATTTCAGTTCTTTGCAGAAAACAGCATTTTGAAAAAGCTTATTAAAGAGCAAATTTTGTCATTTCTTTCAGAATTTCATTTTTTTTCCAAGTCTAGGCATTTGTTTTTTCGGTAATAACTTCAGCTTTTATCTTTTGCAAGCTATTAAAAAGGTGCAGCCCATTATAAATTCATAAAAAACGTATAATCTTTAAAATATCTTTGCAATTACAGTCTTATGATATTATTTTGTAAAAACATTATTGGACAATAATAGAACTTGATTCAAAATTTACTTAAATTATTTCTGTTATTGTATTTTCTTTTGTGATGTAAAATATTTTAATCCATTGTTCAAAATGTTTTTCTTCTATTAAACATTTCTCTATTCAGATTTTATCTCTTACTTTTCATCATCCAGATTTCTTTATGGAAAAAAATAAACGTGAATAAAGGAAATATTGAAGCTACAGATCCCTTTTGACATTGACTCGAGACAAAAATGCTACTTTCAGTAATTTCCTTCTTGAAATTCTGCTTTGAAGGAGGAAATCACGTGAAATATTTTGGCAGACACGTTTTTTATTCCCCCTTTCTGACAATGCTTATTTTTCACTCTTATGTTCAAACATTGCCTGGTTTATAAAAGAAAAAAAAAAATAAAAGTCTAAAAAAGTTGACATAAAATCTTATAATTTTTTTTTCAAAAATCGCAACGTACTCTACTTTTTTACCTTAAAATTTGCATTTTCTTCTGTGTCGCAGATATCAATGAAACTGTTGTAAACTTGCTTTGGGGAACGAAAAATTCCATTTTGATAAAGGATAAAGCAAAACGAATCACGCCTTTTAAATCTATTTATGCTAAAATTTGAGAAAAGAATACCATACAGGGTGTTCCAAAACGACCGCATAAACTCTGCACAGCTAGCTTCTTCATTGGGAGTACAGAAAATTACCCAAAAGAATCGTTCCTGTACGATACATAGTTTAAGAAAAAAGTACGAAGTATGACTCACTTCCGGTGCAAGAGAAAACATTTTATTGAGTATATCAACAGCAGTATATGCACAATATATAGCAGATGTTCAAAGTGTCCGCCTTGAATGTCGAGGCAGGCTTGAACATGCCGTAGAATGGCTGTCAACACATGTTGCATCATCGCGGGGTGCACCGAAGTATATGCAGCGTGCAGACGAGCAACTAAATCCGTTGATGTTGGCACTATGTCTCGATACACCAGTTCCTTGAGATGACCTCATAGAAAAAAATCCAACTGTGTAAGATCTGGTGGACATAGAACCGGACCCTCACGTCCGATCCAGTGGCCGGGGTATTCCACATCCAGCCAACTACATACAGGAGCACAGAAATGCGCCGGAGCCCCATCATACTGGAAATAAAGACATTTCCATTACATCGGCCTTACATCAAGTACATACTGTAGTAGATACGAATGGAATACCTGGCCACCATACGAAGACTACCGGTAACTGCAAGATGCAGCCTTTTAAATACCAGTTTAATGACGGCTTAAAGTCATTCCCTGCCGCGCGCACATGCATGACGTAATATGCTCGGCGAACATTTTAAGCATTGTCGTTGTTTCTCGTAAACTATTGATCGTACAGTCTTTGGGCAGTTTTTATGTACTTCCAACCAGGAATCCAGCTGTGCAGAGTTTATGCGGTCGTTTTGGAACACCCTGTACATGTAAATTTAGTAATTTCTATATTTCGGGGGATTATTTAATAAAAAATATTTTAAAGTACTTTTATATCAATATTTAAAAGCATTCTACAAATCATTCAAAGTATATAAAATGAAAGTTATTTAACATGTATAGCATGTAATTGAAATTAAACGATGATATTTCATAATATTTGCTATAATTGAAAGGCATCAATTGGTGAAATGAAATCCTTTTCAAAATAAATAAGGAGACGACTACAAGAAATATCACAAACTTCTTCTTTGCAAAACGATTTAAAATTAAATCAAATTGCTCTAACCATAATTTAATTAACTTCAGTTACTCATAACTCAATTCTTTTTAGCTATATTTTTCGAATGAGGGAAAGATTTGACGAGAGAAAACTTTCGTAAAAACATTTAACTTCACTAACTAGAATATTTATTCGAAAAACATGCTGTGTATATTAGGCTATACACTTTTACACATCCATTTTTTAATTTTGCGTATTCGGAAACTATGTCATTTTGTAAATTCAAAAGTGTTTTTTATTTATAACGTATAATTTAATAAATTAACTGAATTTAAAACATTAGCTGTGCAACAAGATGCGAGGAACACTCGAGCAAGCGGATAGTTCTCTTCGTAAAATGAGTAACTATTCCAATGAAAAGTGCTCAAATTAGTAATAATTAAGTTAATTATCAATAATTGGATCTACCTTTTCTATCATATATTTAAAATAGGTATGTTTGATTATCTTTTGATTAGCATAAAATATGTAGTTGTATGCAGTTACATGAATACTGATTCAAATAGAAGCGGAGAAAAAATAACTTTCTATTTATAAATTATTTTTCAAGTATGGTATGCGTGCCGTAATTAGGAAAAACTTTATTTCCGCAATTTTTAGCGCATTTAGTAGATAATGGTGTATTCTTGAGTTCATACAATGGAAAAAATGTATTATTAATTATCAGTTATGAACGCATGAAAGAACTGATTAAAAGATATAAACATATTGTTATATAAACTCAAGAATTTTCTACATGTTATGCAGATTAAATTTAAAGCTGTTTCATTGAATAAAAGGATAAAAATTACGAAGTTTTTCACGCTAAGGAAGTTTAATACTAAGGTTATATGTTGCAATGAGACATGAGCTAAAAAACGGTCAGCTACTGAAATCTTGTTTCATACAAAATAGTTCAAAAACTTTTAGATATATATTCTAAGGAATAAATTTATGAATTTAATGAGGTAAAAAAATAGAATTAAAATGAAAAATTTTTAAGTCATTTAACATATAGAAGTGTTTTACTTTTTCAGAATAAATATTGCAAAAATTATCAGAATATTAGATAGTCGTTTTATATTTACTTATTAATTGTGTTTACTACAATAGATAAGATAGATTCATTGAATGTCAACGACACATCAATAAATAGGCAATATAGACTTACATTTTTCATATAGTTAGTTATGATCTTTAATATTCAAGCAAAGTGTGCTCTGCTTCAAAATTTTCAAAATAAAATTGAAGTTCAATCAATATACTGATTAATTGCTTGGAAATTTCAAAATTTATTACAGAAAGTTTATACGAATTAGGGGATGACCACAGCATGCCGGAGAAGTCGCATCACACAATTAATCAAACAGCTCCGTGTTATGTATAAACGATGCAAGCATAAATTACCTTGAAACCAATCTTTAACTACCGTGATATATAGATTAAAGAAAACTATGATTCAGAACACATTTCGAATCGAAAATGCTATGATTTCTGAAACTCCACAGTCCAGAAGCCTGTGTTGTTAAGACCGAAGTAAATACCATAATCGCAGATTCTATAAGTCAGATGTGAATAATATCAAAAGTGAATGTTATTTGCGACGGTGTTTGAAGTTTATCTAACAAACTGCATTAAGCATGTAAATTTACTGTTAAATACAGGAACACCCGGTCTATACTGTCAATTGACCGTGAAGTCCCTGTTGCGAAATATGTAGATTATTGCATTCTGATGTATCCATGGACACATGTTATAAGATAGTAGTTCTGTTTAATATGATTCTATCATTACTCACTAATTATGGTCATCTGATAAAATGAGGTTCATCCAGGAAAGAAAGACCGCTTGTTGAATAAACATGGAACGTATTATTTATTGGAAAGATATATATATGGGGAGAGAGAGAGACAGAGAGAGAGAGAGAGATTTTTAGATTTTCTTTTCCTCTGTTACTTATGCTGTGCTCTTACGTTGACTTTAAATATGTGAAAATTTACTATATTTTAATATAGTTTCATAATTGTGTCTTAGATTAAGTCTTACTTAAGTGATAGTAGAGGAGCTTAAACCTTAGAAATTCTCTCATTACAAAAAATATCAATATTAATGAATTTTAAATAATACATCAGTTGTATTAATGTATAAATATTTATAATATATGCCTGTATGATTCAGCTATAACATCTTCTAATTTCTTAGTATTCTAAGTTATATCTGGGTGCTAAATATATATGTATTTATTACCTTCATTAATGAATCATTTAAATTTGTGAAAAAAGTACAAATAAATTAATTTTCACAAAAGAGCACCATCTCATAATTATTACTAACCAAAACAAATTTTTTTGACATTTCCAATGAATTTTTGAAAAGAAAACATATATATTATTTAAAATAACAGGTTTATAATGGATTATGAAAATTGCTATGCAAATGAAAAATATGAGATGAGATTTTAGAGCAATATATATTTAAGCTTGTTTTTATTTAAACGAAATTCCAATAAAAATATAAATGCGTTAGCATAAGATAGGAGAGCCAGACAAAATATTTTGTCTCTGATTGGCAAGTAAGAAATTTTTTAAGCAAAGTTCTCTCCCCCCCCCCTAATGTGAAGCAGAAGTGATTTCATTGATTAGTGTTGCCGAGTCTCTTTAAGATCAGTCTTGAAAGAGAAAAATACTCACAACCAATAAATGCCTTCTTAAACAAAATATTGTTAACTTCAGTTGTTAGTATTATAATTACAATTATTAGGATTATAACTAAATCCCTCCAATTTTTTATAAGTTCAATTTGCCCATATGGTAGTGCTGAGTTCTACGAAGTAAGTAATTTCGGGTTCGATACCACCCTCCGTTGACTAAGAACGATAACATTTATTAGGTGTCCTTCTTTTTATTGTAGTATACTTTAAAAATAAATTTGACACAGTTTTCAAAATTTTAGTTGAATCTTCATTGTTTTCTTGTTTCTAATAAAACTAATTTATTAATCAAACATTTTTGCAGGGTTCAACATTCGCACACATAAATATTATATTTTAATCTGGAAAAAAATTATAGGTGGAGATAAAAACTACTAGAGGGAAAAAATCATTCGATGATGGATGCTCTTCCTTTTTTAGTAATAGTTAATGAAGTTAAAAGATTTCCGAAATTTCATGGATATTACGCCATTTCCAGGATATATGGCTAAAGAGAAGTACGCCTCAGACAAGTAAAAATATTTTAAATTATGATTGAAACTATTTGATTTTTCTTAATTTTTTTCCTGCTGAGACTATTTCTGTCTGTATTGTTTAGAAATCTGCAATTTTTTTTCCTTTTTGTAAGAACTTTTCATCCCTCTTCTAGAATGACAAACGATAGCCAATCTCACTGCAGAGAAATATGGTTTCGATTTTTCTTCTGGTGGGATGAAATTAGTCTGAGTCTTGATAGAGAAACAATTTATTAAATTTTTATTTTTATTCTAAGCTTCTCCAATAGTTGTTTCCTCTCTTTTTTTAAATAATTATTTCTTAAAACAGGGCTATTTATAAATGACAAATAGTCTCTTATAAATGGCATTAAAGAGTAACTATTTAAATTCAGTATTGGATTCATCATCAGTAAGAAACAGTTGAATCAATACAGGATTCAACTTAGGATTTTCAAGATGAGAGGACGTCTCTCATCACGCAACCCTGTTTCTAAATTGCGATGAACGATTTCGCTTGCCAGAAATGGACTCCCGAAAACGTATTGTAGTTATCAGTTTAAGTATAAGAATATAGAAAAAATTGTGTCATTTTTAAGGAAACTCATTTTTTTTATTTCATACCATCTGTATGCAATTTTCAGTCAGAATGCTGAGGTATAAAACGATTTTTCAAGAATACATTGACCTAAGAAACGTCATTTATTGTGCACGATGTGAACTTTTCTGTGTCAAATAAGGGTTTAATATAATAAAAATAGCACATAAACGGAAATAAAACCCCAATCGCAACATTTTAGAAATATTCCTCGTGAAAGAGAATTTTCCAGGGCATCACTAGTTTATACCTAAATGCAGTCATCTATAATAATCTTGTCTTCCTAGAATTTATTTAAGAAACTTTTCATGAAATCTCTTGTTTCTTCTCGCTGCTTACATCAATCTGAGTGGATTAACTTTTCTACATCGAAGCACCACCCAATCTTTGGATACTTTTCCGTCTTGTTTCTAGTATTAATTAATGAATACAGGATGAATATCTGCATGATGTATGGCACAGTGCTGACGGTTTGTATTAAACAAACCTCATTAGTCTACTCTTACTTTAAAAAAGCCTTAAGACGCTGCATATACAACTCAAATATGCTTATTAAGTTAACAGTTTCAAGGGTTTTCGACTCTTATCACTCAACAGTGCAGATATAGTGATCAACTTGCAACTAACATTTGAAAGCAAATGAATTAAACCTATTCTTCGTTAGTAGAATACTCGAAAAATTCAAATACGTGTTGTTTCCATAATGAATGGATTCATCCAAAAACGCGACTAATAATTTTCTACAATGATAACTGTTTTCAAGGTAAACGTTGATTGAAAATAAAATCTCATATATCTGAATGAAACATAATTTAATTTTTATCAGTTTATCAACAGACTTTATGTCTTTCATCTATAAACACTTTTTTATTGGTCTACAGTTTTTTGCAATAATAAATTACAATTTCAAGATTGTATCAAAAAGTTAACTAATAATTTATTTCAAAGTGATAGCCCATAAAATTCTCGTTTTATTGAAATATTTGAAATGTTGATAGTTGTCAACTTTATATATAGTTCTTGTACTCCGAACTTGATTAGCTGAGGAAAGACAAAATATTTTAACAATTTCCGAAATTTAAAGGAAAGCGTGTTCATTTCATTCCTGAACTACTTGTAAATTTTGATATTATTTGAGGAAGAGCACTCATAAATGGTATTTTTAGGTTTATTTGACATTTAAGATCCCACAAAATTTTGTACTTTTAATTTCATTTGATAAAAATTTATGTTACAATTGTATAAAAATAAATAATAATTAATACTGAAATCGTTCTTTTAATAAAACAACGCCGCCTTGCAACGAAAATAGTTTGTAAAAATATTTACAAAAACAAAGCTTAATACATTCATTAACAGTGGTGAACGGGAGTTCCATACGGTACAAAGGCGTCTTTGGAATATTTGCCCATCACCAACGTCCTGGTCATTTTGAACCCCGTTCAGGAGACCAGGTCACACCTAAGCTGGCACTTTCCTCTCTACATCCACATCACACCAACGGGAGAACTATACATGTTACAGATTATCAAGAACATACAGCCAACCCACAGAGCTCCAGCAACTCAGTGAGGGAGAAAGTGGTCACCCACCCTATCACTGCCGCGGAAAATGACGCCTCACTTCGCTTTGCCGATCTTAACGAGAAGTGGCCTGAAGTACTGAGCCACTGGAGTATAAAGCCCAATACAAATAAGTTAAAAAATATTCAAAAATACAGAATGCAATACTTTACAATAATTCGAAAACAGTATTTTAAAACCTATTATGGCATCTAGAATTCGACTACATATTTTCTTTTATTGTTCCCATACGATATGACAATTAAGTACCAGTTGACACTCTTATTGATAAAATAGTTATTTTTCTCGGAATATTATTATAAATAATGATTTCACTAAAAACGTCAATTTAAAATAATATCCATATTTTACAAAATTTAATGTTAGGTTTAATTCAATAAAAATTCAAATCTCAAAAGTAGAATGGAAGGTTATGGGATCAATTAAATAAATTTTTTATGTTGTTATGAAATAATTTCATTCCTTGAGAAAAAAACTAATTCTACGTTAAATTTTAAATCTGAAAAGGAGAGTGGGTTTAATTTTACTGCTGGCCACTGTAAATGCAACACCCTGAAGGAACAAACAATATGAAATTTACAAAATGCGTTATCGGAAGTGAGATATGTAAATGATTAGAATTTCAGTGCAGTAGTTTAAGTAGCGTTTTGAAACAATGGCGCCACTTCAAAACGCTATCTAATGCTTGGAAATTTCAGCTGTTTCAAGTTCGGCAATTGTGTGTTTCTTGTGGTTTTTCAAGAAAACGATCAATTATAGTTTGTAGAAAACAGCAATCATTTTTTGATCAAGTATACGAGTTCGACAAAGGAAGGATAGTGGCCAACCGAGATTGTGGATTATTTTCCTGGGAAATCGGTAGTCGTGTTGGACGAAACCATGTAAAAAACAGCTGTAATCCGAATATTTGATCGTTGGATGCAGGAGGGTACGATGGACCGACGTGTTCGATCGCATCCACCTCAGTGCACCACTTAACGTAATGGCAGGCAAATTTTGCGCGTGGCAGTGACGGATAGCTCACCCACACCACGAACCATAGCACAGAACATTCAGTCTGTAACGCATCATCCAGTGTCTGCCCGCACCTTCGACGCCATTTACAGCACAGTGGTCTGACCGCAGGACATCTATTTCTTCGTCTATGCTTGTCACAAAACCACAGACATCTCCACCGCCAATGGTGCGATGGTAAAAAAACGTGGACGGCAGAATGGAATGAAATTGTATTTACTGATGAGTCACGTTTTTGTCTGCAAAACCACGATGGTAGTATTCGATTTGCTGACACTGTGGTGATGAACAGCTACGTTATACGCCGCTACACCACGCATTATGGTATTGGGCTGTATTGTATATCACTCTCGCACACCACTAGTACCCACTACCGGTGCTTTAAACAGCCAGCGCTACATCTCCGAAGTGTTGAAGCCGGTTGTCCTTCCTTACCTTCAGGGCTTGCCTTTAGCCATATTTCAACAGGATCACTCTTGGGATTCATTGCCCAAGGGTTCTTTATCAGTCGCCAGATTGGATGGCTTCCCTAGTCGGCTTGTCCTCCGGTTATTTCGCCGATAGAAAACATGTGGTTCACGGTTGCTCAACGATTAACCCAGATTACATCCCACTTGCCACATCAGATGAACTTTGGCAACGTTTGGAAGCTGCTTGATCTCCTGTACTCCAAGAACACATACAAAGTCTCTTTAAATCAATGCCGAGGCATGTGGCAGCGATGATATTCAAAATGGCGTCACGACTACTGATTTTGACAGGAACCACACTTTACAGAAATCTATATATTTAATCATTTGATACTTGATCAACATACTATATATAAAATAAATTTTGTTCTGATGACTCTTATCTTTCTTGGTGTTGCAGTTCAGGTGGCCAGCAGTGTATTTTTGAATTCAAATCAAAGCAGGATTTTATTGAGAAATTACTACAATTTGAATAGCATAACTTTAATAAGCCTTTTGAGAGCTATATTTCCTTCCGAAACTAGTTTCCATGAAATTGTATGTGTTTGGTAAAAAAGCTTAATATGAAATATTCCAGACGACTAGTAACAGCACTAAAATATGTATGGCTTAAAATCAAAACTGATTCACATTTTTTTAAGGCTGTCTTTTCAAAATATCGAAAACAACAATATTTTGCTATAAAAGTAGCTTCTTGAATATCCAGATGCAACAATAGAAGTTTAACCCTTTTCTATGACTTTCTCAAATCCTATTTTTATGAAATTAAACGTATTTGCTTAATAAACGAGGCTAAAGAAAATAAGCCTTACTGGGAACCTCGATATTCAAAAAATTAGAATATTTTGAATAAAGTTAATCGTAAAGCATTCCAAATAATGACAGCAACAACAGTCATGTATAACTGTTGCATTAAAATCTTTCTATTCCTTATTAATTTTATATATCATAAAGTATGAAAACTTATATAAAAAACAGATTCCTTACTTTACTGATTATATTATCGAATGTATTCCTTCTGTTATAATTATTACATTTGTAGTATAAAATAACTATATTATAATAATACATAAGAGCATCTTGCCAATTTAAAAAAAAAGCTGTAATGTAAAGACACTATTTTACAAAAACATTGTATTAAATATAATGTTTTTGTCCAAATATTGTTCTCATATTATTGTTTTTTTTTCTGAAATTGCCACTTTTATTTCTTCTGCTTGTAATGTTTTTCTAATATACCTCTTTACTTCCGATTGCTCAATTTCGGTAATATTTTTCATGTCTAACCACTTTAATGTATACAACTGGAATATTCCCTTTTCAGCACTACAAGGGGTGGAAATGATAGCATTTTATATTGTGGGCCACACCATGGATGTCCTATTTCAGCCCCAAATGTGTTTGTATCTCCGAGAGTCGAAAGAAACGATGAAACAGAAAACGATTAAGCGTGACCTGTCATTTCCAGAAATATCAGTTCCCTCAGAAGACATTGCGACCATGATTTATTTTGTGCACCTTAACCCTCGTTGGGAATTATGAGAGGCCTCTTAATTCGGGAATGAAACTCGGTATCAATATGAGAACAAATCCTTCCTAACAAAGGACTTATTTATTCGGATCTAAATTATTAGTTATAAAAATTTATCTATTAATTTTGTATCAAGCTCAAATGATTGTATCAATACTCTCTTGACTTTTATTATCATCCCTATAATCTTCAAAATGACATCACTGGTGGGGGGGAGTGCACAATAGATCGACCATAAGTGTAAAACTTTTCAGCGTGATACTTTTTTGGGTGCGCTAAGTATTGAATTCCCCATCTTCTCATAGCAATCTATTAGCATTTTTCCCTAACAGTAAAGCAATTATAAAATCTATTGAAGATTGAATCTGAATGTTAATAATATACATAATATCTAAGATTGCAACCAAATTCAAGTAATGAAAAATTCGTATGGTGTTAATAAGAGTGATTGCTGTTTGTTTGGTTTGTCCACAACGACATTTTGTTGCGAACAGTAAGTATAGGGATACAACTTAAAAGAATTTCAAGTCACTGTAAAAATCTACGCTCGATGGGGAATCAAACCAAGGAACTTCTGAATTAAAAAGACAGAGCACTTGTTGCCAAAAGTGAAAGCAGATATATGCCTAGTTGACAACTTTTTTTCAGCTGATTTTATTGTTTGTTCTTTAAATGTTTTCTGAGCACTAATTTCTCTATAGAAACAGAACAGGGCACTCAATGTAGTTGTGATAGTTGCTCTGTCTTCAAACTGAGAGGTATCTGGTTCAATGAAAGCACTCTAGGGCAACAGAACAGGGATACTAAGTTTCTGCAACAGTATAGGGAAGCTGCATTCTGTGAGTATTTATTTAGGAGTTCTGTGATTTCCTCCCTCGTGAACACAATATAGTTTTGAGGCCTCCTGAAAGTCGCAAACACAACGGAGGGTCTAAAGTGTGTTCTTTAGCCATTTTTCATTCTTAAAATATTAGTAACCTAATTTCAAAATTCAAAATTTCCATTTTATTTAAATAATTTAAAACTAAATTGAAAATATATGTCAATTAAAATAATACTGTGTTAAAATTATTTTCGTAAAAAAATTTTTCATATATAAAATATAAATATCTATCATTTTCACATTATTTCAAAATCAGGCATTTGCTTTCAGGGCTTTGTTCATTATTGATGTTTCTTAACATCGATATGAAAATTCATCGTCCCAAACGGTTAAAAGTGGGGGAGTAAGAGATTGAAATTGGCAGCATTTTGCTTGGAATTGGAACTTCTATGTGCGATTTTATAACTCGTGCAGAATATGTGGTATAGAAGCAAATAATTTTATTTACCCCATAAGGAACAATAATATGGCCGGCGACTTTTGAAAACACCATCATACTCGTATCAATATTTACAAATTAGAAGATGCCAGTACTTTAAGTACTTTCATCTAACTTCATAGTGAAAACCTCAAAATAACATTTATATATCCAGAAATAAATAAATAATGCTCATATTTGGAACGTACCACAGTTACAACAAGTCTATCCGGCGGGTGCTTGGAAATTTTCCAAAAAATGAAAATAAGATGTGAGAAAAGTAAGTAAAAGAAAAAGAAACTCTGACTAAAATATTTTCAGATTAACTGTCATTACATATCAAGTATCGCAAAAAAAAGTTTTTTTTTTTTTTTTTTTTTTTTTTTAAATTCATCAAATTAACACTTTTCCTTAATCAGTGAAAAAAGGGGCTTCCGATAGCTCATCTATAATTATAAAATAGCTAAAAAGAATTTTCCTTTCTGTAACAGATATCAAAATGGTTTCACGTATTTCACATTGTGTTGTGTCCACATTTACATTTTCCTCAAATGAAATGCAGAAAGCTTAATCATTGAAAACATGCGGGAAATATAATTATCCCTTCCAATTTCTTGACAACAAGTTAAAAAATAAGAAACCATTGGTATTAATTAGAAAATTTGTTAAAATGTTTTAAAAACAGAGTTTGTATGATTAAGAAGAAAGGCTACTTGTGATAATTTCTTTAGTAGTTCGAAGAGATTTTTCTATAATATTGTTTCTTTAATCAAAGTCAAACTGACTGATGTGAATTCCTCAGTGTGAGGTCTACATTTAGATTTTCTTCAAAAAGTCCTTCAGTAAAATACAAGAAACATGATTGCTGAAAACTTGGTAAAAAATGAACATTTTTCTTCGCAAACATCGTATTGACATTGGTTAGAAAATGACTCAGAAAAAAGTACACATTTAAATTTATTTTTACATGTAGATGAGATGGTCTATGGAATATGTGAGAGGTTCTTAAATATCAGCACCATCGCGGCTTTTTAAGTATAACAAACTCTTCGAAATTTTCTTATAATAAAAGCTTTGTTTTTCTAATTACAAATACATTCTTCATAACTAGAAAAATAAATTTTCTAATTATAGATTAAAAGTGTTTATTCTACTTAAGTTTCGGGACGAAATGGCTGCAGCGACCTAATACGTAAGTAGCATGTGATGCTCACTTAATTAAAAACATCTTAAGGTTTCACAGATGATTATTTCGCACGCTTCCATTTTTATGATCTAAATATCACCTAACCGACATTTTTTTGTGACAACGCACAAAATATTTATTTAAAAAAAAACTAGTAAACTATTCATTTAAGATCATATATTTTAGCGGCAAAAATATTATTTCTTAATATTGTTGTGGCAATAGTATTGTTTCCCAATAATATTGTTAATTATTTAGACATCATTTAAAATTTTCATGTAAGATTTATAAACATTGTAAAATATCACAGTTATTAATGATACCATTTGGCAATTTTATTATTAATCCCTTAAGAATAGAATAGTACTGATAATTGATAGTGCCGATTCCGATAAATTGATGTCTACTTCAAATTTTCAGGATCCAATGATGCATCATATAATGGTAGATGATAGGTTTACTTAATCATGCATTTTTAGACATTTTTAGATTTTGAGGCCTTAACAAGTAGCCGGATAGTTCACTAGTTCGATTTTTCGTCTCCATACTATTAAAAGTGTATTATGATCACTCATATCAAACTAAACTGTTTCGCTATTTGAAGCCCAATGGCTTAGTGGTAGCATTTTGCGCTCTTAAGTGCGCAGGTACGAGGTTCGATCTTTGGACTAGGCAAGGTCAGCTCAGCTTTTCATCCCTTGAGTGGGTCGATAAATTAAGTTGAGTACCATGCATATACTTAAGAACTAAACCCTAGGGGTTTTACGTTAGGCTGACCACCATATCGGGATATAGGCTTCGTACCCCAAGTCCCTAAGTCAGAAAAATAAATATGCGTACTGTGTAGGCCTTACCCCACATGGATTGTCGTGATTAAGGTTTAATTTATTTCCATATTCAGAATTGAGAACATAACGTTTCCAATCGTACTAAAATTACGCATCAGAAATTAAATACACATGTGATTGAACAGAAACTAAACATAAAATCATATATTGAATATACTTTAATTGCATATAATTCTTATAAATGGAAAGTCATTACATTTTTTTAAATCATAGGGAAAATGTAAATCAAGTAGATACGAAGGTCACTCTGAAATTTTTGGGATACAACTAGTATCCCAAAAATATACTGTACAAATTTAATATTAGTACGACTTAATGAGATCTTTTTTAAAGTTATACTTACAAAATTTTAGGTGTGTTCAAAGTAGTCTCCTCCAGCATCAATACACTTTTGTAGACGAATTTTCCACAGATTAAATGCCTCAAACCATACATTTCTTGGAATAGAGGAAAAAAATGCATTTATAGCCACATCAATCTCTTCTTCTGAATGAAAACGACGTCCACGTACGTTCTTTTTTAGATTAAAGAATAAACAAAAGTCGCACATAGCCAGATGAGGTGAATACGGCGGATGTTCGATCCCTTTAATTTGTTTTTGCTTAAGAAACTCAGCTGTTAATCCGGCTGTATGTGAAGATGCATTGTCATTGTGAAGCACTAGTCTCCTAACATTCAGTTCTTGTAGAATTTCTGGAAGACATTTAGAGGTATACCACTTTTCTATTACTGTCTTCTGTCCTTTTAACATGAAAGCTTTGACCAATCCCGTACTTCTGAAGAAAACGGCATACATCACTTTTTTCAATGAGCGTTATTTTTTTATCCTTGTCGGCGTGGGATCATCTTCAAATACCCGTACTTTGCTTTCTAGACGTGTTGGAACGTCAAAAGACGGTATGTACGTTTCATCACCTGTTACAATTTCAGAAATGTTGCGGTTGCCACCATCATTTAGCAATTTAAGAGTTTCTTTACTGATTCTGACACGCTCCTCTGCTTGGTGCTCACTAAGATTATGGGTAATCCAACGGCATACTACTTTTTTCATATGTAATTTTTCATGAATGATTTTGTGTATGACTGCGGATCCAATGTTAAGTTCCTTCTGTATCATTTGATAGATACAGAGATTATCGTCCATTAACATTTTTCGTATGGCAGACACATTATCCGGGATTACTGCCGACGGCTGCCTTCCTGTGTGTTCTTCATTCTGAAGAAAATTGCGACATCTTCTAAATTCTCTAAATCATCTGAATACAGTAGCACGAGCTGGAGATTCCTCACCAAATGCTAATTGCAACCGTTGAACGCATTCTTCTTGAGTTAATCCTGCTTTAAAATCATAGCGCGAAAATGTTCTCGCGTCAACTCCATTTTCCCTTTTGTTTAAAATTTATTCTACGCTAAACGAGTTGAAGTAAGTCAGTAAAAATCGTCTTCTGTGTTAAAATACTTTCTATTTTAAAAGTAAACCGTTAGTTTTATTTTGCAAATTCTTGTCTGCGCGTATCTAAAAAATTTCAGGGCAACCTTCGTAATAGAAATGCATATAACTACCAGACTAGCCTAAAAAATTTTATTAATTATAATTATAATTTTTTTCCAAAATTTTCTGAATACATTTTAAATTTTTTCAGAATTTTTTATTTGCTTTCGTATAGAAAAACTACCGTATTTTACCTAAAATATTTTGAGTCATTAAAAATGCTTTGCTGTATTTAATATGGCTCAAAAAATAACTTAAATGTCTTTTCATATAGTTTAGACTAGTGGCTATATTTAAAAACATGTATAGAACGTCTGAGAGAATATTCCCGATCGATTTATTCACTTATCTCCTAAAATTATGAGATAAAAAAAAACGGTTAAGATACCACTTTAGATTCAAGAGAGTATGAATATTAAATACTGGCGTGTATAAATTTTTTCTGAAGTTAATAAGTACAAATGATACGCAGAATTGAAACATATGAAAGAAAACGAAAAAATACTCGTTTCAAAAAATAATTCATTCCCCGATTTTGTGTGTGTGACTCGTTATTTTATAAAACAATAAACTCCCCCATATACGATTTTAAAATCATATTTCAAATTTTAGTATGATTGACATTTTTACAGAAAAAAAATACTGACTTAAAGAGCATATTGGTGAGCAAATGAGATCAAGTATCATGCTTAAAAATCCCTCTTAAGGGAATTGAATAACGGAGGAAGGGTATTTACCAGGGGAAGAAATGATACATGGAGGGAAAAAAGTTTTAATCTAATATTGTAAAGATCACAGTTATGGTAAAAAAGAAAGAAAAAAGTTTTGTGAATGGAGAATATGGTTTTTGACATTCCCAATCACTGTACAGCTTCCAGTGATTTATTAATATCTATATTTACAACAAAGTAATCATAAATTTATCAAATATGATATTTTTCAAAGCTTATTACGAATAAAGAAAATGTTGGATTTTCAATTTCTACAGAACAAGATGTATTATCTCAGATACGATGAGCCTTTATTCATACCTACAGAGTTTAGTTCGTAGAAAACATAGAAAATGATTTCCTTTCGCTGGAAATAAGACATTGTGTAAGAAAAAATCTTACATAAAGATCCTTTCAAAGCATAAAGTACATTTCTGCTTTAAAAATAACAAAAACACTTCACTAAAAACAATTCACTTCTCTGCACGATTACTTTTTACATTTAAACGTATATATTATATAATTACAAGTGCTTAGAATTCCTATTTCCCTGTCTTATCCTCACAGCTTATTTATTGGAAAAAAGATCAATGAGCATAACAGTGTATCAAATGAATATATCTCATATTTTGAGTGAATTTCTGCGCTAGTCTGCGCGCGTGCTTAAGACGTCGATGCTCTGCCGTACAATGAAGAAATTTCTAAGTTATACTCCAGCATTTTAGTGATTACATGAAATCATTCAAAAGCCATTTGAATCACAAATGAATGTAGAATTAGCACTTTTGTGCAAAAAAATGACCCTAAAATGATAAAAATGCATAATAAACTTATGTCAAAATGTACTAAATTTCTTAACTTAAATTATCCATAGTTTTCTCTAATACTATATTTTTGATTCTTATCAATTCCAGAATATACTCGTTCATATCAACTTTATGCCTTATGTAACAGAAATACTTCTTTTTGCACGCTGCACCGTTTATCTCATGAAACATATAAAATTATTGAAATTAACTTTTTTTTAACAGTATCTCTTTCCACAATTCATCCAAGAAGCTTATTTTTTAAAAAGTAATCTGGTATGTTGAATATTGATCCAATGAAATCATAATACATTACAATAGGTAATTAAACATGATTATCTGCATACTTCGAAGTTTCTTTCTTTTCGTTTGAGCAGCTCTATCTTCGTATTTCGTTTTTTTCATTGTAAAATGTAGTCAAAAAGTAAATTTAAAAACGTTAAAAATGGCAACCCTATATCAATATAGATACGAAAAGTATATTGATCCAGAAAAAATTCCATTTTTAAAATTTTCTCACTAGAAATTCTTTATAAAATATAGTAAACCGCCAAAATATATTTTTATCCATATATTTTCGTCAAATCCTATTATTATGGCATATTTCAAACACATTTTTCTGTTCGAATTTTTAAAATCTTTAAAAAGAATGAGAAAATAAAAATATGTGTTGACGTAAGCTCTCATAATTTTCTCGATTTTAGAAATCTAATTTGAACGTGTCTTTCTTTTTATGAGCTTTCTCAAGGAGTCTTTCAGTATGCAGTTGATAGTGACTTCAGATTGAGCACTCATATAAAACTCATTTCATAAAGCGGTTGTACAAAATGTTTAAATATGCATTTTGAAGAATGTAATTTAAATATCTTGTAAAAATGTTTATAGTAGAATTATGGAGCATTATAATTTGAAAAGAAATGCTTCATTAAATCATGAAAATACTGTCAGCAACAACTTTATGCAATAAGACATCGTTTTTGTTTTCAGAAGGATGTAGGTTTGAAACCTGACACGGCCTGAAATCAACATGTTGAAGAAGCCTATACCTGTACAATTCTCCTTAAACACATAGTAAAAAGAAGTGATTTCTAGTTCAGCTGTTGACTTCGCCATTTGACTGAGGTGACAAATTAACTCAGCCATCACCTTCATTTAGCATCTTTGATAAGTTAATTAATTAGTACTCTGGCCTTTAGCAAAATGATCAAGAGTTGTATTTCTACTTTTGCTGAGAGTCCACTTTAAATTGTTAAGTTCCGATCTAATTAAACATCGTGTGTTCAAAACATTGAGTGACAAGACAAACAAATCAAACGTCTTTGAGGAAAATAAACGTGCAACCTATAAATACAATCACAAACACAATAATCAGTGAATGTGAGGTGTATATATCATTAAATAGAAGTCCAATGGCGTAAGGGCTCCCAAGGCTCATATCTTCGGGCTGATCAAGGTCAACTCAACTTTCCATTCCTTCGATAAAATTGAGTACCAAGCATGCATGGGAACTTAACAATGGGGGTTTCACGTTAAATTAACCACCTAACCAGGACACAAACTTCGCACCCTAGGGACCTTTGCTATGAAAACAAATATAGATACTCTGGGTCTTGATCTCATATGGGCTGTCGTGCAGCTGGTGTTATGTCTATCCATAAAAATTCAGTACTCTCCTTAAAGAAGACAATCTCATGAAAATATTGCACACCACGCTCACTTGTGTACATAACAATATTAACTATTTAATATAAATTTTCACTTTTCATCTATAAAATAAATACAAAATATTTTCTCAGCCATCTTTATTTCCAATATTTCTAATCTAATATATACTACCCAATACTTCATCAGCCATAAGCCCATCAATAAACTATAATTAGAATTTTTTAAAATTAAGGCATAAAACAAAAGATTTCTTTAAAAATTCCTTTTCAAATATTTCGCGAAAAAGAGTTGTAAATTATAAAACCCATTTCAGTTGTACCGCTAAAGCTTTTTTCTTTGCGATAATTTTTATTAATATATAGCTTAATTTACATTTTGTTATGAAAAATTATTTCTTTAATCGGTTTTTTCCTAAACTTTACGAGCATTTACAGAAAGGAAAGAATAAAATAAAGTATCCTTCAAAATAATTTTTTTGGCATTCAATAATATTTTATTTTCCAGAAGGACACCAATTTCTGTCTTCCTGAACAAAGACTGAAATTGGTGTAAATGATATCTAAAAGCAGAAGCAAAAATAACCAAAGACGTATGTTTAGCATTAATTATAAAAAAAAGTTATTGCCATAAAAGACAATGAATGAGGAACATGTCTCTGAGCATAAAGGGAAAAAGTATTCTTATAAGTAGATTACACTGAGAGAGCGACGAATAAATTTAATTAAGTAATTATCGCTAATTTGTTCATTTCTTGCTATTATACACTGAAAACATACTTAATTATTTATAGAATGGAAACATATTGTGCCAGAAGACGTTTAAAAAAGCAGGAAAATTATTCAAAACAAATTATTATATTTAAAGCAAGAGTTGTAATTAAAAAATTCTTTCTTGCTAAATCGAATTCTAAATGAATTGAGTTATTTTTTTCAAATTTACAGCATATTTCTATTAAAGAAAATTTCGCTTAGAGAGAGAGACAGATATAAGAGCTTCATTCCATTTAATTAATCAAATTTCTTACATCAACTATTAGCCTTCATTAAAAGTAGTATTATTACGATGATTTTTCACAAAATATTTGGAATGAATGCGCGGTTTAACACTAATATTCTTGTTGACCACAAGCTGTGTAAGCTCTCATGGTGATTCTTGTAAAAATTAATCAATTTTGGTTAAACCTCCATGATGGTTATAAGTATACTTTATAATTGAAATCATAATACACAGAATAACATTTAAAAATATTTTATAGTATTTGTTTAATTATCCCTTGTGTAGAAATAAAAACAAAGGGAGACCAAAGCTGAAAATATTTTCTTCGGAATTAGAAATGCTGACATCCAATATTTTTTAATTAATTTTTTTTTCAAATATTACTTGTGAAGGTTATCAATTTTTTTTAAATACATAGGGTGTTCAGAAAGTAAATCGTCTTCGCCGACATGCTGTCATTGCGGAACAAGATCGAAGCTTGCGCGGATGTACGCGGCTTCCCACTGTAGAAATTTCATTCGGATTGTCTGTACCATTGCTGCTTAGCAAGAGAAAAAATGGCGAATCAGTCAGAAATTTACTCCAACATTGCAGACAGCGGAAGAATACGTTCTTCTGCCCGAATCGCTTAACGAGTACAAAGATTCGTCGTGAAATATTGGCAGTGTAGGGGCCACGTGCAGTGTCACCTCCACCCATTGTGAAATGGTGCCAGCAGTTCGAAGACGGTTGCGCAAACTTAAGCGATGTGGAAAGGCAAGGGAGGCCAACAATGGTGAGCCCGCGCATGTTGCAGCGGACGGAAAGCCTCACCAATCGTAGAGTGAGTGCAGCACACATCGCGCAGCAGTCGGAAACATCAGTTGGCAGTGCTCATTGCATCATCGGTTACCAACTGGATTATCACAAATTGAGTTCACGATGTGATTCTTTGAGCCGGAACATAAAGGAGCAAAGTTTTCAGCTTCCCTGGAATTTCTACAAAGTTATTTTGGGTAAAGCAATGAGACTTCTCCAGCCGCATCGTTGTGGGTGATGAAATATGGGTGCATCACTTCACCCGATAAATGAAGCAAATGTTGACATCGATGTCAAAACAAATTCCAATGCTCCTCCTATCAGTCATGACTACTGTTTTCTTCAATTGTGAAGGAGTCGTCTAATCTATGCGGAAGGTCACAACTATTAATGCTAAGTCCCATTTCGAAACACTGAGAGGTTTACGCAAAGCTATGAAAAATTGGTAAAGTGGAAATTTAAATGAAGGCTTGCATTACAATGCAAGAACTCCCAGGGTACGCATAGCACAGGATTTAATTGAAATTGTGGAGGGGGTGGCTAAAAACTTCCACTGTATAGTCCCGATCTTTGCGAATTTCATGTGTTCGACAAGCTCAAAAAACATTTGTGTGAGAGATAATTTTCAAACGATGATCCAAATCAGACAGTTTTCTAAGCTGGCTCAAGCGATGCTGAACCAAGAAGCGATTTTCTATCGTCAGGGCATCGAGATACTTTCAGACTGGGGGATTTTGCAGAGCCTGTGTGTCATATTGTATCACAGCACATTTCTCAGTAAGAAGTTTTCTGATTTACATTGTTCGAGTTTAACTTACTTTTCAAAGGGCACTCGTACATTTGAATTTTTTTATGCATTTATGATAAATAAGTATTTAAAAAATTCACTATGATCCGCAGGATTTTCAAATAAAAGTTTTTGACTAAATCTGAGAACAACTTTAGATTTATTTCGATTTTCATACATAGAATCAAAAATATTGCGACTCACCTTATTTTTATACTTTATTTATGTTATAATAAATTGTAATTTTAAATTGATTTTAAGCTTGCTACTTCATGTGTCCTGCCCAAAATACTCTAATGAATTTTAAGTTTAGTGGGAAAAAATAATGTAGTTTTCATGTATGCAAATCCGTGCAAGTATTTCAAAAGGCAGATTTTCAATGATTGATTTACTTTTTTTTCCTAATCTTTTGAGTCAGTTTTATTCTTTAATTATTTTTAATTATTAATAAGTAATATAATCATTAAAAGTAATAAAATGATTAATATTAAAAACATAATCTGTTTCAAATATGAGTCACAATTTCTGATAATTTCTCCGATAATTAGAATGATAGACTTTTGATTTAAAAAAGTAGCTGCTATTGAATTGGCGATTTTCATTTATTTCAAAAATGCTTATGATTGATTCTCATTCAATTTTCCTCATGCAAGAAATGTTTTAGTGTAAATAACTAATTCATTAAGAAAAACATGTGTAACTTAGTTAGCAATAAATATATTATCTCTTTTTTTTTGATAAAATATTGATTACTGAAGTATTTTCTCCATAGTATAAAAAAATCTGACTAATTCACAATTTTCTCCTAATTTTGATAGAAAAACTGTCTTTATTAAAACTACTTTATTAATCACATAAAGATGTTTTTAATTATTCGCAATTCTTATTTTTTAACACTGGTTATGAAGAATTTATTCTAATAAAAACTAATACTGGGAGGGGGTAAAGTTCATTCGACAAATAATGGTTCGCTTCAATTTTTTCTGAGACTGTTTATTTATCTGGTTAATTCAAATACTTGTATTGTCCATTATATGTAGTTATGGAATAATAAAGTCACTGAATACATTCTAAAATATGATTTTTTATAATCTTTCTCTGCGCGTCAAATTCCTTACTTGATTTTTTTAAAACTGCATTTTTTAAATTTATTTTCGGAAGTTATTACTATTATATATTCATTTACTGTTAAGTTACTTTACTTTGAATGCAATGAAGAGTAGATGCGAATAGTGTGGGTAAGATTAATTTATAGAACAAATTAATGTGCTGGAATTAAGATGGAGAAAATATCCTTACTAATTTTTAAATTCTTTCAGCCATTTTCATGTTTGTGAAACATGAGGAAGTCCATGCAAATAACACATCATAAATAGCATGTTTGTTATTTATGTTGTGTAAATTAAAATTAAATAATGGTTAACATATTAAAAGCTTTAGCCAAATTTGTTTTTTTTCCATAATGTGAAGAAAATCGAAAAGAGAAAATGAAACCTTCAACTGTTTGCTTAAATCCCTTTTTATAAATGATAAAATCAAAAATGCGTTTTGCATGATTTCTGAACTTAACGAAGAGACTCTGTATTGAACATGAGTGAAATTATTCTGACTTTTGTTGGGTTTTGTGCTTTTCTTGAGTGACTAAAAAGATCCTCTAAAGAAGTTCGTGTTCGATAAACAAAAGGGCGAAAATTAATATGAGGTATCACAAAAAAAGATATTTTATTCAAAGTTAAAATATATATTTCAGTATATATTTTCATAAAAGTAATTTAATGCAACGCATAAAGTATTTCTTTGTACAATTTCATTCATCGCACTGAATCTGCTTAAAAGACTGTAAAGAAAAATACAAAAAGTTAGAAAAATATTTTTAGTTGCTAGGGAATTTAATCTAGTAAAAGAATTTTTGTGAATATGATATTTAATATAACTTTTAA
Organism: Latrodectus elegans; assembly: GCA_030067965.1. Lineage (NCBI taxonomy): Eukaryota > Metazoa > Arthropoda > Arachnida > Araneae > Theridiidae > Latrodectus > Latrodectus elegans. Next base: position 100,893,739 of record CM057811.1, on the reverse strand, counting down.
AAAATATTAAGTCATTATTTTTAATTATAATTCTTAGAGATTAGTTATTCCCATATTGCTTATTATCATCAGCGTATAAATCTAAAAATAAAAATATAAAAATGCTTCCTCATAAACTTAAGGATTACTAAAAATTTTTTTAACTTCTTTTCAATTGCCTAGTAATATTTTGGATATAAATCTGAAAGCAAATCAAAACAATTTTACTCAGATTTATAAATTATTAGAACTTTTTAAACGTGAAATATTATACTCAAAAACAATTTGTTATATTTTCTGTTTCTATTTCAAATAACTTATCATTTAATTTGAGAAATTATTTAATTTCGTCATCATATTTCTTTAAACGAAATATAATGATAAATTGTTTTATAACATTACAAGCTGAAAACAATTTAAACGGCAACTAAATGGATGATTCAGATGATCAAACTCCATTGACAAGGCCATTATGAGAGAGAGAATGTAATTATTACTAAACTTTAAACGATTGAAAAAATTACCAAACTTTGATGCAGTTATATTAAATGCGAAATGCCGTGATAAAGTTCAAATATTCTCGTCAATACTCTACACTTCGAGGGGACTCCTTTTAATTTAGAAATAAAAGAGAGCAAGGTTTAAAAAAAGAGATTTTCAATTTGATCTATCTATTGATTTTATAATATTTATTTAATAAATTTATTAATAAGTATTTAAAAAAGTATTCTACTTTAATATTATTTCGCATATTTATTTATTTTTCCGTTTGTTATCATTTTTATGTAGGTTTATAATAACTTCATTATTTTTGAAATGTTATCAAAATTTAGCAAGAGATTTGTTATTATTAAGTAAAAATTTTTAAATACAAAAAAGTAAAGAACATTTGAATACAATCTAATATTTTGGCTCTACTATAGAATAAGAAAATAGAATTCATCTTCTGTCATTATTCAGACATTAATATGTAGAATTTTCATGACTTTTTCCACATTTTATAAATATTTGCATATTATGGAATCAAAAAAATTTTAATGCTTTTTAAGCTTTATGAAAAGAGTAAAAACTTTTTTGTTCCAAATGTAAACAAAGTTCTGCTTGAAATGAAAATATTAAAAAAATAATTTAAAAAATAATTTTCAGGGTCATTTTACCCAACGTATATTTTTGTTAGTTTTAATATTTAAAAAATAACTAAGCACAAAATTTCTTTCAAAAAGAACTTACAGTTTTAGAAGCACTAGTGAAAACTATGCTAGTTGCGATATTTTTGTTTGTTAAAAAATGTATGATTCTGCTAAAAAAAACTCACTGTTTTTAAATATTGCTTATTTTAAGAATAAATGGAAATTGAATTTTTGCCATTTTTGTGGGTCGTAAGTTGGAGGTAATAACATTATCATATTTTTCCTTGATGAAAAAATATATTCTCTATTTTATGCGCTAATCTGACTCATTCAGATGAAAGAAAAATAGTTATCGCATTTTGCTGCAATAACTCACTTCATGAAGTAAATTTGTTAATCATGCCAAAGAACTTCTTCAACAGTACCGAGATGCTGCACAGTTTTATTGTCTGTGAAACGTTACTAGAGAGTTCTTTCAAATGAAGATTAGTATTGAGACTCACTAGAGAAAAAAATAATTGCCTTCAATTTTTTATAAGACTATAGTTAACCAGTTTAAAAGAAATCTTTAATAAATCTTGAATAATTTGCTTAATACATGGCTAAGGAATAATTAAGGCATATTTAACTAATTATATTCTAAAATATCATTTTTTTTTAAATTTTTCGCTGCTGCTGTTTCCATTATTTTTTATGAGTCTGAAATTTTGCTCCTTTCTATTTTTTTAGAATTTATGACCCTATTTTGTAACAGTGAGTAGTACAGAATTTGCATAAGATTCATTCAAGGAATAAACATTCCTTTGAATGAACAACGACGGAGGAAATTACTAATTTTATGGTATTTTACAAACAGAACAGACAGACTCGTGTTTTTCTATATAATCCCTGTATTTTTATCCATTTCGTGTTACATGAGAGTGAAAAAAGGTTAAAATAATAAGATGTTACAGCTAATTTTTATATTGGAAAATATGAAGGATTATATGCTTTTAGAAAAGACAGAAAATATTTTAATAAAATAATCCGTTTTAGGTAACTATTTGCTTAAACTACATTTTATAAATAATAAAATGAATAAAATATGGGCAAGATTCAGAAATGTTATATTTTACAATAGAGTACCATGCTTAACCAGAATTAAATTAATCATTAATTATATTTTATGTTCACATTTGAGTGGTATTTAGTTAGAAATAAAACAGTCAATAAAGTGTTTGTTTAGTATATAAAAAATTAACATTTGAATCTACAAAGAAAGTAATTTACTTTAAGATATAAAATATTACATTTTACACTTTTTAACCTGGACCGTAATTGCCCAACAGTCTTTTAAGAACAATATGAAAAAATTATAAAAAGTATTTTTTTAGCGTAGAGGGACTCTAATTTAAGTTATCATTTGATATAAATTTCAAATATTAATGAAATATGTTTACAAAATTAAAATTTAAAAATTTAAATTGAAATATATCAGTTTTTAAAAAATTATTAATTGAAAGGAATTATTTAATTCTTTATTGTTAGTTACTTGAAAATGTTTTTCTTTCATTGCATAATCCATAACGGCATTAATAACCATTACGGCATAAAAATGTCGTTTTCAATATGAAATTGTTACATATTATATATGTTCATTAAATAATTTTCACAAATTTACCCCTCTTCAAAAATTTTCTTAATAGTTAGTTGTGTTTTAAAACTACAATCATGACTTGTTTTATAACAGTTGTAAACAAATTAACTTATGTCAGACTCTTAAATCTTTCGAATTTTATTAAGAAGTTTAAAAATTACTATAATTAAAAAAAATCTTTGTTCATTTTTCTCTTTTTACATACTTTTAGATTTCTACCATTTGTATTTTTGCTGAAGAGAATATTTCTCTATCCGCACTCATTAAACAGAAGATAATGATTTCCTTTTCGTTAATGATTCATATTTCTCAAAATTGAGAAATGAAACCGTCTGCCATGGTTACAAGCAATCAAATGGCTTAGCCTGACGCAAAAACTCTGACAATCAAGTAAGTGTTAAAAGATTAGAGCAAAAGCTATACGATAACTAGAATATCTTGTACAATTACAATGTTTTTTACAACATTTTCATAAATTCTCGAAAATTGTACAAATTAATTAATTTGGAAATAAAAGTGAGAGGAAATCAATATTGCTATATTTGTGGTAAATTAAAATCACAAAATATCCGCAAAATCTCTTTAATTTTTATTATTTATTTAAAAATATTTTCGAAAAATATAAACTATAAAAAATATAAATTTATTTATATAAAAAAATTTTATTTAAATAAAAAATAAAAAATTTCAAATGGTTCCCAGAATCTCGTAAATAAGTTTTTCGACCATTTAAGAAATTGTTGTTTCTTGTTGTTGTAGTTTCAAATCCTTGGCGGCGTAGCTAAGCTAAACCATCTCCATAAAACGAAAAATCATTAAAAAATCTAAAAACAAAATAGGTTTCTCCAAAACCTCGTTCACAGTAAAAGTCAGACAGTCAAAAATATGTCTCGAGGAGGCCTGATCAGCCTTGCACCAGTGACACTCCACAAAGACTTTTATGGCCTTGTTGATAAGAAAGGGGTCTAATGTGTCCACTCAAAAAACGGGAGAGAGCTGTCTGCTGTATCCTAGAGCTACTGAGCTGGTGCCACCAACGAGATATTTTCAAAAAGTACCAAGAGTGGGTAGGTTGGTCTCCCCAAATTACATTTAATTCCATCGTTTTAATAGTGAGGTTTTCCGAAAGCGTTAGAATAGCGTTGCCCTGCAAGGTGTCAACAGTGGCAGACTTAGCCAAGCTATCTGCAATTTTGTTATTGCTCAATCCAACGGGAGAAGGATGCCATTGAAAATGTATAGAGTGTTTAGTAGATAGTCGTGTCACAAGGTCAAAATTTTTTTATCCACAATGGTCGTCCAATAAAACTTATGCTGTATAGAGGCACGACAATCCGTTAGTATCCAGATATCTCTGAAAACAAGTTCAGAGGTCATGTCTATATAATTCAATCCCTCATAGATAGATATAAGTTCCGATCTAAAAACTGAACAGTAGTTAGTATTTGTAAATCTTATGTAAATTGTACCATCAGATGGCTCAATATGCACAGCGCTCCCAGAAATACCGCCCTCGCCCTTGCTGCCCTCAGTATAAGTTTTAATGCTGAGTGAGGGATGCTATAAATTGTCTCGAGAGCCATCTGCCTAATGAAATCTGGTATATTAGACCCTTTACGCGCTCTAATCCAAAGATCTGAAGGAAAATGAATTCGATCAGAGCCCAACTGAAAATAGAGCCTCAAGAAATGAGATTGCACTTCAAAAGAAAACAAGCCCGTATCATATTTTTACCGTTTAAGAAGTTATACTAAAAGTTACCCACTGTCAATATTTTGTAAAATTTTGACCTTATTTGGATTATATATATAAGAAAGTGAATATGGAAAATATATATTCAATTCACTACTACACAAAGTATAATAAGCTAAGTTAAATGTATTAAATAAAACTAAGGTAAAAGCGTTGTAATTTGTTTAATAAAAAAATACTTTACATCAAAAATGAGATGACGTTCATTTCGTAAATTAGAAATTTTGTAAAACCGACCATTTTGGTGACAATACACATAAAGCAAATAAATCGAATTAAAAATGATTAGTTTTAAGACTTACTTAGGAGTAATGAGAATTTAACATCGCTGAAAGTTGCAAAAACATAATTATAAAAGTTTACAGTTTAAGTTACAACTGTTAATAAATATGCATATTTATATATTCCCTGCTGATATAAAGGGCACTGAAATTTATTTAAATCTGTGCAACCGAGTCTGATAAGCTATACTGTGCAAAGAAAGCATTTTAAGAGCCTCTTTAGGAAATGGATATTTAACTTCACAATTTCCACTAAGTAAACGGTGCACTCAGTGTCGTATATATACGTTCTTCTAGGGCACTCTGGAAAACGTCTGCAGAACACATTTGTAATATGGATGACAAAATGCAGCAGGTGATTCCTGTAAAGCTATCTTTAAGTATTCTCCTCTTCAGAAGTCAAAAGATAACTATTAAACTGAAAATAGACCTATTTCTTGAAGTGTGTGCAAGCAGAAGATATATAAATGAGTGCAATTTATTAAAAAGAATTCGTCATAGAAACGGATAAAACATTTTTAATTGTGGCAAAAAAAACCTAGTAGGTTGTTAAATGATTGCACTATCCAGCACTAATTTTAACATTTTATTTTTAAAATTCATTTTGAAATGTTACAAGTATTTTATAAATATTTAATATAAGAGACTGGAGTTTTTCAATGTCCTCTCCATACAATTTATCTGATGATTGCTTTTAAAATGTACATAATATTTTAAGGGTACTATATATGATTTATTTAATTATAGCTCCTAAAGAGCCTCACAGAGGTGAAAAACTGTAAAAATGACTTTTTATTTTTAAGACGGAGAGAATATTTATTCATGTATTTTTAAACCTGTTAACTCGTGAAAATGACACACACAATTGAAATACATGTAAGAGTATTAAGAAACATTTTTTGAAAAGTTTTTTTTTTTATTTCCTTGCTCTTTTTTTTAAAACAATAAACCCTACAAATGAATGTAAAATCATATTTCAAAATTTATTATAATTGACGACAGTTCAAGAAAAAAAAAATCTGATTTAGCCAGCATATCAGATCAAGCATCGCTCTTAAAAATCCCTCTCTAGACATGAACTGAATAAGACAAAAGGGAATCTGTCGAAAGGGGAAATGATACACAAAGAAAAAAAAGCTTTAAAAAGTTTAATTTGTTGAAAAATCACTTGTGTTATAAAAAAGATAACAAACAGAATTTTTTTTAACCATAAGTAATAAATCATGAATGTAGATTGCTTTTTATTCTAAATTTCAAATCAAAGCAAACTATCAAGATTTGTTGACTTTTATATTTATTTTTCTTAGAATGATAAAACTTGTGAGAATCTGATAGCTTTCAACAGTAAAATTTTATTTTACAGTACAATGAAAATAATTGAATAAAAACGTCTACCTTTTATGTAGAACAAAATTTATCTGTAATAGACCGGAAATTTATTTATGATTAAATAGTTTTATCAAGAAAAGAAACGGTAAATTAAGTCACTATTGTGAGAAATGAAACAATGAATTTAAAATAAAAATTTTATACAAAATTTCTCCAAAAAATAAATTTAACTGCCAAGAAATATTAAGAAACGCAAGATTAATTGTCGGAACAACGTTTCTATATTTAAATCTCTATATTCAATGATGTATAATGCTCTTCGTATATTCAAATATTTGTTATACCTGATGAAGAACTATAGAATTCCCATCTTATATTCTTCTGCTTTGAGTTCGTTAAGCTAAATGTTCCATTTATTACATGACAATAGTAATTGTGACCAAGGCAATTCTCTAAGGAAATTTTGAATGCCAATCCCTTGTAATATTGTACGGCAAGTTATGGCGGCTCATTGAAAATGAGGCATAAAAAATGCTTTCAGTGGAAACGGGACTTTTTTTTTGATATATGCTGACTTATATTTTACAATTGCCATTGAATAATGTATGAGTCAATTCGGAGAGGATATTTTTGATATCTGGGCTTTGCTTCTAGCTTTGCCTTTACCTAAGCTAGTAAATTTTCTGAGTGCTAAATTCTTCACTTATTTAGATGCCAGGTAATTTTCGAGATTTCTAAATTGACCTAATCAGAAGACATGCAAAGAATTACAGCAGAAGAGCCAAAACATAAGGGAATATATGTACACAGAAGGTCATGATCAGTTGCGACTGATATTTAATTGTAAGAGGTGATTATTTAGAAAAGTAAATAATACTTCATGTATGTAATATAATTGCTTTTTCCGATAAATATAGCATTTTTCATTTTTAAACTAAATGGTCTCTACTTCATGGTTGGTCCTCGTATGATTATTAAATTTTAAAAGCAGATTTTTTTTAATTTCAAAAAAATTTGCTTGTTTATAATAAAATCTTATGCAGATTTTTGATAATTATGAATTACAAGAAACTTTATTACATAATGAAGCTGCAAAGGCATGCAAGACATTGGACAAACCACTTTCTTCAACTTTCGGAAGATTGGATATCTTTTATACTGATCAATTATTTAATGATTCACCAAGCAATGCATTTTCTAAGTTTCTGTTTCGTTTTTCAATCCAACTTTAGGAAATTGTTCGAGTATCCAAACGATTGCCAACCATGCGACCAATATTTCAGTTGGAAAAGTTCTTTGCAATAGATAACTTTATCTCTCGGTTGCTGTGAAATAATGAAACAGAAGTGTCAAGTTTTAAAAATTTACTCAATGCTTCAAACCTACACATTTCATATTGATTTCAGTTACATTTATTCAATCTCTTCTGTGGGCTAGAAATTTTTAATAGCGTAATGGATCTTGTTGTCAATGAAATGATTTCCGAAATGAAATAAATGTTTTGATGACTTCATAATACGATTTCCTCATTTTAAATGGAGCTGTATAATCTTTAAAAACAAACAGAAATGCAACTTTTTATTTCTTAATGTTAAAATGGTCTGTTTGCAAATTTTTTAGATCGTTATTTGGAATTACTAATAAAATCGAGATAATTAAAAAAATTATACGAAATTTATTTTATTGGACCAAAGGGAGACACCGTCACTCTCAGAACTATTTCATTCTAAGCCTAATAAATACGCTTCAAATGAGCTTCGAGTCCCGCACTCTAGATTAATTTGCTGAAGAAATACTTCGAATATCAACGAAAATTGAACAGTTCGTACATTCGACTTACACCCTTTTGTGGTTATTTGAACTAATTCAAAACCTCTTTATGTCACAGGTTCTTGTAAAAATAGTACTTTTATACAAAAAAGAACCAATACCTATAACAGACTTTTGTCAAAATAAGGATATCCTCAAATTTGAAGTTTAACTTTTTCCCAATTCCTTTAAAACTGTGTTTTTGACTCTAATTTTACAAATGCATGCACAATAAGTTTCATCTATAAAATTTTTTTAAACCTAAAAGAAAAATTTAACCTTAAAATAATAAGAAATTATTTTACTTTTCTCGTTGTAATGATTAAGGAAGGGAAACCATGATTTTATTATCAGGAGTTTGCAGCTCCTTTTAACAGTGGATTCCAATATAAGTGTCTCTTATGCATTTTTAATTGTAACACATTATATTTTTCAAAATGAGTAAGTCTTGACGTTTTTTTTAAACTTAATTTTATTTCTTAATTTTTATTTCATTTATATGTTCTCCTACATCCATATTTCTTATTTCTCGCAAAAGAATTTGGCAAAAAATGTAATGTATAAAAACTGCTAAAATGAAAGCTATATAGCCGTTTCAATGCAAATTTTTAAAAGGAATTTCAGAAATTTTTTAAAATATTTTATTTTAAAAAATTTCTGAAATTCCTTTTAAAAAATATCACGATCCCCCAAGAAATAGTCTGCGCCACATATTTTTGTCAAATTTAATTGCTGTGGGTTGCACATTTCACTCAAATTTTTCTTTGGCCAGTATCAAATTTTAAAAAAAGGAATATCTCCAAAACATCAACATAAAATCTCATCTTGTTCATTAACTAGCAAAAAAAGTAAAGCAATTTTTGCTCTTTTTTTTTTACGTGTTTATGGCACAAAGCAAATGTGATGTGCTCTGATTGGTTTAAATCATTACGTGGCTTTATGCTTTCGGTTTAGTTTCGCTAAAAATAGAGGAATTTAAAACTTCATTTAGTAAAGGCGATCTATTTGAATTGAAAATATATATAATTGGACAAGAAGGAGCGCAGAAACATTACGGTAAGTCTTTATTTCTTATAATTAATTGCATGACTAAATCAAATCTTCATATTTGAGATTTTTCACCATGATATAAATTTTCCTATTCGAGAGTGTGAATGAATGAATTCTATTGAATTCGTATTCATGAAATATTTATAATTTTTGAAATTTCTGCTTAATTGATAATGTTTAATGATATAAAAATAAGTTTGGAAATTTTATTTTTTTATTTCAAATACTATTTCTTGCTAAAATTTAATTCATTATAAATTAATTGTTATTTATAATGAATGCATTTTTAAATTCTTTCACTTTCGAAACTGCGTGAATATGATTATTAATTTTCTTGTTGATTTAAATATCCAATATATACTATAGAAATATTATTTAATATAGATTATAGTACTGAAATGAAAGTGCGATTAATATCAAATACAACATTTTACCAATGAATAAGAATAAATATTTTCATAAATAAAATTCGAAGCTTTTTAATTTAAATGTTTATGCAATATAAAGCAAATATTAATCTACAGAATATTACTTGACAGTATGTATTTTATTTATTAAAATTTCAATGACAATTTTTGATTTGATTGTTACTATGTAAAAACATTCGTAGATAAAACAAAATTTTATGTATCAAAATATACTATTAATTTGTATAATATTTTAGAATTTCCAACTAAAAATCCTTTGTCGATGGAAATATAATTTATATTCATATTTTATGGTTGTCATTGTCATCAGTGAAGAAAAAAATATAAAACAAAATTAGTAAAAGCAAATCTGAAACATGTTGTTAATTTGAAGATGATGAAATGCAATGTAAGGAAGAAATGGCTGATCTAGTATATTCTGTATTAAGTGTAATCAAAATAAGATTTATGAAGACTGTGAAAAAGTTAACTATTGTTATTAATACAAGAACTAATTTCATTTTGCTTGTAAAATTTATTTAAAAGTTTGAAGTAAAATTCTATATTTAATGTAAGAATGTGGTAACTTAATTAAATGACATCAAAATTCTAATCAATATTTTCGGTTAAAATCATTTATTAATATTTTTGGCTTTTAAAAATGATTTTAAAATAATAAAAGGTAATTATTATTATTCATTAAATTAAAATATTACTTGGTGATTAGCTTAAGAAATTTGAATAATGTTTTTAAATCTATTTTGAAAGAAAGTTTTGTTTGTTTTTACAGCTAAAACCAAATGTTAATTATCTTGATAAAAAATGTATAATTCATTTAAAATTTTCTAAATTTTTAATTTTAATTTACTTGCTAAAAATAAATATCACGCATTTATAATTCACTTGACCATAACTAGTTTTTACATGAATGATATTTTTGAGTAAACACATATGTGTATATATATGTATTTTTCCTTTCAAATAAAATGATTACATTTTGAAATGGTTTATGAAATTCATGGAGAAAAAATATTTGAACTTATGAAGAAAATATTTAAAACAAAATAACATTTTGTGATGAAAGATACATCATCTATTGTTCTATTCTATTACAAAATTGATGTCTCTAAGTATCCAAAAGAGGCTGCTTTCAATGAAACATTGGTATAGTAAAACCTGTATTTTTGCACATTTGAGGGTGAATTTTAAAATATTCTTGAAAGTATTAAACATTTATATAAACATTATTTTCTAATAATGCTACAATAACTTATGCACACCAAATTTTACAATTCCTTACTTAATTTGTTTATCTGCATTTTTAATGGTAGAATATGAAACATTCTGTGCATGCATTTCCAAATTTTTTTATTGCATATCAATAAAAAATTTTAAATTATTTTAATGCCAAAAATATTTAGTTGAAATTCGCAGAGAAAAAACTTTTATATAAAAATGGAAGAAAAATCTCATTGTTATTTTCTATTTGTTTAATGATTGCATGATCCAAAAGAAAGTAATAAAAATCTGTATTTTACAAAATGTGCAGTATTGCTTTATGTCTTTTATTATATTGTAGTTTTCTATCTTGTATATTTAAAAATGATTGTACTTGCAATGCATTTGACTGTCAGTATATGGTGGTACAAAAGCATGGTTTAAAAATATTTTTATTGTAATTTGTAAAAAAAGGAATTATTTATTTAGTTTTCAGTTACTGTTCATTGAAGTTATGATAGTTTTCTAAGTTATGATAGGGGCTATATCCTTATCATAACAAAGAAATAACTCCTAAATTATTTTGTATTTATTTCATTGTATATCAATAATTTATCATTTTTGCCACATTCTTTTAAAAAAATTTCAAAAACTGCTAGATAATGATCAATTTACTAACTGAAGTTACTACGTTTTAATTAATTAATTAATGAGAATACCATTTTTTAACAAATTGCACTTGCTTTAAATTACAATAAAAGGTTCTATTAATTTAATATATATGATTATTCTCTTAGTTACAGATAGATTTGGAATTAGATATTCAGAGGCTGACTGTATTCTCAGTAAATATCCTGGATTTTATGCTTCTAGAATATTATCATATATTCAAAAACTTGTCCTATAATAGGGATTAAATATGTGAGAATTCAGGATGATAGTATTTTTAAGCTGAATATAATTTCAATACAGAATATAATTAAGTAAATATCTGAATTTCTTACAGCTTTATTTTTTTAATATATAAGGCTTTATTTTTTGAAATATTATTCTTATGAAATTTTTGGTAATAAAATTTATTTAGACACTGATGAGAATATAAATATTCTAGAAATTTTATTTATTATGATTTTTTTTTCGAATTAAGTGAAGAGAACTGTGGAAGAATAACAACGCTCAAAAGAGGTCTACTACTCTGCTTTGCTGTGGTCAAAAGCAAGATCTGAATATGAAATCTTTTTATTTGCGGATAGGGGATTTATTGATGTCGGCTATGCAAGATTAAAAGGCGATCAATATTTTATATAAATGTCATCATGTGTTTAATGTTAAGTACATAAACTTACAGTATTTCATGCTCTCATGGACTATATAATTTATAAACTAAAAAATGGTTCAGTTGGGACTTTAATTTAAACGACACATTCTTACAATAATCGATCAAGATCTAAATTTTGCAAAATACAAGCATTAAAATGCATATTATCTTTTTGATTCTTATTTTAATAGCATTCTTATTTTGTGTTATTAAACTGACAATAAAACTGTCAAGTTCCAATATTAATTTGAAATCATAAACATAAGAATTTCTGTAAACATTTTTATTTAATTATTTCTGTATTAAAAATTGAATAAATGTTTTTTGAATAATCTTGCATTTTATTTTTAATTTCATTCATAGTTTCATTGAAGTTATTTTTCGTTTAATTTAAACTTGGAAAATATATCACAAAACAAGATTCATTTGCAAAAACATAAGTTAGTTTCGTTCAAAAGAATAAATATTTGTCTTTATCCTCCTGCAACTTCAAAAATGCATATTATCAATATTCAAAAATAAATATTTAGCTTTACTATAAATAAAAAAATATTTATTATTTAAAAGAATTTATTAGTAATTAATAAATTATATTTACTTTGTATTAATTATTAGTAATTTATATTTACTTACATAAAATATTTATCTATTTTCTTAATTGTGTAGAATTTGTTGTACTAATAAAGTTTGTAAAAAATAATTTTGTACTTTGTGGGCCCATAGTAAACTAAGCTGAAAAATAAGTAGTCTGCCGATTTTTTCTTGAGCGTGCTACATTTACACGTAAAAGTAAATGCATATAAATAATGTAATAAATGGCTAAACAATTTGCTTGATAATGTATATAATTTAAAAACCACTATATAATACAAAAATAATCACCAATACTTCTATAAAAGATTGCAATTCACTCTTTTTTCTATCTAATTTACCCATTTAAGCGGTTTGTTGTTTCTCCCCTTAAAAGGAGTAGTTTATCCACATCTTTCAAAAAAATGATTTTCTATTTTAAAGATTGGTTGAGTTTTGTGAAAATGAAAGAGTGAAATTTCACTCCTTCTGAGTGAAATCCACTCGAGTATTTTAAGAGTGCACTATTATCAGTGTTTGGTACAGAAACATGTACACCGAACTTTATTGTAAACACACAAATCATGAAGTATTAAATACATTTAAAATTATATAAACCAAATAATATCACATTTTAATTACATTCTTGTTTTAGTATATGAAATAAATTAAAGGAAGAAAAAATGAATGAAAGAATGGGAAAAAAATGTTAGAGAATTCCCTACACATTTTTCACAAAGAAAATTTCTATTTTTTATATAAGTTTAATAATAACATGTATAAGAAATACCTGTTAATTACGAAAGAGTCTCAACAGAGAAAACATATTTCCATTATAGCTTAAAATATTTTTGCTTTGTATCGAATGGTTTACTAGTAGTGCACACAAATAATATAAATGATATAAAAATAAATGAATGTTCACATACATTTTTCTTAATTAATAGTCATAACAGGATTTCCTGAAAAAGTAAGGCAATTAATTTCATAAAAAGAAATTTCACGATTATTTCGTAAATAGAAGAAAACTCAACAGAGAAAACATATTTCCATTATAGCTTAAAATATTTTTGCTTTGTATCGAATGGTTTACTAGTAGTACACACAAATAATATAAATGATATAAAAATAAATGAATGTTCACATACATCTTTCTTAATTAATAGTCATAACAGGATTTCCTGAAAAAGTAAGGCAATTAATTTCATAAAAAGAAATTTCACGATTATTTCGTAAATAGAAGAAAACTCAACAGAGAAAACATATTTCCATTATAACTTAAAATATTTTGCTTTGTATCGAATGGTTTACTAGTAGTACACACAAATAAAATAAATGATATAAAAATAAATGAATGTTCACATACATCTTTCTTAATTAATAGTCATAACAGGATTTCCTGAAAAAGTAAGGCAATTAATTTCATAAAAGAAATTTCACGATTATTTTGTAAATAGAAGAAAACTCAACAGAGAAAACATATTTCCATTATAACTTAAAATATTTTTGCTTTGTATCGAATGGTTTACTAGTAGTACACACAAATAATATAAATGATATAAAAATAAATGAATGTTCACATACATCTTTCTTAATTAATAGTCATAACAGGATTTCCTGAAAAAGTAAGGCAATTAATTTCATAAAAAGAAATTTCACGATTATTTCGTAAATAGAAGAAAACTCAACAGAGAAAACATATTTCCAATTTATAACTTAAAATATTTTTGCTTTGTATCGAATAGTTTACTAGTAGTACACACAAATAAAATAAATGATATAAAAATAAATGAATATTCACATACATCTTTCTTAATTAATAGTCATAATAGGATTTCCTGAAAAATAAGGCAATTAATTTCATAAAAAGAAATTTCACGATTATTTCGTAAATAGAAGAAAACTCAACAGAGAAAACATATTTCCATTATAACTTAAAATATTTTTGCTTTGTATCGAATGGTTTACTAGTAGTACACACAAATAATATCAATGATGTAAAAATAAATGAATGTTCACATACATCTTTCTTAATTAATATTCATAACAGGATTTCCTGAAAAAGTAAGCCAATTAATTTCATAAAAAGCAATTTCACGATTATTTCGTAAATAGAAGAAAACTCAACAGAGAAAACATATTTCCATTAAAACTTAAAATATTTTTGCTTTGTTTCGAATGGTTTACTAGTAGTACAAACAAATAATATAAATGATATTAAAATAAATGAATGTTCACATACATCTTTCTTAATTAATAGTCATAACAGGATTTCCTGAAAAAGTAAGACAATTAATTTCATAAAAAGAAATTTCACGATTATTTCGTAAATAGAAGAAAACTCAACAGAGAAAACATATTTCCATTATAACTTAAAATATTTTTGCTTTGTATCGAATGGCTTACTAGTAGTACACAAAAAAAATATAAATGATATAAAAATAAATGAATGTTCACATACATCTTTCTTAATTAATAGTCATAACAGGATTTCCTGAAAAAGTAAGGCAATTAATTTCATAAAAAGAAATTTCACGATTATTTCGTAAATAGAAGAAAACTCAACAGAGAAAACATATTTCCATTATAACTTAAAATATTTTTGCTTTGTATCGAATGGTTTACTAGTAGTACACACAAATAAAATAAATGATATAAAAATAAATGAATGTTCACATACATCTTTCTTAATTAATAGTCATAACAGGATTTCCTGAAAAAGTAAGGCAATTAATTTCATAAAAAGAAATTTCACGATTATTTCGTAAATAGAAGAAAACTCAACAGAGAAAACATATTTCCATTATAACTTAAAATATTTTTGCTTTGTATCGAATGGTTTACTAGTAGTACACACAAATAAAATAAATGATATAAAAATAAATGAATGTTCACATACATCTTTCTTAATTAATAGTCATAACAGGATTTCCTGAAAAAGTAAGGCAATTAATTTCGTAAAAAGAAATTTCACGATTATTTCGTAAATAGAAGAAAACTCAACAGGAAAACATATTTCCATTATATCTTAAAATATTTTTGCTTTGTATCGAATGGTTTACTAGTAGTACACACAAATAATATAAATGATATAAAAATAAATGAATGTTCACTTACATATTTCTTAATTAATAGTCATAACAGGATTTCCTTAAAAAGTAAGCCAATTAATTTCATAAAAAGAAATTTCACGATTATTTCGTAAATAGAAGAAAACTCAACAGAGAAAACATATTTCCATTATAACTTAAAATATTTTTGCTTTGTATCGAATGGTTTACTAGTAGTACACACAAATAATATAAATGATATTAAAATAAATGAATGTTCACATACATCTTTCTTAATTAATAGTCATAACAGGATTTCCTGAAAAAGTAAGACAATTAATTTCATAAAAAGAAATTTCACGATTATTTCGTAAATAGAAGAAAACTCAACAGAGAAAACATATTTCCATTATAACTTAAAATATTTTTGCTTTGTATCAGATAGTTTACTAGTAGTACACAAAAAAAATATAAATGATATAAAAATAAATGAATGTTCACATACATCTTTCTTAATTAATAGTCATAACAGGATTTCCTGAAAATGTAAGGCAGTTAATTTCATAAAAAGAAATTTCACGATTATTTCGTAAATAGAAGAAAACTCAACAGAGAAAACATATTTCCATTATAACTTAAAATATTTTTGTTTGTATCAAATGGTTTAGTAGTAGTACACACAAATAAAATAAATGATATAAAAATAAATGAATGTTCACATACATCTTTCTTAATTAATATTCATAACAGGATTTCCTGAAAAAGTAAGGCAATTAATTTCATAAAAGGAAATTTCACGATTATTTCGTAAATAGAAGAAAACTCAACAGAGAAAACATATTTCCATTATAACTTAAAATATTTTTGCTTTGTATCGAATGGTTTACTAGTAGTACACACAAATAAAATAAATGATATAAAAATAAATGAATGTTCACATACATCTTTCTTAATTAATAGTCATAACAGGATTTCCTGAAAAAGTAAGGCAATTAATTTCATAAAAAGAAATTTCACGATTATTTCGTAAATAGAAGAAAACTCAACAGAGAAAACATATTTCCATTATAACTTAAAATATTTTTGCTTTGTATCGAATGGTTTACTAGTAGTACACACAAATAAAATAAATGATATAAAAATAAATGAATGTTCACATACATCTTTCTTAATTAATAGTCATAACAGGATTTCCTGAAAAGTAAGGCAATTAATTTTTCATAAAAGAAATTTCACGATTATTTCGTAAATAGAAGAAAACTCAACAGAGAAACATATTTCCATTATAACTTAAAATATTTTTGCTTTGTATCGAATAGTTTACTAGTAGTACACACAAATAATATAAATGATATAAAAATAAATGAATGTTCACATACATCTTTCTTAATTAATAGTCATAACAGGATTTCCTGAAAAAGTAAGGCAATTAATTTCATAAAAAGAAATTTCACGATTATTTCGTAAATAGAAGAAAACTCAACAGAGAAAACATATTTCCATTATAACTTAAAATATTTTGCTTTGTATCGAATGGTTTACTAGTAGTACACACAAATAAAATAAATGATATAAAAATAAATGAATGTTCACATACATCTTTCTTAATTAATAGTCATAACAGGATTTCCTGAAAAAGTAAGGCAATTAATTTCATAAAAAGAAATTTCACGATTATTTCGTAAATAGAAGAAAACTCAACAGAGAAAACATATTTCCATTATAACTTAAAATATTTTTGCTTTGTATCGAATGGTTTACTAGTAGTACACACAAATAAAATAAATGATATAAAAATAAATGAATGTTCACATACATCTTTCTTAATTAATAGTCATAACAGGATTTCCTGAAAAAGTAAGGCAATTAATTTCATAAAAAGAAATTTCACGATTATTTCGTAAATAGAAGAAAACTCAACAGAGAAAACATATTTCCATTATAACTTAAAATATTTTTGCTTTGTATCGAATGGTTTACTAGTAGTACACACAAATAATATAAATGATATAAAAATAAATGAATGTTCACATACATCTTTCTTAATTAATAGTCATAACAGGATTTCCTGAAAAAGTAAGGCAATTAATTTCATAAAAGAAATTTCACGATTATTTCGTAAATAGAAGAAAACTCAACAGAGAAAACATATTTCCATTATAACTTAAAATATTTTTGCTTTGTATCGAATGGTTTACTAGTAGTACACACAAATAAAATAAATGATATAAAAATAAATGAATGTTCACATACATCTTTCTTAATTAATAGTCATAACAGGATTTCCTGAAAAAGTAAGGCAATTAATTTCATAAAAAGAAATTTCACGATTATTTCGTAAATAGAAGAAAACTCAACAGAGAAAACATATTTCCATTATAACTTAAAATATTTTTGCTTTGTATCGAATGGTTTACTAGTAGTACACACAAATAAAATAAATGATATAAAAATAAATGAATGTTCACATACATCTTTCTTAATTAATAGTCATAACAGGATTTCCTGAAAAAGTAAGGCAATTAATTTCATAAAAGAAATTTCACGATTATTTCGTAAATAGAAGAAAACTCAACAGAGAAAACATATTTCCATTATAACTTAAAATATTTTTGCTTTGTATCGAATGGTTTACTAGTAGTACACACAAATAATATAAATGATATAAAAATAAATGAATGTTCACATACATCTTTCTTAATTAATAGTCATAACAGGATTTCCTGAAAAAGTAAGGCAATTAATTTCATAAAAAGAAATTTCACGATTATTTCGTAAATAGAAGAAAACTCAACAGAGAAAACATATTTCCATTATAACTTAAAATATTTTTGCTTTGTATCGAATAGTTTACTAGTAGTACACACAAATAAAATAAATGATATAAAAATAAATGAATGTTCACATACATCTTTCTTAATTAATAGTCATAACAGGATTTCCTGAAAAAGTAAGGCAATTAATTTCATAAAAGAAATTTCACGATTATTTCGTAAATAGAAGAAAACTCAACAGAGAAAACATATTTCCATTATAACTTAAAATATTTTTGCTTTGTATCGAATGGTTTACTAGTAGTACACACAAATAATATAAATGATATAAAAATAAATGAATGTTCACATACATCTTTCTTAATTAATAGTCATAACAGGATTTCCTGAAAAAGTAAGGCAATTAATTTCATAAAAAGAAATTTCACGATTATTTCGTAAATAGAAGAAAACTCAACAGAGAAAACATATTTCCATTATAACTTAAAATATTTTTGCTTTGTATCGAATGGTTTACTAGTAGTACACACAAATAATATAAATGATATAAAAATAAATGAATGTTCACATACATCTTTCTTAATTAATAGTCATAACAGGATTTCCTGAAAAAGTAAGGCAATTAATTTCATAAAAAGAAATTTCACGATTATTTCGTAAATAGAAGAAAACTCAACAGAGAAAACATATTTCCATTATAACTTAAAATATTTTTGCTTTGTATCGAATGGTTTACTAGTAGTACACACAAATAATATAAATGATATAAAAATAAATGAATGTTCACATACATCTTTCTTAATTAATAGTCATAACAGGATTTCCTGAAAAAGTAAGGCAATTAATTTCATAAAAAGAAATTTCACGATTATTTCGTAAATAGAAGAAAACTCAACAGAGAAAACATATTTCCATTATAACTTAAAATATTTTTTGCTTTGTATCGAATGGTTTACTAGTAGTACACACAAATAATATAAATGATATAAAAATAAATGAATGTTCACATACATCTTTCTTAATTAATAGTCATAACAGGATTTCCTGAAAAAGTAAGGCAATTAATTTCATAAAAAGAAATTTCACGATTATTTCGTAAATAGAAGAAAACTCAACAGAGAAAACATATTTCCATTATAACTTAAAATATTTTTGCTTTGTATCGAATGGTTTACTAGTAGTACACACAAATAATATAAATGATATAAAAATAAATGAATGTTCACATACATCTTTCTTAATTAATAGTCATAACAGGATTTCCTGAAAAAGTAAGGCAATTAATTTCATAAAAGAAATTTCACGATTATTTCGTAAATAGAAGAAAACTCAACAGAGAAAACATATTTCCATTATAACTTAAAATATTTTTGCTTTGTATCGAATGGTTTACTAGTAGTACACACAAATAATATAAATGATATAAAAATAAATGAATGTTCACATACATCTTTCTTAATTAATAGTCATAACAGGATTTCCTGAAAAAGTAAGGCAATTAATTTCATAAAAAGAAATTTCACGATTATTTCGTAAATAGAAGAAAACTCAACAGAGAAAACATATTTCCATTATAACTTAAAATATTTTTGCTTTGTATCGAATGGTTTACTAGTAGTACACACAAATAATATAAATGATATAAAAATAAATGAATGTTCACATACATCTTTCTTAATTAATAGTCATAACAGGATTTCCTGAAAAAGTAAGGCAATTAATTTCATAAAAAGAAATTTCACGATTATTTCGTAAATAGAAGAAAACTCAACAGAGAAAACATATTTCCATTATAACTTAAAATATTTTTGCTTTGTATCGAATGGTTTACTAGTAGTACACACAAATAATATAAATGATATAAAAATAAATGAATGTTCACATACATCTTTCTTAATTAATAGTCATAACAGGATTTCCTGAAAAAGTAAGGCAATTAATTTCATAAAAGAAATTTCACGATTATTTCGTAAATAGAAGAAAACTCAACAGAGAAAACATATTTCCATTATAACTTAAAATATTTTTGCTTTGTATCGAATGGTTTACTAGTAGTACACACAAATAATATAAATGATATAAAAATAAATGAATGTTCACATACATCTTTCTTAATTAATAGTCATAACAGGATTTCCTGAAAATGTAAGGCAGTTAATTTCATAAAAGAAATTTCACGATTATTTCGTAAATAGAAGAAAACTCAACAGAGAAAACATATTTCCATTATAACTTAAAATATTTTTGCTTTGTATCGAATGGTTTACTAGTAGTACACACAAATAATATAAATGATATAAAAATAAATGAATGTTCACATACATCTTTCTTAATTAATAGTCATAACAGGATTTCCTGAAAAAGTAAGGCAATTAATTTCATAAAAAGAAATTTCACGATTATTTCGTAAATAGAAGAAAACTCAACAGAGAAAACATATTTCCATTATAACTTAAAATATTTTTGCTTTGTATCGAATGGTTTACTAGTAGTACACACAAATAAAATAAATGATATAAAAATAAATGAATGTTCACATACATCTTTCTTAATTAATAGTCATAACAGGATTTCCTGAAAAAGTAAGGCAATTAATTTCATAAAAGAAATTTCACGATTATTTCGTAAATAGAAGAAAACTCAACAGAGAAAACATATTTCCATTATAACTTAAAATATTTTGCTTTGTATCGAATGGTTTACTAGTAGTACACACAAATAATATAAATGATATAAAAATAAATGAATGTTCACATACATCTTTCTTAATTAATAGTCATAACAGGATTTCCTGAAAAAGTAAGGCAATTAATTTCATAAAAAGAAATTTCACGATTATTTCGTAAATAGAAGAAAACTCAACAGAGAAAACATATTTCCATTATAACTTAAAATATTTTTGCTTTGTATCGAATGGTTTACTAGTAGTACACACAAATAATATAAATGATATAAAAATAAATGAATGTTCACATACATCTTTCTTAATTAATAGTCATAACAGGATTTCCTGAAAAAGTAAGGCAAGCAATTTCATAAAAGAAATTTCACGATTATTTCGTAAATAGAAGAAAACTCAACAGAGAAAACATATTTCCATTATAACTTAAAATATTTTTGCTTTGTATCGAATGGTTTACTAGTAGTACACACAAATAAAATAAATGATATAAAAATAAATGAATGTTCACATACATCTTTCTTAATTAATAGTCATAACAGGATTTCCTGAAAAAGTAAGGCAATTAATTTCATAAAAAGAAATTTCACGATTATTTCGTAAATAGAAGAAAACTCAACAGAGAAAACATATTTCCATTATAACTTAAAATATTTTTGCTTTGTATCGAATGGTTTACTAGTAGTACACACAAATAATATAAATGATATAAAAATAAATGAATGTTCACATACATCTTTCTTAATTAATAGTCATAACAGGATTTCCTGAAAAAGTAAGGCAATTAATTTCATAAAAAGAAATTTCACGATTATTTCGTAAATAGAAGAAGACTCACAACAGAGAAAACATATTTCCATTATAACTTATAATATTTTTGCTTTGTATTGAATGGTTTACTAGTAGTACACACAAATAATATAAATGATATAAAAATAAATGAATGTTCACATACATCTTTCTTAATTAATAGTCATAACAGGATTTCCTGAAAAAGTAAGACAGTTAATTTCATAAAAGAAATTTCACGATTATTTCGTAAATAGAAGAAAACTCAACAGAGAAAACATATTTCCATTATAACTTAAAATATTTTTGCTTTGTATCGAATGGTTTACTAGTAGTACACACAAATAAAATAAATGATATAAAAATAAATGAATGTTCACATACATCTTTCTTAATTAATAGTCATAACAGGATTTCCTGAAAAAGTAAGGCAATTAATTTCATAAAAAGAAATTTCACGATTATTTCGTAAATAGAAGAAAACTCAACAGAGAAAACATATTTCCATTATAACTTAAAATATTTTTGCTTTGTATCGAATGGTTTACTAGTAGTACACACAAATAAAATAAATGATATAAAAATAAATGAATGTTCACATACATCTTTCTTAATTAATAGTCATAACAGGATTTCCTGAAAAAGTAAGGCAATTAATTTCATAAAAAGAAATTTCACGATTATTTCGTAAATAGAAGAAAACTCAACAGAGAAAACATATTTCCATTATAACTTAAAATATTTTTGCTTTGTATCGAATGGTTTACTAGTAGTACACACAAATAATATAAATGATATAAAAATAAATGAATGTTCACATACATCTTTCTTAATTAATAGTCATAACAGGATTTCCTGAAAAAGTAAGGCAATTAATTTCATAAAAAGAAATTTCACGATTATTTCGTAAATAGAAGAAAACTCAACAGAGAAAACATATTTCCATTATAACTTAAAATATTTTTGCTTTGTATCGAATGGTTTACTAGTAGTACACACAAATAATATAAATGATATAAAAATAAATGAATGTTCACATACATCTTTCTTAATTAATAGTCATAACAGGATTTCCTGAAAAAGTAAGGCAATTAATTTCATAAAAAGAAATTTCACGATTATTTCGTAAATAGAAGAAAACTCAACAGAGAAAACATATTTCCATTATAACTTAAAATATTTTTGCTTTGTATCGAATGGTTTACTAGTAGTACACACAAATAATATAAATGATATAAAAATAAATGAATGTTCACATACATCTTTCTTAATTAATAGTCATAACAGGATTTCCTGAAAAAGTAAGGCAATTAATTTCATAAAAAGAAATTTCACGATTATTTCGTAAATAGAAGAAAACTCAACAGAGAAAACATATTTCCATTATAACTTAAAATATTTTTGCTTTGTATCGAATGGTTTACTAGTAGTACACACAAATAATATAAATGATATAAAAATAAATGAATGTTCACATACATCTTTCTTAATTAATAGTCATAACAGGATTTCCTGAAAAAGTAAGGCAATTAATTTCATAAAAAGAAATTTCACGATTATTTCGTAAATAGAAGAAAACTCAACAGAGAAAACATATTTCCATTATAACTTAAAATATTTTTGCTTTTTATCGAATAGTTTACTAGTAGTACACACAAATAAAATAAATGATATAAAAATAAATGAATGTTCACATACATCTTTCTTAATTAATAGTCATAACAGGATTTCCTGAAAAAGTAAGGCAATTAATTTCATAAAAAGAAATTTCACGATTATTTCGTAAATAGAAGAAAACTCAACAGAGAAAACATATTTCCATTATAACTTAAAATATTTTTGCTTTGTATCGAATGGTTTACTAGTAGTACACACAAATAAAATAAATGATATAAAAATAAATGAATGTTCACATACATCTTTCTTAATTAATAGTCATAACAGGATTTCCTGAAAAAGTAAGGCAATTAATTTCATAAAAGAAATTTCACGATTATTTCGTAAATAGAAGAAAACTCAACAGAGAAAACATATTTCCATTATAACTTAAAATATTTTTGCTTTGTATCGAATGGTTTACTAGTAGTACACACAAATAATATAAATGATATAAAAATAAATGAATGTTCACATACATCTTTCTTAATTAATAGTCATAACAGGATTTCCTGAAAAAGTAAGGCAATCAATTTCATAAAAGAAATTTCACGATTATTTCGTAAATAGAAGAAAACTCAACAGAGAAAACATATTTCCATTATAACTTAAAATATTTTTGCTTTGTATCGAATGGTTTACTAGTAGTACACACAAATAAAATAAATGATATAAAAATAAATGAATGTTCACATACATCTTTCTTAATTAATAGTCATAACAGGATTTCCTGAAAAAGTAAGGCAATTAATTTCATAAAAAGAAATTTCACGATTATTTCGTAAATAGAAGAAAACTCAACAGAGAAAACATATTTCCATTATAACTTAAAATATTTTTGCTTTGTATCGAATGGTTTACTATTATTAGTACACACAAATAATATAAATGATATAAAAATAAATGAATGTTCACATACATCTTTCTTAATTAATAGTCATAACAGGATTTCCTGAAAAAGTAAGGCAATTAATTTCATAAAAAGAAATTTCACGATTATTTCGTAAATAGAAGAAAACTCAACAGAGAAAACATATTTCCATTATAACTTAAAATATTTTGCTTTGTATCGAATGGTTTACTAGTAGTACACACAAATAAAATAAATGATATAAAAATAAATGAATGTTCACATACATCTTTCTTAATTAATAGTCATAACAGGATTTCCTGAAAAAGTAAGGCAATTAATTTCATAAAAAGAAATTTCACGATTATTTCGTAAATAGAAGAAAACTCAACAGAGAAAACATATTTCCATTATAACTTAAAATATTTTTGCTTTGTATCGAATGGTTTACTAGTAGTACACACAAATAAAATAAATGATATAAAAATAAATGAATGTTCACATACATCTTTCTTAATTAATAGTCATAACAGGATTTCCTGAAAAAGTAAGGCAATTAATTTCATAAAAAGAAATTTCACGATTATTTCGTAAATAGAAGAAAACTCAACAGAGAAAACATATTTCCATTATAACTTAAAATATTTTTGCTTTGTATCGAATGGTTTACTAGTAGTACACACAAATAATATAAATGATATAAAAATAAATGAATGTTCACATACATCTTTCTTAATTAATAGTCATAACAGGATTTCCTGAAAAAGTAAGGCAATTAATTTCATGAAAAGAAATTTCACGATTATTTCGTAAATAGAAGAAAACTCAACAGAGAAAACATATTTCCATTATAACTTAAAATATTTTTGCTTTGTATCGAATGGTTTACTAGTAGTACACACAAATAAAATAAATGATATAAAAATAAATGAATGTTCACATACATCTTTCTTAATTAATAGTCATAACAGGATTTCCTGAAAAAGTAAGGCAATTAATTTCATAAAAAGAAATTTCACGATTATTTCGTAAATAGAAGAAAACTCAACAGAGAAAAACATATTTCCATTATAACTTAAAATATTTTTGCTTTGTATCGATAGTTTACTAGTAGTACACACAAATAAAATAAATGATATAAAAATAAATGAATGTTCACATACATCTTTCTTAATTAATAGTCATAACAGGATTTCCTGAAAAAGTAAGGCAATTAATTTAAAAAAAAAAAAATTTCACGATTATTTCGTAAATAGAAGAAAACTCAACAGAGAAAACATATTTCCATTATAACTTAAAATAGTTTTGCTTTGTATTGAATGGTTTACTAGTAGTACACACAAATAATATAAATGTATAAAAATAAATGAATGTTCACATACATCTTTCTTAATTAATAGTCATAACAGGATTTCCTGAAAAAGTAAGGCAATTAATTTCATAAAAAGAAATTTCACGATTATTTCGTAAATAGAAGAAAACTCAACAGAGAAAACATATTTCCATTATAACTTAAAATATTTTTGCTTTGTATCGAATGGTTTACTAGTAGTACACACAAATAAAATAAATGATATAAAAATAAATGAATGTTCACATACATCTTTCTTAATTAATAGTCATAACAGGATTTCCTGAAAAAGTAAGGCAATTAATTTCATAAAAGATATTTCACGATTATTTCGTAAATAGAAGAAAACTCAACAGAAAACATATTTCCATTATAACTTAAAATATTTTGCTTTGTATCGAATGGTTTACTAGTAGTACACACAAATAAAATAAATGATATAAAAATAAATGAATGTTCACATACATCTTTCTTAATTAATAGTCATAACAGGATTTCCTGAAAAAGTAAGGCATTTAATTTCATAAAATAAAATTTCACGATTATTTCGTAAATAGAAGAAAACTCAACAAAGAAAACATATTTCCATTATAACTTAAAATATTTTTGCTTTGTATCGAATGATTTACTAGTAGTACACACAAATAATATAAATGATATAAAAATAAATGAATGTTCACATACATCTTTCTTAATTAATAGTCATAACAGGATTTCCTGAAAAAGTAAGGCAATTAATTTCATAAAAAGAAATTTCACGATTATTTCGTAAATAGAAGAAAACTCAACAGAGAAAACATATTTCCATTATAACTTAAAATATTTTTGCTTTGTATCGAATGGTTTACTAGTAGTACACACAAATAAAATAAATGATATAAAAATAAATGAATGTTCACATACATCTTTCTTAATTAATAGTCATAACAGGATTTCCTGAAAAAGTAAGGCAACTAATTTCATAAAAAGAAATTTCACGATTATTTCGTAAATAGAAGAAAAGTGAACAGAGAAAACATATTTCCATTATAACTTAAAATATTTTTGCTTTGTATCGAATGGTTTACTATTAGTACACACAAATAATATAAATGATATAAAAATAAATGAATGTTCACATACATCTTTCTTAATTAATAGTCATAACAGGATTTCCTGAAAAAGTAAGGCCATTAATTTCATGAAAACAAATTTCACAATTATTTCGTAAATAGAAGAAAACTCAACAGAGAAAACATATTTCCATTATAACTTAAAATATTTTTGCTTTGTATTGAATGGTTTACTAGTAGTACACACAAATAATATAAATGTATAAAAATAAATGAATGTTCACATACATCTTTCTTAATTAATAGTCATAACAGGATTTCCTGAAAAAGTAAGGCAATTAATTTCATAAAAAGAAATTTCACGATTATTTCGTAAATAGAAGAAAACTCAACAGAGAAAACATATTTCCATTATAACTTAAAATATTTTGCTTTGTATCGAATGGTTTACTAGTAGTACACACAAATAAAATAAATGATATAAAAATAAATGAATGTTCACATACATCTTTCTTAATTAATAGTCATAACAGGATTTCCTGAAAAGTAAGGCAATTAATTTCATAAATAGAAATTTCACGATTATTTCGTAAATAGAAGAAAACTCAACAGAGAAAACATATTTCCATTATAACTTAAAATATTTTTGCTTTGTATCGAATGGTTTACTAGTAGTACACACAAATAAAATAAATGATATAAAAATAAATGAATGTTCACATACATCTTTCTTAATTAATAGTCATAACAGGATTTCCTGAAAAAGTAAGGCAATTAATTTCATAAAAAGAAATTTCACGATTATTTCGTAAATAGAAGAAAACTCAACAGAGAAAACATATTTCCATTATAACTTAAAATATTTTTGCTTTGTATCGAATGGTTTACTAGTAGTACACACAAATAAAATAAATGATATAAAAATAAATGAATGTTCACATACATCTTTCTTAATTAATAGTCATAACAGGATTTCCTGAAAAAGTAAGGCAATTAATTTCATAAAAAGAAATTTCACGATTATTTCGTAAATAGAAGAAAACTCAACAAAGAAAACATATTTCCATTATAACTTAAAATATTTTTGCTTTGTATCGAATGGTTTACTAGTAGTACACACAAATAATATAAATGATATAAAAATAAATGAATGTTCACATACATCTTTCTTAATTAATAGTCATAACAGGATTTCCTGAAAAAGTAAGGCAATTAATTTCATAAAAAGAAATTTCACGATTATTTCGTAAATAGAAGAAAACTCAACAGAGAAAACATATTTCCATTATAACTTAAAATATTTTTGCTTTGTATCGAATGGTTTACTAGTAGTACACACAAATAATATAAATGATATAAAAATAAATGAATGTTCACATACATCTTTCTTAATTAATAGTCATAACAGGATTTCCTGAAAAAGTAAGGCAATTAATTTCATAAAAGAAATTTCACGATTATTTCGTAAATAGAAGAAAACTCAACAGAGAAAACATATTTCCATTATAACTTAAAATATTTTTGCTTTGTATCGAATGGTTTACTAGTAGTACACAAAAAAAATATAAATGATATAAAAATAAATGAATGTTCACATACATCTTTCTTAATTAATAGTCATAACAGGATTTCCTGAAAAAGTAAGACAGTTAATTTCATAAAAAGAAATTTCACAATTATTTCGTAAATAGAAGAAAACTCAACAGAAGACATATTTCCATTATAACTTAAAATATTTTTGCTTTGTATCGAATGGCTTACTAGTAGTACACAAAAAAAATATAAATGATATAAAAATAAATGAATGTTCACATACATCTTTCTTAATTAATAGTCATAACAGGATTTCCTGAAAATGTAAGGCAGTTAATTTCATAAAAAGAAATTTCACGATTATTTCGTAAATAGAAGAAAACTCACAACAGAGAAAACATATTTCCATTATAACTTAAAATATTTTTGCTTTGTATCGAATGGTTTACTATTAGTACACACAAATAATATAAATGATATAAAAATAAATGAATGTTCACATACATCTTTCTTAATTAATAGTCATAACAGGATTTCCTGAAAAAGTAAGGCCATTAATTTCATGAAAACAAATTTCACAATTATTTCGTAAATAGAAGAAAACTCAACAGAGAAAACATATTTCCATTATAACTTAAAATATTTTTGCTTTGTATCAGAATAGTTTACTAGTAGTACACACAAATAATATAAATGATATAAAAATAAATGAATGTTCACATACATCTTTCTTAATTAATAGTCATAACAGGATTTCCTGAAAAAGTAAGCCAATTAATTTCATAAAAGAAAAGTACAGGATTATTTCGTAAATAGAAGAAAACTCAACAGAGAAAACATATTTCCATTATAACTTAAAATATTTTTGCTTTGTATCGAATGGTTTACTAGTAGTACACACAAATAAAATAAATGATATAAAAATAAATGAATGTTCACATACATCTTTCTTAATTAATAGTCATAACAGGATTTCCTGAAAAAGTAAGGCAATTAATTTCATAAAAAGAAATTTCACGATTATTTCGTAAATAGAAGAAAACTCAACAGAGAAAACATATTTCCATTATAACTTAAAATATTTTTGCTTTGTATCGAATGGTTTACTAGTAGTACACACAAATAAAATAAATGATATAAAAATAAATGAATGTTCACATACATCTTTCTTAATTAATAGTCATAACAGGATTTCCTGAAAAAGTAAGGCAATTAATTTCATAAAAAGAAATTTCACGATTATTTCGTAAATAGAAGAAGATTCACAACAGAGAAAACATATTTCCATTATAACTTAAAATATTTTTGCTTTGTATTGATAGTTTACTAGTAGTACACACAAATAATATAAATGTATAAAAAATAAATGAATGTTCACATACATCTTTCTTAATTAATAGTCATAATAGGATTTCCTGAAAAAGTAAGGCAATTAATTTCATAAAAAGAAATTTCACGATTATTTCGTAAATAGAAGAAAACTCAACAGAAAAACATATTTCCATTATAACTTAAAATATTTTTGCTTTGTATCGAATAGTTTTACTAGTAGTACACACAAATAATATAAATGATATAAATATAAATGAATGTTCACATACATCTTTCTTAATTAATAGTCTTAACAGGATTTCCTGAAAAAGTAAGGCAATTTAATTTCGTAAAAAGAAATTTCACGATTATTTCGTAAATAGAAGAAAACTCAACAGAGAAAACATATTTCCATTATAACTTAAAATATTTTTGCTTTGTATCGAATGGTTTACTAGTAGTACACACAAATAATATAAATGATATAAAAATAAATGAATGTTCACATACATCTTTCTTAATTAATAGTCATAACAGGATTTCCTGAAAAAGTAAGGCAATTAATTTCATAAAAAGAAATTTCACGATTATTTCGTAAATAGAAGAAAACTCAACAGAGAAAACATATTTCCATTATAACTTAAAATATTTTTGCTTTGTATCGAATGGTTTACTAGTAGTACACACAAATAATATAAATGATATAAAAATAAATGAATGTTCACATACATCTTTCTTAATTAATAGTCATAACAGGATTTCCTGAAAAAGTAAGGCAATTAATTTCATAAAAAGAAATTTCACGATTATTTCGTAAATAGAAGAAAACTCAACAGAAGACATATTTCCATTATAACTTAAAATATTTTTGCTTTGTATCGAGATGGTTTACTAGTAGTACACACAAATAAAATAAATGATATAAAAAATAAATGAATGTTCACATACATCTTTCTTAATTAATAGTCATAACAGGATTTCCTGAAAAAGTAAGGCAATTAATTTCATAAAAAGATATTTCACGATTATTTCGTAAATAGAAGAAAACTCAATAGAGGAAACATATTTCCATTATAACTTAAAATATTTTTGCTTTGTATCGAATGGTTTACTAGTAGTACACACAAATAAAATAAATGATATAAAAATAAATGAATGTTCACATACATCTTTCTTAATTAATAGTCATAACAGGATTTCCTGAAAAAGTAAGGCATTTAATTTCATAAAAAGAAATTTCACGATTATTTCGTAAATAGAAGAAAACTCAACAAAGAAAACATATTTCCATTATAACTTAAAATATTTTTGCTTTGTATCGAATGATTTACTAGTAGTACACACAAATAATATAAATGATATAAAAATAAATGAATGTTCACATACATCTTTCTTAATTAATAGTCATAACAGGATTTCCTGAAAAAGTAAGGCAATTAATTTCATAAAAAGAAATTTCGTGATTATTTCGTAAATAGAAAAAAACTCAACAGAGAATACATATTTCCATTATAACTTAAAATATTTTTGCTTTGTATCGAATGGTTTACTAGTAGTACACACAAATAAAATAAATGATATAAAAATAAATGAATGTTCACATACATCTTTCTTAATTAATAGTCATAACAGGATTTCCTGAAAAAGTAAGGCAATTAATTTCATAAAAAGAAATTTCACGATTATTTCGTAAATAGAAGAAAACTCAACAAAGAAAACATATTTCCATTATAACTTAAAATATTTTTGCTTTGTATCGAACGGTTTACTAGTAGTACACACAAATAATATAAATGATATAAAAATAAATGAATGTTCACATACATCTTTCTTAATTAATAGTCATAACAGGATTTCCTGAAAAAGTAAGGCAATTAATTTCATAAAAAGAAATTTCACGATTATTTCGTAAATAGAAGAAAACTCAACAGAGAAAACATATTTCCATTATAACTTAAAATATTTTTGCTTTGTATCGAATGGTTTACTAGTAGTACACACAAATAAAATAAATGATATAAAAATAAATGAATGTTCACATACATCTTTCTTAATTAATAGTCATAACAGGATTTCCTGAAAAAGTAAGGCAATTAATTTCATAAAAAGAAATTTCACGATTATTTCGTAAATAGAAGAAAACTCAACAGAGAAAACATATTTCCATTATAACTTAAAATATTTTTGCTTTGTATCGAATGGTTTACTATTAGTACACACAAATAATATGAATGATATAAAAATAAATGAATGTTCACATACATCTTTCTTAATTAATAGTCATAACAGGATTTCCTGAAAAAGTAAGGCCATTAATTTCATGAAAACAAATTTCACAATTATTTCGTAAATAGAAGAAAACTCAACAGAGAAAACATATTTCCATTATAACTTAAAATATTTTTGCTTTGTATTGAATGGTTTACTAGTAGTACACACAAATAATATAAATGATATAAAAATAAATGAATGTTCACATACATCTTTCTTAATTAATAGTCATAACAGGATTTCCTGAAAAAGTAAGGCAATTAATTTCATAAAAAGAAATTTCACGATTATTTCGTAAATAGAAGAAAACTCAACAGAGAAAACATATTTCCATTATAACTTAAAATATTTTGCTTTGTATCGAATGGTTTACTAGTAGTACACACAAATAAAATAAATGATATAAAAATAAATGAATGTTCACATACATCTTTCTTAATTAATAGTCATAACAGGATTTCCTGAAAAAGTAAGGCAATTAATTTCATAAAAAGAAATTTCACGATTATTTCGTAAATAGAAGAAAACTCAACAGAGAAAACATATTTCCATTATAACTTAAAATATTTTTGCTTTGTATTGAATGGTTTACTAGTAGTACACACAAATAATATAAATGTATAAAAATAAATGAATGTTCACATACATCTTTCTTAATTAATAGTCATAACAGGATTTCCTGAAAAAGTAAGGCAATTAATTTCATAAAAAGAAATTTCACGATTATTTCGTAAATAGAAGAAAACTCAACAGAGAAAACATATTTCCATTATAACTTAAAATATTTTGCTTTGTATCGAATGGTTTACTAGTAGTACACACAAATAAAATAAATGATATAAAAATAAATGAATGTTCACATACATCTTTCTTAATTAATAGTCATAACAGGATTTCCTGAAAAAGTAAGGCAATTAATTTCATAAAAAGAAATTTCACGATTATTTCGTAAATAGAAGAAAACTCAACAGAGAAAACATATTTCCATCATAACTTAAAATATTTTTGCTTTGTATCGAATGGTTTACTAGTAGTACACACAAATAAAATAAATGATATAAAAATAAATGAATGTTCACATACATCTTTCTTAATTAATAGTAATAACAGGATTTCCTGAAAAAGTAAGGCATTTAATTTCATAAAAAGAAATTTCACGATTATTTCGTAAATAGAAGAAAACTCAACAAAGAAAACATATTTCCATTATAACTTAAAATATTTTTGCTTTGTATCGAATGATTTACTAGTAGTACACACAAATAATATAAATGATATAAAAATAAATGAATGTTCACACACATCTTTCTTAATTAATAGTCATAACAGGATTTCCTGAAAAAGTAAGGCAATTAATTTCATAAAAAGAAATTTCACGATTATTTCGTAAATAGAAGAAAACTCAACAGAGAAAACATATTTCCATTATAACTTAAAATATTTTTGCTTTGTATCGAATGGTTTACTAGTAGTACACACAAATAAAATAAATGATATAAAAATAAATGAATGTTCACATACATCTTTCTTAATTAATAGTCATAACAGGATTTCCTGAAAAAGTAAGGCAATTAATTTCATAAAAAGATATTTCACGATTATTTCGTAAATAGAAGAAAACTCAATAGAGGAAACATATTTCCATTATAACTTAAAATATTTTTGCTTTGTATCGAATGGTTTACTAGTAGTACACACAAATAAAATAAATGATATAAAAATAAATGAATGTTCACATACATCTTTCTTAATTAATAGTCATAACAGGATTTCCTGAAAAAGTAAGGCAATTAATTTCATAAAAAGAAATTTCACGATTATTTCGTAAATAGAAGAAAACTCAACAGAAGAAACATATTTCCATTTTAACTTAAAATATTTTTGCTTTGTATCGAATGGTTTACTAGTAGTACACACAAATAATATAAATTATATAAAAATAAATGAATGTTCACATACATCTTTCTTAATTAATAGTCATAACAGGATTTCCTGAAAAAGTAAGGCAATTAATTTCATAAAAAGAAATTTCATGATTATTTCGTAAATAGAAGAAAACTTAACAGAGAAAACATATTTCCATTATAGCTTAAAATATTTTTGCTTTGCAATCAATTAACTTTTGTTAATATATTAGTTCAATTATCAGCTTCTACATTGGATTTTTCAGAACTTTACCAACAAAAGCTCTTACAAAAAGAAACATCCTTCTCCAAAATGAATTATTTATTTTATGTTCCAACAGTTTCATTAAAACGGTTCATCCTATTTTAGAGCTCCTTTCGGAAATATTGAAATGATTGCATAACATTGTCTAAATGCAAGTGTAAAAAGAATAGATGAACCATTTATTCAATTGGTTTAATTAGAAAAAAATATTGCAACAATATGCAATGGGAAATAACATTCCTATCTCCCATAACAGAAATAAATATTCATATGATAATAGGGTTTTAGGAGAAAAAACAAATTTTTGTGTACTTGCAGCTCATTAGTTCATTCCTCCCTTCATACAATATGAATGCATATTTTATTATTAGATTAATAGAATCATAAAACGCGAAAATAATGCATCAGAGACTTTTTGGGCCAAAAAAAAAATGATAAATCATTCAGACATAATTATTATGTTCCCTGCATGCTTTATGAAGAAAAATCTATTTTTTACCTTTGAATCTTATTGAGTTGAGATATTTGTTAGTCTATAACATATTTCTATTTTGTTTAGGGCCATTTCTATTCTAAGAAAATTTCGTCTACCAGAAATTTCATAACATTGAACATTTCACAGACTTCTCTTAAATCAAGGTGGTCAAAAAGGAAATTTTAGTGATACACAATTTTGTTATGGAAGGAAAATAGCTCAATGCTTTCATCAAATATATTTTTATTGAAAAGATGTTTTCTATTTATAACATATGATAAAAAACATTAATTAAAAAGTACTCAAATTTTTGTAATAGAAATGTATCTACTAAGAAGTATTTTCACATTTTATTTATAAAACTTCAAAATTGAAATGGCAACATTTCTCTTTGTATGTTTTAAAATATTCAAACATCTGCGCAATTCTCGATGAGACCCTAAGAAATTAGTTTCTCAATTACCATTTACGTCTTTATAGATGTAAAATAAAAGATTGCAATTATAATAATGCTAACATATTTTTTATTGTATTATTACGATTCTATTTGTGGCAATGAGGATGGGATAACCCAGAAATAAAGTGTTTTTCTTTTGAACAAATACTTTAGTCGCAACTTTTTCAATCATAATGGCTACATTTTCTTTCCGATAAAGATTTTACCGACTAAAAATCTACGTAATTTCTATGGTGCACACAATGGAAACATAGCTGCTTTCAGAGCTGGTGTCACTGATGGCTCTCATTCACTTGCTTGTCTGAGTGCACCTTTCTGCAAGTTTTCAGTACTTTTTGGTATTAAGCCGAAAGGGTCATTCATGCCCTTTTGACTTTATAGACGCGACACTTTGACAATGTTGCCTAATTTTCAAAAATTTCGCCAAATTTTGAGAGATATCGCTTTAATATACATAAGAAATAATATTATTAATGGTTTTAATATTTAATATAAAGTTTATTAGGTAAAATCTTGCAATCGGATAATCCTTGGTATTTTGAAGCCAAGATGTTACTAACAAGACGACCGCCGCCACACCAAGTTAAACTAAATATAATGTTACCAGAAATTGAGTTTTAGCGCCTATTTTTTGATAAACCAAAAGTTACCCAATTCTACACCAAACCCAGTTTATGGTACTTAAGCATAAGTATAAAACGATTTAAAAAATCTAAAAACATTGGAAATTAATTTCAGATTTGGGTTTTGATTTAGAATCGAAAGAATTGGGATTCATCATATTTCTTCTAGTTATTTGCATTCTCATAGGTGGTTGTCTCATTAAATGATTTCTCTATTTGTGAATAGATGTTAAAACGCTTTAATGCCCATTGAATTCAGCCAAAAAAAGATGTGTTTCTCTAATTACAATTCTGGCAAAGAGCAATTTATAATGCAAATTTTTTTTCAGGTATTTTTTTTAAGATTAATTATAGAGTTTATAAAAAGATCATAATCTACTACAGATAAGTCGTAATTCCTTGATTTTATGATAATTACGTTAATTAAAGATCGCATTGTTGGTGTCGTAACACTCCTCAAATATCTA
The DNA here is from genome assembly GCA_030067965.1 of Latrodectus elegans. Taxonomy (NCBI): domain Eukaryota; kingdom Metazoa; phylum Arthropoda; class Arachnida; order Araneae; family Theridiidae; genus Latrodectus; species Latrodectus elegans. Next base: position 100,857,752 of record CM057811.1, on the reverse strand, counting down.
AAATCCAAACAAAAAGACCGAAAATTTTGAATTCTTAAAAAAGGGGGGGAGGTGATTAGGTCATTTTAGGTGACTAGAAATGTCTGGAGCCAAATTAAATTTTAGACGAGACTGTTGCGAACATTTTTATGTATTAATATTGAATATACAATGCTTTGAGTCATAACACTCCTCAGTGTTTTAAAATACAATCAAAAATACACAAAATTGATTTTTAAAGGGGGTTGATTAGAACATTTTAGGTGAGAAAAAATGTCTGGCACCAAACTAAATCTTGCAGAGGAGACTGTTGCGAACACAATGATGTATTATTATTTAAGATCCTATGGTTGAAGTCGGTGCACTTCCGATTTTTTAAAATCCGACGGAAAAGACATAATAATTTGAATTTTCAAAAAATGTTGGGGGCTGATTAGTACATTTTAGAACACTTCAGCTGTTTGGAATCGAATTGAATCTCATAGAGGACACTGTTGCAAAATTCATTATGTATTATTATTTAAGATCCCATGGTTAGAGCCGTATCACTCTTCAAATATTTAAAATCCAAACAAAAACACCGAAATTTTAATATCTTTAAAGGGGGCGGGTGAATAGGACATTTTAGGAGACTAGAGATGTCTGGGGCAAAACTGATTCTTGTATAGGACACTGTTGCAAATATTTTGATTTATTAATATTTAACATTCCATGATTTAAGTTCTAGCATTCCTCAATTTTAAAAAAACTAACCAAAAAGACACAAAAATGCTTAAAAAATGAAAGGGGGCATGATTAGGTCATTTTAGGTGCCTAGAAATGTCTGGAGCCAAACTGAATTTGTAGTGGAAACCGTTGCGAACATTTTCATTTATTAATATTTAAGATCCTATGGTTGGAGTCGATGCACTCCTCAAATTTCTAAAATCCGATCAAAAAGACACAAAAATTAGAATTCTTAAAAAAAGTGTGTAGGGGCTGATCAGGACATTTTAGAACACTAGATACGTCTAGAACCAAATTGTGTCTTATAGAAGACACTGTTGCGAATATTTTGATGTATTAATAATTAAGATCCCATGGTAAGAGGTGTATACCTTATCAATTATCTAAAATCCAACCAAAAAGACCAAAGAATTTGGATTCTTTAAAAGGGGGGGTTTGTATAGGAAATTTTCGGAGACTAGAGATGTCTGCGACCAAAATATTTCTGGTAGAGGATACATTTGCGAACATATTGATGTATTAGTATTTAAGACCCCATGATTGAAATGTTAACACTCCTCAATTTTTTCAAATACAATCAAAATTACACAAAATTTATTTTTATAAGGGGGAGATTTTTAGGTGTCCATGGGATGTTAAATATTAATAAATCAAAATATTTGCAACAGTGTCCTATACAAGAATCAGTTTTGCCCCAGACATCTCTAGTCTCCTGAAATGTCCTAATTACCCCCCCCCCACTTTAAAGATAATAAAATTTCGGTGTTTTTGGTTGGATTTTAAATATTTGAAGAGTGATACGGCTCTAACCATGAGATCTTAAATAATAATACATAATGAATTTTGCAACAGTGTCCTCTATGAGATTCAATTAGATTCCAGACATCTCAAATGTTCTAAAATGTAAAAATCAGCCACCAACATTTTTTAAAAATTCAAATTATTATGTCTTTTTCATCGGATTTTATTAAATCGGAAGTGCACCGACTTCAATAATAGGATCTTATATATTAATACATCAATGTGTTCGCAACAGTCTCCTCTGAAAGATTTAGTTTGGTGCCAGACATTTCTTCTCACCTAAAATGTTCTAATCAACCCCCCTTTAAAATCAATTTTGTGTATTTTTGATTGTATTTTAAAACACTGAGGAGTGTTATGACACAAAGCATGGTATCTTCAATATTAATACTTAAAAATGTTCGCAACAGTCTCGTCTAAAATTTAATTCGGCTCTAGACATTTCTAGTCACCTAAAATGACCTAATCACCTCCCCCCCTTTTTTAAAAATTCAAATTTTTCGGTCTTTTTGTTTGGATTTTATATATTTGAGGAGTGTTACGACACCAACAATGCGATCTTTAATATTAATACATCAAAATGTTCACATTTATGTTCTCTTCCACATTCAATTTGGTTCCAGACATCTCTTGTCGTCTAAAATGTCCTAATCAACCCCCTTTCTTTTTTAAGATTTCAAATTTCTGTTTTTTGTTCAGATCATAGAAAATTGAGAAGAGCTAACACTCCAACCATAGGATCTTAAATATTAATACATGAAAATGATCGAAAAAGTCGCCGCTATTTGATTCAATTTGATTCAAGACATTTCTAGGCATTTAAATTGTTCTAATAACCCTCCCCCTTCTATAAATTATTAAACTTATGTTTTTTATCGTATTTTAGGAAATTGAGAAGTGTTATGATTTTTTTCTGTGGGATCTTAAATATATATATTAATACATCAAAATGTTTGCAATAGTCTCCTCTTCAGAAATCAGTTGGTTTCCAGACATTTCTTAAAACCTAAATTGTCCTAATCAGCCTCCAACATTTTTTAAAAATTCAATTTTGTGTGTTTTTGATTGTATTTTAGAAAATTGAGGAGTGTTATGACTCCAACCATGGGATCTTAAATATTACTACATCAAAATGTTCATAAAAGTCTCCTCTAAAAGATTCAGTTTGGATCCACACATTTTTAGTAACTAAAGTTTCATAATCAACTCCCTTAAAAAGTCAAATTTTTAAATCATTTCGGTTAAATTTTAGAAAAATGAGGAGTGTTGTGTCTCCAACCATGGTATCTTAAATATTAATACGTCAAAATGTGCGCAACAGTCTCCTCTGCAAGATTCAGTTTGGTGCCAGACATTTCTTTTCACCTAAAACGTCTTAATCAACCTCCCTTAAAAATAAATTTTGTGTCTTTTTGATTGTATTTTAAAAAATTGAGGAGTGTTACGACCCCAACCACGCGATCTTTAATTTTAATACATAAAATATTTCGCATCAGTATCCTCTACAAGATTCAATTTGGTTCCAGATATCTACAGTGTTCTAAAATGTCCTAATCAGCCCGCTTTCCTTTTTTAAGAATTCAAAGTTTTTATGACTTTTTGGTCGGATTTTAGATAATTGAGAAGAGCTACAACTCCAACCATAGGATCTTAAATATTAATAAATGAAAATGTTCGAAAAAGTCATCTCTATAAGATTCAGTTTGATTCAAGACATTTCTAGTTCTCCAAAACTTCCTAATAACCCCCCCCCCTCTATAAAGTATTAAACTTTTGTTTTTTTATCATATTTTAGGAAATTGAGGTGTATTATGATTTCAACATAGGATCTTACATATTAATACATTAAAATGTCTGCAATAGTCTCTTCTTTAAAATTCAGTTTTGTTCCAGACAATTCTTGACACCTAAAATATCAAAATCACCACCCAATATTAAAGTTAATTTTGTGTTTTTTTTATTGTATTTTGGAAAATTGAGGAATGTTATGACTCCAACTATGGGAACTTAAATATTAGTATATCAAAATGTTCATGAAAGTCTCCTCTAAAAGATTCAATTTGGCTCCACACATTTCTAGTAAGTAAAGTCTCCTAATCAACCCCCCCCCTTTAAAAAAATCAAATTTTTAAATTGTTTCAGTTAGATTTTGAAAAATGAAGAGTGTTGCGACTCCAACCATGGGATCTAAAATATTTATACATCAAAATGTTCGCAACAGTGTCTTCTATGAGATTAAATTTGGTTCTAGACATCTCTAGGGTTGTAAAATGTCCTAATCATCCCCCACCTTTTTTTAAGAATTCAAATTTTTCTGTCTTTTTGATCGGATTTTAGAAAATTGAGGATTTTACCGATTCCAACCGCAGGATCTTAAATATTAATGCATCAAAATTTTTACAATAGTCTCTTCTTCAGAATTCAGTTTTGTTCCAGACATTTCTTGACCCTTAAAAGATCCTAATCAACCCCCATTATAAAATTAAATTTTGTGACTTTTTGATTGTATTTTAGAAAATTAAGGAGTGTTATGAATCCAAGCATGGGATCTTAAGTATTAGTACATCAAAATGTTCATAAAACTCTCCTCTAAAAGATTCAGTTTGGTTTAACACATTTCTATTAACTAAAGTCTCCTAATAACCCCCCCCTTTAAAAAGTCAAATTTTTAAATCATTTCGGTCAAATTTTAAAAAATGAGGAGTGTCGCGACTCCAACCATGATATCTTAAATATTAATACGTAAAAATGTGCGCAACAGTCTCCGCTGCAAGATTCAGTTTGGTACTAGACTTTTCTTCTCATCTAAAATGTCCTAATCAACCCCCCTTAAAAATCAATTTTGTGTCTTTTTGATTAAATTTTAAAAATTTGATGAGTGTTTTGACTTTATCCATGGGATCTTTAATATTAATACGTAAAAATATTTGCAACAGTCTTCACTACAATATTTAGTTTAGCTACAGTTATTTCTAGACATCTAAAATGACTTAATCACTCCACCCCACTTTTTTAAGGGTTCAAATTTTTGTGTCTTTTTGGTTGGATTTTAGATATTTCAGGAGTGTTACGACCCCAAACATGCGATCTTTAATTTTATTACATCAAAATGCTCGCATCAGTATCCTCTACAAGATTTAATTTGTTTACAGACATCTATAGTGTTATAAAATGTCCTAATCAGCACCCTTTCTTTTTTCAAGAATTCAAATTTTTTGTCTTTTTGTTCGGATTTTAGAAAATTGAGAAGAACTAAAACTTCAACCACAGGACCTTAAAAATTAATACATGAAAATGTACGAAAAAGTCGCATCTATAAGATTCAGTTTGAATCAAGACATTTCTAGCCCCGTAAAATGGGCTAATAACAGCCCCCCCTTTTATAAAGTATTAAAATTTTGTTTTTTTATCGTATTTTAGGAAATTGTGGAATATTACGATTGCACCATGCGATTTTAAATATTAATACATCAAAATTTTTGCAATAGTCTCACTTTCAGAATTGAGTTGGGTGCCACACATATCTTGACACCTAAAATGTCTTAATCACCGCCCAATATAAAAGTGAATTTTGTATGTTTTTGATTGTATTTTAGAAAATTAAGGAGTGTTATGATTCCAACCATGGGATCTTAAATATTAATACGTCAAAATGTGCGCAACAGCCTCCTCTACTAGTTTCGATTTCGTGCCTGACATTTCTAGTCACCTAAAATGACCTAATCACGTCTCCCATTTTTTAAGAATTCAAATTCTTCGGTTTTTTGTTTGGATTTTAGATATTTGAGGAGTGTTACGATTTAAACCATGGGTTCTATAAAATTAATACATCAAAATATTCGCATCAATGTCCTCTAAGAGATTCAATTTGGTTCCTGACATCTCTAGTGTTCTAAAATGTCCTAATCAGCACCATTTCTTTTTTAAGAATTCAAATTTTTGTGTCTTTTTGGACGGATTTTAGAAAATTCAGAAGAGTTACTGCTCCAACCATAGGATCTTAAATATTAATGCATGAAAATGTTCGAAAAAGTCACCTCTACAAGATTCAGTTTGATTCAATACATTTCTAGTCCTTTAAAATGTCCTTATAAACCCCCCTCGATAAAAAATTAAACATATGTTTTTTATCAGATTTTAGAAAATTGAGGAGTGCACCGACCCCAACCTTATATATTAATACATGAAAATGTTTGCAATAGTCTTTTCTTCAGAATTCAGTTTGGTTCCAGACATTTCTTGACCCCTAAAATGTCCTGATCAACCCCCATTATAAAAGTGAATTTCGTGTCTTTATGATTGTATTTTAGAAAATTAAGGGGTCTTATGACTCAAACCATGGGATCTTAAATATTAGTATTTCATAAATTATATTAGTATGTTCATAAAAGTCTCCTCTTAAAGATTCAGTTTGGTTCCACACATTTCTAGTAACTAAAGTCTCATAATCAACCCCCACCCTTTAAAAATTCAAATTTTTAAATCATTTCGGTCAAATTTTAGAAAATGAGGAGTGTTGCCAGTCCAACCATGGTATCTTAAATATTAATACGTCAAAATGTGCGCAACAGTCTCCTCTGCAAGATTCAGTTTGGTGCCAACGCTGATTTTAAAATTTACTCAAAATCTGAATAAAATTCCAATGTATAGGCAAACAAATGGTTTCGTTTAGTAGTAAATCACATTCTAAGACTAACTGTGGTATTCATTTTATTATAAAAAATATATTTTAAGAGAAATAAGGTATATCGTATGGGTCGCAAATATTGTACGTGTGACTTCAGATTCCCACCACGATTGTCTTAAAAATTCCCTTATATCTTACAAAATACCTAATATGTATACAAAAAATGATACAATTTAGTAGTAAATCACATTTCTAGACTTACTGTGGATTTGGTTCCATTATAAAAAATATATTTTACGAGAAAAAGGAGATTTTGTAAAGTGCGCCCAAGTAACACATAACACTAATTTTAAAATTTACTCAAAATCTGAATAAATTTCCATTTTATAGACAAACAAATGGTTTCGTTTAGTAGTGAATCACAAAGACTAACTGTAATATTCATTTTATTATAAAAAATATATTTTAAGAAAGAAAAGGGATATCGTATGGATCGCAAATATGGTACGTGTGACTACAGATTCCCACCACGATTGACTTCAAAATTCCCTTATATCTTACAAAATACCTAATATGTATACAAAAAAATGACACAGTTTAATAGTAAATCACATTTCTAGACTTACTGTGGATTTGGTTTCATTATAAAAAGTATATTTTACGAGAAAATTGAGATTTTGTAAAGTGCGCATTAGTAACACATATGATCCCCTATTTCCGATTACGCGAATTTAAATATTTTCTCAAAATCTGAATAAATTTCCAGTTTATGCACAAACAAATGGTTTCGTTTCGTAGTAAGTCACATTCTAAGACTATCTGTTGTATTCATTTTATTATAAAAATTATACTTTATGAGAAAAAAGGGATATCGTATGGTGCGCCCAAATGGTACGTCCGACTTCAGATTCCCCCCACGATTGACTTCAAAATTCCCTTATATCTTACAAAATACCTAATATGTATACAAAAAAATGATACAATTTAGTAGTAAATCACATTTCTAGACTTACTGTGGATTTGGTTTCATTATAAAAAATATATTTTACGAGAAAAATGAGTTTTTGTAAAGTGTGCCCAAGTAACACATAACGCTAAATTCAAAATTTACTCAAAATCTGAATAAATTTCCCGTTTATGCACAAACAAATATTTTCATTTAGTAGTAAATCACATTCTAAGACTAACTGTGGTATTCATTTTATTATAAAAAATATATTTTATGAGAAAAAAGGCATATCGTATGGTGTGCCCATATGGTACGTGTGACTACAGATTCCCCCCACGATTGACTTCAAAATTCCCTTATATCTTACAAAATACCTAATATGTATAGAAAAAAATTAATACAGTTTAGTAGTAAATCACATTTCTAGACTTACTGTGGATTTGGTTTCATGATAAAAAATATATTTTACAAAAAAATGAGTTTTTGTAAAGTGTGCCCAAGTAACACATAACGCAAAATTCAAAATTTAATGAAAATCTGAATCAGTATCCGGTTTATGGACAAACAAATGGTTTCATTTAGTAGTAAATCACATTCTAAGACTAACTGTGGTATTCATTTTATTATAAAAAATATATTTTATGAGAAAAAAGGGATATCGTATGGTGCGCCCATATGGTACGTGTGACATTAGATTCCCCCCACGATTGACTTCAAAATTCCCTTATATCTTACAAAATACCTAATATGTATACAAAACAATGATACAATTTAGTAGTAAATCACATTTCTAAACTTACTGTGGATTTGGTTTCATTATAAAAAATATATTTTACGAGAAAAATGAGATTTTGTAAAATGCGCCCAAGTAACACATATGATCCCCTTTTCCCGATTACGCTAATTTCAAAATTTACTCAAAATCTGCATAAGTTTCCGGTTTATAAACAAACAAATGATTTTATTTAGTAGTAAATAACATTCTAGGAATAATTGTGGTATTCATTTTATTATAAAAAATATATTTTATGAGAAAAAAGGGATTTCGTATGGTGCGCCCATATGGTACGTTTGACTTCAGATTCCCCCCACGATTGACCTTAAAATTCCCTTGTATCTTACAAAATACCTAATATGTATACAAAAATATGATGCAATTTAGTAGTAAATCACATTTCTATACTTACTGTGGGTTTGGTTTCATTATGAAAAATATATTTTACGAGAAAATTGAGTTTTTGTGTAGTGTGCCCGAGTAACACATAACGCTAAATTCAAAATTTACACAAAATCTGAATAAATTTCCCGTATATGCACTAACAAAAGTTTTCATTTAGTATTAAATCGCACTCTAAGACTAACTGTGGTATTCATTTTATTATAAAAAATATATTTTATGAGAAGAAAGAGATATCGTATGGTGCGCCCTTATGGTACCTGTGACATCAGATTCCCACCACGATTGACTTCAAAATTCCCTTATATTTTACAAAATAACTAATATGTATACAAAAATTATACAATTTAGTAGTAAATCACATTTCTGGACTATTTGTGGATTTGGTTTCATTATAAAAAATATATTTTACGAGAAAAATGTGTTTTTGTAAAGTGCGCCCAAGTAACACATAACGCTAAATTCAAAATTTACTCAAAATCTGCATAAATTTCCCATTTATAGACAAACAAAAGGTGTTTTTTAGTAGTAAATCACATTCTAAGACTAACTGTTGTATTTATTATATTATAAAAAATATATTTTATAAGAAAAAAGGGCTATCGTTTCGTGAGCCCATATGGTACGTGTGACTTCAGATTCCCACCACGATTGACTTCAAAATTCCCTTATATCTTACAAAATACCCGTTATGTATACAAAAAAATGATGCAATTTAGTAGTAAATCACATTTCTAGACTTAATATGGATTTGCTTTTATTATAAAAAATATATTTTACGAGAAAAATGAGTTTTTGTTAAGTGCGCCCATGTAACACATATACGATAATTTCAAAATTTACTGAAGATCTGAATAAATATCCCGTTTACAACAAACAAATGGTTTCATATAGTAGTAAATCACATTCTAAGACTAACTGTGGTATTCATTGTATTATAAAAAATATATTTTATGAGAAAAAAGGGATATCGTATGGTGCGCCCATATGGTACGTGTGACTTCAGATTCCCCCCACGATTGACTTCAAAATTCCCTTATATCTTACAAAATAACTAATATGTATACAAAAAAATGATACAATTTAGTAGTAAATCACATTTCTGGACTTACTGTGGATTTTGTTTCTTTATAAAAAATATATTTTACGAGAAAAATGAGTTTTTGTAAAGTGTGCCCAAGTAACACAAAACGCTAATTTTAAGATTTACTCAAAATCTGAATAAATTTCCGGTTTATAGACAAACAAATGTTTTCGTTTAGTAGTAAATCACATTCTAAGACTAACTGTGGTATTCATTTTATTATAAAAATATATTTTATGAGAAAAAAGGGATATCGTATGTTGCGCCCATATGTTACGTGTGACTTCAGATTCCCCCCACGATTGACTTCAAAATTCCCTTATATCTTATAAAATACCTTATATGCATACAAAACAATGATACAGTTTAGTAGTAAATCACATTTCTAGACTTAATGTGGATTTGGTTTCATTATAAAAAATATATTTTACGAGAAAAATGAGTTTTTGTAAAGTGCGCTTATGTAACACATATACGCTAATTTCAACATTTACTCAAAATCTGAATAAATTTCTCGTTTATAGACAAACAAATGGTTTCGTTTAGTAGTAAATCACATTCTAAGATTAACTGTGGTATTCATTTTATTATAAAAAATATATTTTAAGAGAAAAAAGGGATAACATATGGTGCGCCCATATGGTACGTGTGACTTCAGATTCCCACTACGATTGACTTCAAAATGCCCTTATATCCTTCAAAATACCCTTTTTGTATACAAAAAAATTACCTAGATTCACCTAGTCACGCCTCCCCTGTTTTTAAGAATTCAAATTTTTCTGTCGTTTTGTTTGGATTTTAGATATTTGAGGAGTGTTACGACACCAACAATGCGATCTTTAATATTAATACATCAAAATGTTCGCATCAGTGTCCTCTTCCAGATTCAATTTGGTTCCAGACATCACTTGTCGTCTAAAATGTCCTAATCAGCCCGCTTTCCTTTTTTTAGAATTCAAATTTTTCGTCTATTTGGTCGGATTTTAGAAAATTCAGAAGAAATACAACTCCAACCATAGGAACTTAAATATTAATACATGAAAATGATCGAAAAAATCGCCGCTGTAAGATTCAATTTGATTCAAGACATTTCTAGGCATCTAAAATGTCCTAAAAACCTCCTCTATAAAGTACTAATCTTTTGTTTTTTATAGTATTTTAGGAAATTGAGTAATATTATGATTTCAATCATGGAATCTTAAATATATATATTAATACATAAAATTGTTTGCAATAGTCTCTTCTGCAGAAATCAGTTTGGTCCAGACATTTCTTGACACCTAAAATGTCCTAATCACCACCCACTGTTAAAGTGAATTTTGTGTGTTTTTGATTGTATTTTAGAAAATTTAGGAGTGTTATGACTCCAACCATGGGATCTTAAATATTGGTACATCAAAATGTTCATAAATGTCTCCTCTAAAAGATTCAATTTTGCTTCACTTATTTCTAGTACCTAAAGTCTCCCAGTCAAACCCCCCCTTTAAATAAATCAAATTTTTAAATTTTTTCAGTTAAATTTTAGAAAAGTGAGGAGTGTTGCGACTCCAAAGATAGGATCTAAAATATTAATACATCAAAATGTTCGCAACAGTGTCTCCTATGAGATTAAATTTGGTTCTAGACATTTCTAGGGTTGTATAGTATCCTACACATACCCAACCTTTTTTTAAGAATTCAAATTTTTGTGTCTTTTTGATCGGATTTTAGAAAATTGAGGAGGGCACCGACACCAACCATAGGATCTTAAATATTAATACATCAAAATGTTTGCAGTTGTCTCTTCTTCAGAATTCAGTTTTGTTCCAGACATTTCTTGACACCTAAAATGTCCTTATCAACCCCCACTATAAATGTGAATTTTGTGTCTTTTTGATTGTATTTTAGAAAATTGAGGAATGTTATGCCTCCAACCATGGGATCTTAAATATTACTACATCAAATAGTTCATAAAAGTCTCCTCTAAAAGATTCAGTTTGTTTCCACACATTTCTGGTAACTAAAGTCTCATAATAAACCACCCTCCTTTAAAAAGTCAATTTTTTAAATCTTCTGTCAAATTTTAGTAAAATGAAGAGTGTTGCAACTCCATCCATGGTATCTTAAATATTAATACGCCAAAATATGCGCAACAGTCTCCTCTGAAAGATTCAGTTTGGTGCCAGATTTTTCTTCTCACCTAAAATGTCCTAATCAAACCCTCTTAAAAATCAATTTTGTGTCTTTTTGATTGTATTTCAAAAAATTGAGGTAAGTTTTGACCCCAACCATGGGATCTTTAATATTAATACATAAAATTGTTCGCAACAGTGTCCTCTTAAAAATTTAATTTTGCTCCACACATTTCTAGTCACCTAAACTGACCTTGTCACGTCCCCCCATTTTTTAAGAATTCAAATTTTTCGGTCGTTTTGGTTGGATTTTAGATATTTGAGGAGTGTTACGATCCCAACCATGCGATCTTTAATTTTAATACATCAAAGTGTTCGCATCAGCATCCTCTACAGGATTCAATTTGGATACAGACATCTATAGTGTTTTAAAATGTCCTAATCAGCCCCTTTCCTTTTTAAGAATTCAAATTTTTTGTCTTTTTGGTCGGATTTTAAAAAATTGAGAAGAATTCCAACTACAACCATAGGATCTTAATTATTAATATATGAAAATGTTCGATAAAGTCGCCTCTATAAGATTCAGTTTGATTCAAGACATTTCTAGTCCTCTAAAATGTCCTAATACCTTTATTAAGTATTAAACTTTTGTTTTTTTATCGTATTTTAGAAAATTGAAGAGTATTATGAGATTTCAACCATGGGATCTTAAATATTATTACATCAAAATGTTTGCAATAGTCTCTTCTTCAGAATTCAGTTTGGTTCCAGATATTTCTTGACACCTAAAATGTCCTAATCACCCCCACTCTTAAAGTGAATTTTGTGTCTTTTTGATTGTTTTTATAGAAAATTGAGGAGTGTTATGACTCCAACCATGGGATCTTAAATATTAGTATATCAAAATATTCATAAATGCTCCTCTAAAAGATTCAGTTTGGTTCCACACATTTCTAGTAACTTAAGTCTCATAATCAACCCCCCACCCTTTAAAAAGTCAAAATTTTAAATCATTTCGGTCAAATTTTAGAAAAATGAGGAGTGTTGCGACTCCAACCATGGTATCTTAAATATTAATACGTCAAAATGTGCGCATCAGTCTCCAAAACAAGATTCGGCTTGGTGCTTGACATTTCTGGACACCTAAAATGTCCTGATCTCCCCCTTATAAAAATAAATTTTGTGTAATTTTGATTGTATTTGAAAAAATTGAGGAGTGTTAACATTTCAACCATTGGGGTCTTAAATACTAATACATCAATATGTTCGCAAATGTATCCTCTACCAGAAATATTTTGGTCACAGACATCTCTAGTCTCCTAAAATTTCCTATACAACCCCCCCTTTTAAAGAATCCAAATTCTTTGGTCTTTTTGGTTGGATTTTAGATAATTGATAAGGTTTACACCTCTAACCATGGGATCTTAATTATTAATACATCAAAATATTCGCAACAGTGTCTTCTATAAGACACAATTTGGTTCTAGATGTATCTAGTGTTCTAAACTGTCCTAATCAGCGCCTACACACCTTTTTAAAGAATTCTAATTTTTGTGTCTTTTTGATCGGATTTTAGAAATTTGAGGAGTGCACCGGCTCCAACCATAGGATCTTAACTATTAATACATGAAAATGTTCGCAACAGTTTCCACTACAAGATACAGTTTGGCTCCAGACATTTCTAGGCACCTAAAATGACCTAATCACCTCCCCCCTTTTTTAAGAATTCAAATTTTTCGGTCTTTTTGTTTATATTTTAGATATTTGAGGAGTGTTACGACACCAACAATGCGATCTTTAATATTAATACATCAAAATGTTCGCATCAGTGTCCTCTTCCACATTCAATTTGGTTCCAGACATCTCTTGTCGTCTAAAATGTCCTAATCAGCCCCCTTTCTTTTTTAAGATTTCAAATTTTTGTGTTTTTTTTCAGATCTTAGAAAATTGAGAAGAGCTAACACTCCAACCATAGGATCTTAAATATTAATGCATGAAAATGCTCGAAAAAGTCGCCTCTACAAGATTCAGTTTGATTTGACATTTCTAGCCTTTTAAAATGTCCTTATAACCTGCCCCCCTCAATAAAGTTTTAAACATATGTTTTCTTTATCGTATTTCAGGAAATTGTGGAGTGTTATGATTTCTTTCATGGCATCTTAAATATATTAATACATTAAAATGTTTGCAATAGTCTCCTCTTCAGAACACAGTTGACTTCCAGACATTTCTTGACGTATAAAATATCCTAATCACCCCCCACTATAAAAGTGAATTTTGTGTATTTTTGTTTGTATTTTAGAAAATTGAGGAATGTTATGACTCCAACCATGGGATCTTAAATATTACTACATCAAAATGTTCATAAAAGTCTCCTCTAAAAGATTCAGTTTGGTTCCACACATTTCTAGTAACTAAAGTCTCATAATAAACCCCCCTCCTTTAAAAAGTCAAATTTTTAAATCTTTTCGGTCAAATTTTAGTAAAATGAAGAGTGTTGCGACTCCAACCATGGTATCTTAAATATTAATACGCCAAAATGTGCGCAACAGTCTCCTCTGAAAGATTCAGTTTGGTGCCAGATTTTTCTTCTCACCTAAAATGTCCTAATCAAACCCTCTTAAAAATCAATTTTGTGTCTTTTTGATTGTATTTCAAAAAATTGAGGAGAGTTTTGACCCCAACCATGGGATCTATAATATTAATACATAAAATTGTTCGCAACAGTGTCCTCTAAAAGATTTAATTGGGCTCTACACATTTCTAGTTACCTAAAATGACCTAGTCACGTCCCCCCATTTTTTAAGAATTAAAATTTTCTGTCGTTTTGGTTGGATTTTAGATATTTGAGGAGTGTTACGATCCTAACCATGCGATCTTTAATTTTAATACATCAAAGTGTTCGCATCAGTATCCTCTACAAGATTCAATTTGGTTCCAGACATCTATAGTGTTTTAAAATGTCCTAATGAGCCCCCTTTCCTTTTTTAAGAATTCAAATTTTTTGTCTTTTCGGTCGGATTTTAAAAAGTTGAGAAGAATTCCAACTCCAACCATAGGATCTTAAATATTAATACATGAAAATGTTCGATAAAGTCGCCTCTATAAGATTCAGTTTGATTCAAGACATTTCTAGTCCTCTAAAATGTCCTAATACCCCCTCCTTTATAAAGTATTAAACTTTTGTTTTTTTATCGTATTTTAGAAAATTGAAGAGTATTATGAGATTTCAACCATGGGATCTTAAATATTATTACATCAAAATGTTTGCAATAGTCTCTTCTTCAGAATTCAGTTTGGTTCCAGATATTTCTTGACACCTAAAATGTCCTAATCACACCCCACTGTTAAAGTGAATTTTGTGTCTTTTTGATTGTTTTTATAGAAAATTGAGGAGTGTTATGACTCCAACCATGGGATCTTAAATATTAGTATATCAAAATATTCATAAATGCTCCTCTAAAAGATTCAGTTTGGTTCCACAAATTTCTAGTAACTTAAGTCTCATAATCAACCCCCCACCCTTTAAAAAGTCAAATTTTTAAATCATTTCGGTCAAATTTTAAAAAATGAGGAGTGTTGCGACTCCAACCATGGTATCTTAAATATTAATACGTCAAAATGTGCGCATCAGTCTCCAAAACAAGATTCGGCTTGGTGCTTGACATTTCTGGACACCTAAAATGTCCTGATCTCCCCCTTATAAAAATAAATTTTGTGTAATTTTGATTGTATTTGAAAAAATTGAGGAGTGTTAACATTTCAACCATGGGGTCTTAAATACTAATACATCAATATGTTCGCAAATGTATCCTCTACCAGAAATATTTTGGTCACAGACATCTCTAGTCTCCTAAAATTTCCTATACACCCCCCCCCTTTTAAGAATCCAAATTCTTCGTTCTTTTTGGTTCAATTTTAGATAATTGATAAGGTATACACCTCTAACCATTGGATCTTAATTATTAATACATCAAAATATTCGCAACAGTGTCTTCTATAAGACACAATTTAGTTCTAGACGTATCTAGTGTTCTAAAATGTCCTAATCAGCCCCTACACACCTTTTTTAAGAATTCTAATTTTTGTGTCATTTTGATCGGATTTTAAAAAATTGAGGAGTGCACCGACTCCAACCATAGGATCTTAAATATTAATACATGAAAATGTTCGCAACAGTTTCCACTACAAGATTCAGTTTGGCTCCAGACATTTCTAGGCACCTAAAATGACCTAATCACGCCCCCTCCCATTTTTAAGAGTTTTTGTGTCTTTTTTGTTAGATTTTGAAAATTGAGGAATGCTAGCACTTAAACCATGGGATGTTAAATATTAATAAATCAAAATATTTGCAACAGTGTCCTATACAAGAATCAGTTTTGTC
This sequence comes from Latrodectus elegans, assembly GCA_030067965.1. Lineage (NCBI taxonomy): Eukaryota > Metazoa > Arthropoda > Arachnida > Araneae > Theridiidae > Latrodectus > Latrodectus elegans. Next base: position 100,841,914 of record CM057811.1, on the reverse strand, counting down.
CCAGACATCTCTAGTCTCCTGAAATGTCCTAATTACCCCCACCCCCTTTAAAGATATTAAAATTTCGGTGTTTTTGGTTGGATTTTAAATATTTGAAGAGTGATACGGCTCTAACCATGGGATCTTAAATAATAATACATAATGAATTTTGCAACAGTGTCCTCTATGAGATTCAATTCGATTCCAGACATCTCAAGTGTTCTAAAATGTACTAATCAGCCCCCAACATTTTTTAAAAATTCAAATTATTATGTCTTTTCCGTCAGATTTTAAAAAATCGGAAGTGCACTGACTTCAACTATAGGATCTTAAATATTAATACATCATTGTGTTCGCAACAGTCTCTTCTGTAATATTTAGTTTAGTTCCAGACATTTCTTCTCACCTAAAATGTTCTAATCAACCCCCCTTAAAAATCATTTTTGTGTCTTTTTGATTGTATTTTAAAAACCTGAGGAGTGTTATGACTCAAATCATGGTATCTTCAATAATTATACATAAATATGTTCGCAACAGTCTCGTCTAAAATTTAATTTGGCTCCAGACATTTCTAGTCACCTAAAATGACCTAATCACCTCCCCCCTTTTTTAAGAATACAAAATTTCGGGCTTTTTGTTTGGATTTTAGATATTTGAGGAGTGTTACGACACCAACAATGCGATCTTTAATATTAATACATCAAAATGTTCGCATCAGTGTCCTCTTCCACACTCAATTTGGTTCCAGACATCTCTTGTCGTCTAAAATGTCCTAATCAGCCCCTCATCTTTTTTAAGATTTCAAATTTTTGTGTTTTTTGTTCAGATCTTAGAAAATTGAGAAGAGCTAACACTCCAACCATAGGATCTTAAATATTAATACATGAAAATGATCGAAAAAGTCGCCGCTATAAGATTCAATTTGATTCAAGACATTTCTAGGCATCTAAATTGTCCTAATAACCGCTACCCCCTCTAAAAATTATTAAACTTATGTTTTTTATCGTATTTTAGGAAATTGAGGAGTGTTATGATTTCAACCATGGGATCTTAAATATATATATTAATACATCTATATATGTTTGCAAAAGTCTCCTCTTCAGAAATCAGTTTGGTGCCAGACATTTATTGACACCTAAACTGTCCTAATCACTCCCAGCTATAAAAGTGAATTTTGTGTGTTTTTGTTTGTATTTTAGAAAATTGAGGAGTGTTATGACACCAACCATGGGATCTTAAATATTACTACATCAAAATGTTCATAAAAGTCTCTTCTAAAAGATTCAATTTCACTCCACACATTTCTAGCACCAAAAGTCTCATAATCAACCCCCCCCCACCTTTAAAAAGACAAATTTTTAAATCTTTTCGGTCAAATTTTAGAAAAATTAGGAGAGTTGCGACTCCAACCATGGGATCTTAAATATTAATACGTCAAAATGTGCGCAACAGTCTCCTCTACAAGTTTCAATTTGGTGCCTGACATTTCTAGTCACCTAAAATGACCTAATCACGTTCCCCCTTTTGTAATAATTCAAATTTTTCGGTCTTTTTGTTTGGATTTTTGATATTTGGGGAATGTTACGAATTTAACCATGGGTTCTTTAAAATTAATACATCAAAATGTTCGCATCAATGTCCTCTAAGAGATTCAATTTGGTTCCTGTCATCTCTAGTGTTCTAAAATGTCCTAATCAGCACCCTTTCTTTTTTAAGAATTCAAATTTTTGTGTCTTTTTGGACGGATTTTAGAAAATTCAGAAGAGCTACTACTCCAACCATAGGATCTTAAACATTAATGCATGAAAATGTTCGAAAAAGTCGCCTCTACAAGATTCAGTTTGATTTGACATTTCTAGCCCTTTAAAATGTCCTCATAACCACCACCCCCCCTCAATAAAGTATTAAACATATGGTTTTTACCGTATTTTAGGAAATTGTGGAGTGTTATGATTTCTTTCGTGGGATCTTAAATATATATATTAATACATTAAAATGTTTGCAATAGTCTCCTCTTCAGAACACATTTGACTTCCAGACATTTCTTGACACCTAAAATATCCTAATCACCCCCCAGTTTAAAAGTGAATTTTGTGTGTTTTTGTTTGTATTTTAGAAAATTGAGGAATGTTATGACTCCAACCATGGGATCTTAAATATTACTACATCAAAATGTTCATAAAAGTCTCCTCTAAAAGATTCAGTTTGGTTCCACACATTTCTAGTAACTAAAGTCTCATAATAAACCCCCTCCTTTAAAAAGTCAAATTTTTAAATCTTTTCGGTCAAATTTTAGTAAAATCAAGAGTGTTACGACTCCAACCATGGTATCTTAAATATTAATACGTCAAAATGTGCGCAACAGTCTCCTCTGAAAGATTCAGTTTGGTGCCAGATTTTTCTTCTCACCTAAAATGTCCTAATCAACCCCTCTTAAAAGTCAATTTTGTGTTTTTTGATAGTATTTAAAAAAATTGAGGAGTGTTTTGACTCCAACCATGGGATCTTTAATATTAATACACAAAAGTGTTCGCAACAGTGTCCTGTACAAGATTTAATTTGGCTCCAGACATTTCTAGTCACCTAAAATCACCTAGTCACGTCCACCCTTTTTTAAGAATTCAAATTTTTCTGTCGTTTTGGTTGGATTTTAGATATTTGAGGAGTGATACGACCCAAACCATGCGATCTTTCATTTTAATACCTCAAAGTGTTCGCATCAGTATCCTCTACAAGATTCAATTTGGTTCCAGACATCTATAGTGTTTTAAAATATCATAATGAGCCCCATTTCCTTTTTTAAGAATTCAAATTTTTTGTCTTTTCGGTCGGATTTTAAAAAGTTGAGAAGAATTCCAACTCCAACCATAGGATCTTAAATATTGATGCATGAAAATGTTCGATAAAGTCGCCTCTATAAGATTCAGTTTGATTCAAGACATTTCTAGTCCTCTAAAATGTCCTAATAACCCCCTACCCCCTCTATATATTATTAAACTTATGTTTTTTTATCGTATTTTAGAAATTTGAAGAGTATTATGAGATTTCAACCATGGGATCTTAAATAATATTACATCAAAATGTTTGCAATAGTCTCTTCTTCAGAATTCAGTTTGGTTCCAGACATTTCTTGACCCCTAAAATGTCCTATTCACCCCCCTCTTTAAAAGTGAATTTTGTGTCTTTTTGATTGTATTTTAGAAAATTGAGGAGTGTTATGACTCCAACCATGGGATCTTAAATATTAATACGTCAAAATGTTCATAAAAGTCTTCTCTAAAAGATTCAATTTCACTCCACACATTTCTAGTAACAAAAGTCTCATAATCAACCCCTTAACCCAACTTTAAAAAGACAAATTTTTAAATCTTTTCGGTCAAATTTTAGAAAAATTAAGAGAGTTGCGACTCCAACCATGGGATCTTAAATATTAATACGTCAAAATGTGCGCAACAGTCTCCTCTACAAGTTTCAATTTGGTGCCTGACATTTCTAGTCACCTAAAATGACCTAATCACGTTCCCCCTTTTGTAATAATTCAAATTTTTCGGTCTTTTTGTTTGGATTTTTGATATTTGGGGAATGTTACGAATTTAACCATGGGTTCTTTAAAATTAATACATCAAAATGTTCGCATCAATGTCCTCTAAGAGATTCAATTTGGTTCCTTTCATCTCTAGTGTTCTAAAATGTCCTAATCAGCACCCTTTCTTTTTTAAGAATTCAAATTTTTGTGTCTTTTTGGACGGATTTTAGAAAATTCAGAAGAGCTACTACTCCAACCATAGGATCTTAAACATTAATGCATGAAAATGTTCGAAAAAGTCGCCTCTACAAGATTCAGTTTGATTTGACATTTCTAGCCCTTTAAAATGTCCTCATAACCACCCCCCCCTCAATAATGTATTAAACATATGTTTTTTTTATCGTATTTTAGGAAATTGTGGAGTGTTATGATTTCTTTCATGGGATCTTAAATATATATTAATACATTAAAATGTTTGCAATAGTCTCCTCTTCAGAACACAGTTGGCTTCCAGACATTTCTTGACACCTAAAATATCCTAATCACCCCCCACTTTAAAAGTGAATTTTGTGTGTTTTTGTTTGTATTTTAGAAAATTGAGGAATGTTATGACTCCAACCATGGGATCTTAAATATTACTACATCAAAATGTTCATAAAAGTCTCCTCTAAAAGATTCAGTTTGGTTCCACACATTTCTAGTAACTAAAGTCTCATAATCAACCCCCCCTTTAAAAAGTCAAATTTTTAAATCTTTTCGGTCAAATTTTAGTAAAATGAAGAGTGTTGCGACTCCAACCATGGTATCTTAAATATTAATACGTCAAAATGTGCGCAACAGTCTCCTCTGAAAGATTCAGTTTGGTGCCAGACATTTCTTCTCACCTAAAATGTTCTAATCAACCCCCCTTAAAAATCAATTTTGTGTCTTTTTGATTGTATTTCAAAAAATTGAGGAGAGTTTTGACCCCAACCATGGGATCTTTAATATTAATACATAAAATTGTTCGCAACAGTGTCCTCTACAAGATTTAATTTGGCTCCAGACATTTCTAGTCACCTAAAATGACCTAATCATGCCCCTCCCCCCATTTTTTAAGAATTCAAATTTTTCGGTCTTTTTGGTTGGATTTTAGATATTTGAGGAGTGATACGACCCCAACCATAAGTTCTGTAATTTTAATACATAAAAATGTTCGCATCAGTATCTTCTACAGGATTCTGTTTTGTTCCACACATCTTTAGTTTTTTAAAATGTCCTAATCAGCCCCTTTCCTTTTAAGAATTCTAATTTTTTGTCTTTTCGGTCGGATTTTAAAAAATTGAGAAGAATTCCAACTCCAACCATAGGATCTTAAATATTAATACATGAAAATGTTCGAAAAACTTGCCTATACAAGATTCAGTTTGATTCAAGACATTTCTAGTCCTCTAAAATGTCCTAATAACCCTCCTTTATAAAGTATTAAACTTATGTTTTTTATCGTATTTTAGGAAATTGAAGAGTATAATGAGATTTCAACCATGGGATCTTAAATATTAATACATTAAAATGTTTGCAATAGTCTCCTCTTCAGAAATCAGTTGGTTTCCAGACATTTCTTGACACCTAAATTGTCCTAATCACTACCAGCTATAAAAGTGAATTTTGTGTGTTTTTGTTTGTATTTTAGAAAATTGAGGAGTGTTATGACTCCAACCATGGGATCTTAAATATTAATACGTCAAAATGTGCGCAACAGTCTCCGCTGCAAGATTCAGTTTGGTGCCAGACATTTCTTCTCACCTAAAATGTCCTAATCAATACCCCTTAAAAATCAATTTTGTGCCTTTTTGATTGTATTTTAAAAAATTGAGGAGTGCACCGACTCCAACCATAGGATCTTAAATATTAATACATGAAAATGTTCGCAACAGTTTCCACTAAAATATTCAGTTTGGCTCCAGACATTTCTAGGCACCTAAAATGACCTAATCTCGCCCCTTTTCATTATTTAACCATTTTTGTGATTTTTTGGTTAGATTTTTGAAAATTGAGGAATGCTAGAACTTGAACCATGGGATGTTAAATATTAATAAATCAAAATATTTGCAACAGTGCCCTATACAAGAATCAGTTTTGCCCCAGACATCTCTAGTCTCCTGAAATGTCCTAATCACCCCCCCTTTAAAGATATTAAAATTTCGGTGTTTTTGGTTGGATTTTAAATATTTGAAGAGTGATACGGCTCTAACCATGAAATCTTAAATAATAATACATAATCAATTTTGCAACAGTGTCCTCTATGAGATTCAATTCGACTCCAGACATCTCAAGTGTTCTAAAATGTACTAATCAGCCCCAAACATTTTTTAAAAATTCAAATTATTATTATGTTTTCCGTCGGATTTTAAGAAATCGGAAGTGCATCGACTTCAACCATAGGATCTTAAATATTAATACATCATTGTGTTCGCAACAGTCTCCTCTGCAATATTTAGTTTGGTGCCAGACATTTCTACTCACCTAAAATGTTCTAATCAACACCCTTAAAAATCAATTTTGTGTCTTTTTGATTGTATTTTAAAAAACTGAGGAGTGTTATGATTCAAAGCATGGTATCTTCAATATTAATACATAAAAATGTTCGCAACAGTCTCGTCTAAAATTTAATTTGGCTCCAGACATTTCTAGTCACCTAAAATGACCAAATCACCTCCCCCACTTTTTTAAGAATTCAAATTTTTCGGTCTTTTTGTTTGGATTTTAGATATTTGAGGAGTGTTACGACACCAACAATGCGATCTTTAATATTAATACATCAAAATGTTCGCATCAGTGTCCTCTTCCACATTCAATTTGGTTCCAGACATCTCTTGTCGTCTAAAATGTCCTAATCAGCCCCCTTTCTTTTTTAAGATTTCAAATTTTTGTGTTTTTTGTTCAGATCTTAGAAAATTGAGAAGAGCTAACACTCCAACCATAGGATCTTAAATATTAATACATGAAAATGATCGAAAAAGTCGCCGCTATAAGATTCAATTTGATTCAAGACATTTCTAGGCATCTAAATTGTCCTAATAACCCCCCTACCCCTCTATAAATTATTAAACTTATGTTTTTTATCGTATTTTAGGAAATTGAGGAGTGTTATGATTTCAACCATGGGATCTTAAATATTAATACATCAAAATGTTTGCAATAGTCTCCTCTTCAGAAATCAGTTGGTTTCCAGACATTTCTTTCAACCTAAATTGTCCTAATCACCCCCAGCTATAAAACTGAAGTTTGTGTGTTTTTGTTTGTATTTTAGAAAATTGAGGAGTGTTATGACTCCAACCATGGGATCTTAAATATTACTACATCAAAATGTGCGCAACAGTCTCCGCTGCAAGATTCAGTTTGGTGCCAGACATTTCTAGTAACTAAAATGTCCTAATCAACCAGCCTTTAAAAAGTCAAATTTTAAATCTTTTTCGATTGTAAAATTTTAGAAAAATTGAGGAGTGCACCGACTCCAACCAACTATCTTAAATATTAATACATGAAAATGTTCGCAACAGTTTCCACTACAAGATTCAGTTTGGCTCCAGACATTTCTAGGCACCTAAAATGACCTAATCACGCCCCCTTTCATTTTTTAATAATTTTTGTGGCTTGTTGGTTAGATTTTTGAAAATTGAGGAATGCTAGAACTTTAACCATGGGATTTTAAATATTAATACATCAAAATATTTGCAACAGTGTCCTATACAAGAATCAGTTTTGCCCCAGACATCTCTAGTCTTCTGAAATGTCCTAATCACCCACCCCCCTTTAAAAATATTGAAATTTCGGTCTTTTTGGTTGGATTTTAAATATTTGAAGAGTGATACGGCTCTAACCATGGGATCTTAAATAATAATACATAAAGTTTTTCGCAACAGTGTCCTCTATGAGATTCAATTTGATTCCAGATATCTCAAGTGTTCTAAAATGTACTAATCAGCCCCAACATTTTTTAAAAATTCAAATTATTATTATCTTTTCCGTCGGATTTTAAAAAATCGGAAGTGTTATGACTACAACCATAGGATCTGAAATATTAATACATCATTGTGTTCGCAACAGTCTCCTCTGCAAGATTTAGTTTGGTGCCAGACATTTCTTCTCACCTAAAATGTACTAATCAACCCACTTAAAAATCAATTTTGTGTCTTTTTGATTGTATTTTAAAAAAACTGAGGAGTGTTATGACTCAAAGCATGGTATCTTCAATATTAATACATAAAAATGTTCGCAACAGTCTCGTCTAAAATTTAATTTGGCTCCAGACCTTTCTAGTCACCTAAAATGACCAAATCACCTCCCCCCATTTTTTAAGAATTCAAATTTTTCGGTCTTTTTGTTTGGATTTTAGATATTTGAGGAGTGTTACGACACCAACAATGCGATCTTTAATATTAATACATCAAAATGTTCGCATCAGTGTCCTCTACAAGATTCAATTTGGTTCCAGACATCTCTTGTCGTCTAAAATGTCCTAATCAGCCCCCTTTCTTTTTTAAGATTTCAAATTTTTGTGTTTTTTGTTCAGATCTTAGAAAATTGAGAAGAGCTAACACTCCAACCATAGGATCTTAAATATTAATACATGAAAATGATCGAAAAAGTCGCCGCTATAAGATTCAATTTGATTCAAGACATTTCTAGGCATCTAAATTGTCCTAATACCCCCCTACTTCCTCTATAAATTATTAAACTTATGTTTTTTTATCGTATTTTAGGAAATTGAGGAGTGTTATGATTTCAACCATGGGATCTTAAATATTAATACATCAAAATGTTTGCAATAGTCTCCTCTTCAGAAATCAGTTGGTTTCCAGACATTTCTTGACACCTAAATTGTCCTAATCACCCCCAGCTATAAAAGTGAATTTTGTGTGTTTTTGTTTGTATTTTAGAAAATTGAGGAGTGTTATGACTCCAACCATGGGATCTTAAATATTAATACGTCAAAATGTGCGCAACAGTCTCCGCTGCAAGATTCAGTTTGGTGCCAGACATTTCTTCTCACCTAAAATGTCCTAATCAACGCCTACACACCTTTTTAAAAATCAATTTTTGTGTCTTTTGATCGGATTTTTAGAAAATTGAGGAGTGTTATGACTCCAACCATAGGATCTTAAATATTAATACATGAAAATGTTCGCAACAGTTTCCACTACAAGATTCAGTTTGGCTCCAGACATTTCTAGGCACCTAAAATGACCTAATCACGCCCCTTTTCATTATTTAACCATTTTTGTGTCTTTTTGGTTAGATTTTTGAAAATTGAGGAATGCTAGAACTTAAACCATGGGATGTTAAATATTAATAAATCAAAATATTTGCAACAGTGCCCTATACAAGAATCAGTTTTGCCCCAGACATCTCTAGTCTCCTGAAATGTCCTAATAACACCCCCCTTTAAAGATATTAAAATTTCGGTGTTTTTGGTTGGATTTTAAATATTTGAAGAGTGATACGGCTCTAACCATGGGATCTTAAATAATAATACATAAAGTTTTCGCAACAGTGTCCTCTATGAGATTCAATTCGATTCCAGACATCTCAAGTGTTCTAAAATGTACTAATCAGCCCCCAACATTTTTAAAAATTCAAATTATTATTATCTTTTCCGTCGGATTTTAAAAAATCGGAAGTGCACCGACTTCAACCATAGGATCTTAAATATTAATACATCATTGTGTTCGCAACAGTCTCCTCTGCAAGATTTAGTTTGGTGCCAGACATTTCTTCTCACCTAAAATGTTCTAATCAACCCCCCATAAAAATCAATTTTGTGTCTTTTTGATTGTATTTTAAAACACTGAGGAGTGTTATGACTCAAAGCATGGTATCTTCAATATTAATACATAAAAATGTTCGAAACAGTCTCGTCTAAAATTTAATTTGGCTCCAGACATTTCTAGTCACCTAAAATGACCAAATCACCTCCCCCACGTTTTTAAGAATTCAAATTTTTCGGTCTTTTTGTTTGGATTTTAGATATTTGAGGAGTGTTACGACACCAACAATGCGATATTTAATATTAATACATCAAAATGTTCACATCAGTGTCCTCTTCCACATTCAATCTGGTTCCAGACATCTCTTGTCGTCTAAAATGTCCTAATCAGCCCCCTTTCTTTTTTAAGATTTCAAATTTTTGTGTTTTTTGTTCAGATCTTAGAAAATTGAGAAGAGCTAACACTCCAACCATAGGATCTTAAATATTAATACATGAAAATGATCGAAAAAGTCGCCGCTATAAGATTCAATTTGATTCAAGACATTTCTAGGCATCTAAATTGTCCTAATAACACCCTACCCCCTCTATAAATTATTAAACTTATGTTTTTTATCGTATTTTAGGAAATTGAGGAGTGTTATGATTTCAACCATGGGATCTTAAATATTAATACATCAAAATGTTTGCAATAGTCTCCTCTTCAGAAATCAGTTGGTTTCCAGACATTTCTTGACACCTCAAATGTCCTAATCAACCCCCAATATAAAAGTGAATTTTGTGTGTTTTTGTTTGTATTTTAGAAAATTGAGGAGTGTTATGACTCCAACCATGGGATCTTAAATATTAATACATGAAAATGTTCGCAACAGTCTCCTCTGCAAGATTCAGTTTGGTGCCAGACTTTTCTTCTCAACTAAAATGTCCTAATCAACCCACTTAAAAATCAATTTTGTGCCTTTTTGATTGTATTTTAAAAAATTGAGGAGTGCACCGACTCCAACCATAGGATCTTAAATATTAATACATGAAAATGATCAACAAAGTCGCCGCTATAAGATTCAATTTGATTCAAGACATTTCTAGGCATCTAAATTGTCCTAATAACCCCCTACCCCCTCTATAAATTATTAAACTTATGTTTTTTATCGTTTTTTAGGAAATTGTGGAGTGTTATGATTTCTTTCATGGGATCTTAAATATATATTAATACATTAAAATGTTTGCAATAGTCTCCTCTTCAGAACACAGTTGTTTCCTAGATGTTTCTTGACACCTAAAATGTCCTAATCACACCCCACTTTAAAAGTGAATTTTGTGTGTTTTTGTTTGTATTTTAGAACATTGAGGAATGTTATGACTCCAACCATGGGATCTTAAATATTACTACATCAAAATGTTCATAAAAGTCTCCTCTAAATGATTCAGTTTGGTTCCACACATTTCTAGTAACTAAAGTCTCATAATCAACCCCCCCACCTTTAAAAAGTCAAATTTTTAAATCTTTTCGGTCAAATTTTAGAAAAATGAGGAGTGTTGCGACTCCAACCATGGGATCTTAAATATTAATACGTCAAAATATGCGCAACAGTCTCCTCTACAAGATTCAATTTGGTGCCTGACATTTCTAGTCACCTAAAATGACCTAATCACCTTCCCCCTATTGTAATAATTCAAATTTTTCGGTCTTTTTGATTGGATTTTTGATATTTGGGGAGTGTTACGAATTTAACCATGGGTTCTTTAAAATTAATACATCAAAATGTTCTCATCAATGTCCTCTAAGAGATTCAATTTGGTTCCAGACATCTGTAGTGTTCTAAAATGTCCTAATCAGCCCCCTTTCTTTTTTAAGAATTCAAATTTTTGTGTCTTTTTGAACGGATTTTAGAAAATTCAGAAGAGCTACTACTCCAACCATAGGATCTTAAATATCAATGCATGAAAATGTTCGAAAAAGTCGCCTCTACAAGATTCAGTTTGATTCAAGACATTTCTAGCCCTTTAAAATGTCCTCATAACCACCACCCCCCCTCAATATTGCATTAAACATATGTTTGTTATCGTATGTTAGGAAATTGTGGAGTGTTATGATTTTATCCATGAGATCTTAAATATATATTAATACATTAAAATGTTTGCAATAGTCTCCTCTTCAGAACACAGTTGGCTTCCAGACATTTCTTGACACCTAAAATATCCTAATCACCCCCCACTTTAAAAGTGAATTTTGTGTGTTTTTGTTTGTATTTTAGAAAATTGAGGAATGTTATGACTCCAACCATGGGATCTTAAATATTACTACATCAAAATGTTCATAAAAGTCTCCTCTAAAAGATTCAGTTTGGTTCCACACATTTCTAGTAACTAAAGTCTCATAATAAACCCCCTCCTTTAAAAAGTCAAATTTTTAAATCTTTTCGGTCAAATTTTAGTAAAATGAAGAGTGTTGCGACTCCAACCATGGTATCTTAAATATTAATACGTCAAAATGTGCGCAACAGTCTCCTCTGAAAGATTCAGTTTGGTGCCAGACATTTCTTCTCACCTAAAATGTCCTAATCAACCCCTCTTAAAAATCAATTTTGTGTCTTTTTGATTGTATTTCAAAAAATTGAGGAGAGTTTTGACCCCAACCATGGGATCTTTAATATTAATACATAAAATTGTTCGCAACAGTGTCCTCTACAAGATTTAATTTGGCTCCAGACATTTCTAGTCACCTAAAATGACCTAGTCACGTCCCCCAATTTTTTAAGAATTCAAATTTTTCGGTCGTTTTGGTTGGATTTTACATATTTGAGGAGTGTTACGATCCTAACCATGCGATCTTTAATTTTAATACATCAAAGTGTTCGCATCAGTATCCTCTACAAGATTCAATTTGGTTCCAGACATCTATAGTGTTTTAAAATGTCCTAATGAGCCCCCTTTCCTTTTTTAAGAATTCAAATTTTTTGTCTTTTCGGTCGGATTTTAAAAAATTGAGAAGAATTCCAACTCCAACCATAGGATCTTAAATATTAATACATGAAAATGTTCGATAAAGTCGCCTCTATGAGATTCAGTTTGATTCAAGACATTTCTAGTCCTCTAAAATGTCCTAATAACCCCCTACCCCCTCTATATATTATTAAACTTATGTTTTTTTATCGTATTTTAGAAAATTGAAGAGTATTATGAGATTTCAACCATGGGATCTTAAATATTATTACATCAAAATGTTTGCAATAGTCTCTTCTTCAGAATTCAGTTTGGTTCCAGATATTTCTTGACACCTAAAATGTCCTAATCAACCCCACTATAAAAGTGAATTTTGTGTCTTTTTGATTGTCTTTTAGAAAATTGAAGAGTGTTATGACTCCAACCATGGGATCTTAAATATTAGTACATCAAAATGTTCATAAAAGTCTCCTCTAAAAGATTCAGTTTGGTTCCAGACATTTCTAGTAACTTAAGTCTCATAATCAACCCCCACCCTTTAAAAAGTCAAATTTTTAAATCATTTCGGTCAAATTTTAGAAATATGAGGAGTGTTGCGACTCCAACCATGGTATCTTAAATATTAATACGTCAAAATGTGCGCATCAGTCTCCAAAACAAGATTGGCTTGGTGCTTGACATTTCTGGACACCTAAAATGTCCTGATCTCCCCCTTATAAAAATAAATTTTGTGTAATTTTGATTGTATTTGAAAAAATTGAGGAGTGTTAACATTTCAACCATGGGGTCTTAAATACTAATACATCAATATGTTCGCAAATGTATCCTCTACCAGAAATATTTTGGTCACAGACATCTCTAGTCTCCTAAAATTTCCTATACAACCCCCCCTTTTAAAGAATCCAAATTCTTCGGTCTTTTTGGTTGGATTTTAGATAATTGATAAGGTATACACCTCTAACCATGGGATCTTAATTATTAATACATCAAAATATTCGCAACAGTGTCTTCTATAAGACACAATTTGGTTCTAGACGTATCTAGTGTTCTAAAATGTCCTAATCAGCGCCTACACACCTTCTTTAAGAATTCTAATTTTTGTGTCTTTTTGATCGGATTTTAGAAATTTGAGGAGTGCACCGGCTCCAACCATAGGATCTTAAATATTAATACATGAAAATGTTCGCAACAGTTTCCACTACAAGATTCAGTTTGGCTCCAGACATTTCTAGTCACCTAAAATGACCTAATCACCTCCCCCCCTTTTTTAAGAATTCAAATTTTTCGGTCTTTTTGTTTGGATTTTAGATATTTGAGGAGTGTTACGACACCAACAATGCGATCTTTAATATTAATACATCAAAATGTTCGCATCAGTGTCCTCTTCCACATTCAATTTGGTTCCAGACATCTCTTGTCGTCTAAAATGTCCTAATCAGCCCCCTTTCTTTTTTAAGATTTCAAATTTTTGTGTTTTTTGTTCAGATCTTAGAAAATTGAGAAGAGCTAACACTCCAACCATAGGATCTTAAATATTAATGCATGAAAATGTTCGAAAAACTGGCCTATACAAGATTCAATTTGATTCAAGACATTTCTAGGCATCTAAATTGTCCTAATAACCCCCTACCCCCTCTATAAATTATTAAACTTATGTTTTTTATCGTTTTTTAGGAAATTGTGGAGTGTTATGATTTCTTTCATGGGATCTTAAATATATATTAATACATTAAAATGTTTGCAATAGTCTCCTCTTCAGAACACAGTTGGCTTCCAGACATTTCTTGACACCTAAAATATCCTAATCACACCCCACTTTAAAAGTGAATTTTGTGTGTTTTTGTTTGTATTTTAGAACATTGAGGAATGTTATGACTCCAACCATGGGATCTTAAATATTACTACATCAAAATGTTCATAAAAGTCTCCTCTAAAAGATTCAGTTTGGTTCCACACATTTCTAGTAACTAAAGTCTCATAATAAACCCCCCTCCTTTAAAAAGTCAAATTTTTAAATCTTTTCGGTCAAATTTTAGTAAAATGAAGAGTGTTGCGACTCCAACCATGGTATCTTAAATATTAATACGCCAAAATGTGCGCAACAGTCTCCTCTGAAAGATTCAGTTTGGTGCCAGACATTTCTTCTCACCTAAAATGTCCTAATCAATCCCTCATAAAAATCAATTTTGTGTCTTTTTGAATAAATTTCAAAAAATTGAGGAGAGTTTTGACCCCAACCATGGGATCTATAATATTAATACATAAAATTGTTCGCAACAGTGTCCTCTAAAAGATTTAATTGGGCTCTACACATTTCTAGTTACCTAAAATGACCTAGTCACGTCCCCCCATTTTTTAAGAATTAAAATTTTTCTGTCGTTTTGGTTGGATTTTAGATATTTCAGGAGTGTTACGATCCCAACCATGCAATCTTTAATTTTAATACATCAAAGTGTTCGCATCAGCATCCTCTACAGGATTCAATTTGGATCCAGACATCTATAGTGTTTTAAAATGTCCTAATGAGCCCCCTTTCCTTTTTTAAGAATTCAAATTTTTTGTCTTTTCGGTCGGATTTTAAAAAATTGAGAAGAATTCCAACTACAACCATAGGATCTTAATTATTAATATATGAAAATGTTCGATAAAGTCGCCTCTATAAGATTCAGTTTGATTCAAGACATTTCTAGTCCTCTAAAATGTCATAATACCACCCCTTTATAAAGTATTAAACTTTTGTTTTTTTATCGTATTTTAGAAAATTGAGGAGTGTTATAACTCCAACCATGGGATCTTAAATATTAATACATCAAAATGTTTGCAATAGTGTCCTCTTTAGAATTCAGTTTAGATCCAGATATTTCTTGACAACTAAAATGTAATAATCAACCCCACTATAAAAGTGAATTTTGTGTCTTTTTGATTGTCTTTTAGAAAATTGAAGAGTGTTATGACTCCAACCATGGGATCTTAAATATTAATACATCAAAATGTTCATAAAAGTCTCCTGTAAAAGATTCAGTTTGTTTCCACACATTTCTAGTATTTAAAGTCTCCTAATCAACCCCCCACCCTTTAAAAAGTCAAAATTTTAAATCATTTCGGTCAAATTTTAGAAAAATGAGGAGTGTTGCGACTCCAACCATGGTATCTTAAATATTAATACGTCAAAATGTGCGCATCAGTCTCCAAAACAAGATTCAGTTTGGTGCTTGACATTTCTGGACACCTAAAATCTCCTGATCTCCCCCTTATAAAAATAAATTTTGTGTAAATTTGATTGTATTTGAAAAATTGAGGAGTGTTAACATTTCAACCATGGGGTCTTAAATACTAATACATCAATATGTTCGCAAATGTATCCTCTACCAGAAATATTTTGGTCACAGACATCTCTAGTCTCCTAAAATTTCCTATACACCCCCCTTTTAAGAATCCAAATTCTTCGTTCTTTTTGGTTCAATTTTATATAATTGATAAGTTATACACCTCTAACCATGGGATCTTAATTATTAATACATCAAAATATTCGCAACAGTGTCTTCTATAAGACACAATTTGGTTCTAGACGTATCTAGTGTTCTAAAATGTCCTAATCAGCGCCTACACACCTTTTTTAAGAATTCTAATTTTTGTGTCTTTTTGATCGGATTTTAGAAATTTGAGGAGTGCAACGGATCCAACCATAGGATCTTAAATATTAATACATGAAAATGTTCGCAACAGTTTCCACTACAAGATTCAGTTTGGCTCCAGACATTTCTAGGCACCTAAAATGACCTAATCACATCCCCCCCTTTTTTAAGAATTCAAATTTTTCGGTCTTTTTGTTTGGATTTTAGATATTTGAGGAGTGTTACGACACCAACAATGCGATCTTTAATATTAATACATCAAAATGTTCGCATCAGTGTCCTCTTCCACATTCAATTTGGTTCCAGACATCTCTTGTCGTCTAAAATGTCCTAATCAGCCCCATTTCTTTTTTAAGATTTCAAATTTTTGTGTTTTTTTTCAGATCTTAGAAAATTGAGAAGAGCTAACACTCCTACCATAGGATCTTAAATATTAATACATGAAAATGATCGAAAAAGTCGCCGCTATAAGATTCAATTTGATTCAAGACATTTCTAGGCATCTAAATTGTCCTAATAACCCCCACCCCCTCTATAAATTATTAAACTTATGTTTTTATCGTTTTTTAGGAAATTGTGGAGTGTTATGATTTCTTTCATGGGATCTTAAATATATATTAATACATTAAAATGTTTGCAATAGTCTCCTCTTCAGAACACAGTTGGCTTCCAGACATTTCTTGACACCTGAAATATCCTAATCACCCCCCACTATAAAAGTGAATTTTGTGTGTTTTTGTTTGTATTTTAGAAAATTGAGGAATGTTATGACTCCAACCATGGGATCTTAAATATTACTACATCAAAATGTTCATAAAAGTCTCCTCTAAAAGATTCAGTTTGGTTCCACACATTTCTAGTAACTAAAGTCTCATAATAAACCCCCCTCCTTTAAAAAGTAAAATTTTTAAATCTTTTCGGTCAAATTTTAGTAAAATGAAGAGTGTTGCGACTCCAAACATGGTATCTTAAATATTAATACGCCAAAATGTGCGCAACAGTCTCCTCTGAAAGATTCAGTTTGGTGCCAGATTTTTATTCTCACCTAAAATGTCCTAATCAATCCTCATAAAAATCAATTTTGTGTCTTTTTGATTAAATTTCAAAAAATTGAGGAGAGTTTTGACCCCAACCATGGGATCTATAATATTAATGCATAAAATTGTTCGCAACAGTGTCCTCTAAAAGATTTAATTTGGCTCTAAACATTTCTAGACACCTAAAATGACCTAGTCACGTCCCCCATTTTTTAAGAATTAAAATTTTTCTGTCGTTTTGGTTGGATTTTAGATATTTCAGGAGTGTTACGATCCCAACCATACGATCTGTAATTTGAATACATCAAAGTGTTCGCATCAGTATCCTCTACAATATTCAATTTGGTTCCAGACATCTATAGTGTTTTAAAATGTCCTAATTAGCCCCCTTTCCTTTTTTAAGAATTCAAATTTTTTCTCTTTTCGGTCGGATTTTAAAAAATTGAGAAGAATTCCAACTACAATTATAGGATCTTAATTATTAATATATGAAAATGTTCGATAAAGTCGCCTCTATAAGATTCAGTTTGATTCAAGACATTTCTAGTCCTCTAAAATGTCCTAATACCCCCTCCTTTATAAAGTATTAAACTTATGTTTTTTTATCGTATTTTAGAAAATTGTAGAGTATTATGAGATTTCAACCATGGGATCTTAAATATTATTACATCAAAATGTTCGCAATAGTCTCTTCTTCAGAATTTAGTTTGGTTCCAGACATTTCTTGACACCTAAAATGTCCTATTCAACCCCCACTATAAAAGTAAATTTTGTGTGTTTTTGATTGTATTTTAGAAAATTGAGGAGTGTTATGACTCCAACCATGGGATCTTAAATATTAGTACATGAAAATGTTCATAAAAGTTTCTTCTAAAAGATTCAGTTTGGTTCCACACATTTCTAGCAACTAAAGTCTCATAATCAACTCCCAACTCCTTAAAAAGTCAAATTTTTAAATCATTTCGGTCAAATTTTAGAAAAATGAGGAGTGTTGCGACTCCAACCATGGTATCTTAAATATTAATACGTCAAAATGTGCGCATCAGTCTCCAAAACAAGATTCGGCTTGGTGCTTGACATTTCTGGACACCTAAAATGCCTGATCTTCCCCTTATAAAAATAAATTTTGTGTAATTTTGATTGTATTTGAAAAAATTGAGGAGTGTTAACATTTCAACCATGGGGTCTTAAATACTAATACATCAATATGTTCGCAAATGTATCCTCTACCAGAAATATTTTGGTCACAGACATCTCTAGTCTCCTAAAATTTCCTATACACCCCCCCTTTTAAGAATCCAAATTCTTCGTTCTTTTTGGTTCAATTTTATATAATTGATAAGGTATACACCTCTAACCATGGGATCTTAATTATTAATACATCAAAATATTCGCAACAGTGTCTTATATAAGACACAATTTGGTTCTAGACGTATCTAGTGTTCTAAAATGTCCTAATCAGCGCCTACACACCTTCTTTAAGAATTCTAATTTTTGTGTCTTTTTGATCGGATTTTAGAAATTTCAGGAGTGCACCGGCTCCAACCATAGGATCTTAAATATTAATACATGAAAATGATCGCAACAGTTTCCACTACAAGATTGAGTTTGGCTCCAGACATTTCTAGTCACCTAAAATGACATAATCACCTCCCTCCCTTTTTTTAAGAATTCAAATTTTTCGGTCTTTTTGTTTGGATTTTAGATATTTGAGGAGTGTTACGAAACCAACAATGCGATCTTAAATATTAATACATCAAAATGTTCGCATCAGTGTCCTCTTCCACATTCAATTTGGTTCCAGACATCTCTTGTCGTCTAAAATGTCCTAATCAGCCCCCTTTCTTTTTTAAGTTTTCAAATTTTTGTGTTTTTTGTTCAGATCTTAGAAAATTGAGAAGAGCTAACACTCCAACCATAGGATCTTAAATATTAATACATGAAAATGATCGAAAAAGTCGCCTCTATAAGATTCAGTTTGATTCAAGACATTTCTAGCCCTCTAAAATGTCCTAATAACCCCCCCCCTCTATAAATTATTAAACATATGTTTTTTTATCGTATTTTAGGAAATTGTGGAGTGTTATGATTTTTTTCATGGGATCTTAAATATATATTAATAAATTAAAATGTTTGCAATAGTCTCCTCTTCAGAACACAGTTGGCTTCCAGACATTTCTTGACACCTAAAATATCCTAATCAACCCCCACTATAAAATTGAAATTTTTGTGTTTTTGTTTGTATTTTAGAAAATTGAGGAATGTTATGACTCCAACCATGGGATCTTAAATATTACTACATCAAAATGTTCATAAAAGTCTCCTCTAAAAGATTCAGTTTGGTTCCACACATTTCTAGTAACTAAAGTCTCATAATAAACCCCCCTCCTTTAAAAAGTCAAATTTTTAAATCTTTTCGGTCAAATTTTAGTAAAATGAAGAGTGTTGCGACTCCAACCATGGTATCTTAAATATTAATACGTCAAAATGTGCGCAACAGTCTCCTCTGAAAGATTCAGTTTGGTGCCAGATTTTTCTTCTCACCTAAAATGTCCTAATCAACCCCTCTTAAAAATCAATTTTGTGTCTTTTTGATTGTATTTCAAAAAATTGAGGTAAGTTTTGACCCCAACCATGGGATCTTTAATATTAATACATAAAATTGTTCGCAACAGTGTCCTCTACAAGATTTAATTTGGCTCCAGACATTTCTAGTCACCTAAAATGACCTAGTCACGTCCCCCCATTTTTTAAGAATTCAAATTTTTCGGTCGTTTTGGTTGGATTTTAGATATTTGAGGAGTGTTACGATCCTAACCATGCGATCTTTAATTTTAACACATCAAAGTGTTAGCATCAGTATCCTCTACAAGATTCAATTTGGTTCCAGACATCTATAGTGTTTTAAAATGTCCTAATGAGCCCCCTTTCCTTTTTTAAGAATTCAAATTTTTTGTCTTTTCGGTCGGATTTTAAAAAATTGAGAAGAATTCCAACTCCAACCATAGGATCTTAAATATTAATACATGAAAATGTTCGATAAAGTCGCCTCTATAAGATTCAGTTTGATTCAAGACATTTCTAGTCCTCTAAAATGTCCTAATAAAACCCCTCCCCGACAAAGTATTAAACTTTTGTTTTTTTATCGTATTTTAGAAAATTGAAGAGTATTATGAGATTTCAACCATGGGATCTTAAATATTATTACATCAAAATGTTTGCAATAGTCTCTTCTTCAGAATTCAGTTTGGTTCCAGATATTTCTTGACACCTAAAATGTCCTAATCAACCCCAGCTATAAAAGTGAATTTTGTGTCTTTTTGATTGTCTTTTAGAAAATTGAAGAGTGTTATGACTCCAACCATGGGATCTTAAATATTAATACATCAAAATGTTCATAAAAGTCTCCTGTAAAAGATTCAGTTTGTTTCCACACATTTCTAGTAACTTAAGTCTCATAATCAACCCTCCACCCTTTAAAAAGTCAAAATTTTAAATCATTTCGGTCAAATTTTAGAAATATGAGGAGTGTTGCGACTCCAACCATGGTATCTTAAATATTAATACGTCAAAATGTGCGCATCAGTCTCCAAAACAAGATTGGCTTGGTGCTTGACATTTCTGGACACCTAAAATCTCCTGATCTCCCCCTTATAAAAATAAATTTTGTGTAAATTTGATTGTATTTGAAAAATTGAGGAGTGTTAACATTTCAACCATGGGGTCTTAAATACTAATACATCAATATGTTCGCAAATGTATCCTCTACCAGAAATATTTTGGTCACAGACATCTCTAGTCTCCTAAAATTTCCTATACACCCCCCCCCTTTTAAGAATCCAAATTCTTCGTTCTTTTTGGTTCAATTTTAGATAATTGATAAGTTATACACCTCTAACCATTGGATCTTAATTATTAATACATCAAAATATTCGCAACAGTGTCTTCTATAAGACACAATTTAGTTCTAGACGTATCTAGTGTTCTAAAATGTCCTAATCAGCCCCTACACACCTTTTTTAAGAATTCCAATTTTTGTGTCTTTTTGATCGGATTTTAGAAATTTGAGGGATTACACCGGCTCCAAACATAGGATCTTAAATATTAATACATGAAAATGTTCGCAACAGTTTCCACTACAAGATTCAGTTTGGCTCCAGACATTTCTAGTCATCTAAAATGACCTAATCAAGTGCCCTTTTTTTTAAGAATTCAAATTTTCGGTCTTTTTGTTTGATTTTAGATATTTGAGGAGTGTTACGACACCAACAATGCGATCTTTAATATTAATACATCAAAATGTTCGCATCAGTGTCCTCTTCCACATTCAATTTGGTTCCAGACATCTCTTGTCGTCTAAAATGTCCTAATCAGCCCCCTTTCTTTTTTAAGATTTCAAATTTTTGTGTTTTTTTTCAGATCTTAGAAAATTGAGAAGAGCTAACACTCCAACCATAGGATCTTAAATATTAATACATGAAAATGATCGAAAAAGTCGCGGCTATAAGATTCAATTTGATTCAAGACATTTCTAGGCATCTAAATTGTCCTAATAACCTCCTACCCCCTCTATAAATTATTAAACTTATGTTTTTTATCGTATTTTAGGAAATTGAGGAGTGTTATAATTTTTTACATGCGATCTTAAATACATTAATACATTAATATGTTTGCAATAGTCTCCTCTTCAAAACACAGTTGGCTTCCAGACATTTCTTGACACCTAAAATATCCTAATCACCCCCCACTTTAAAAGTGAATTTTGTGTGTTTTTGTTTGTATTTTAGAAAATTGAGGAATGTTATGACTCCAACCATGGGATCTTAAATATTACTACATCAAAATGTTCATAAAAGTCTCCTCTAAAAGATTCAGTTTGGTTCCACACATTTCTAGTAACTTAAGTCTCATAATATACCACTCTCCTTTAAAAAGTCAAATTTTTAAATCTTTTCGGTCAAATTTTAGTAAAATGAAGAGTGTTGTGACTCCAACCATGGTATCTTAAATATTAATACGCCAAAATGTGCGCAACAGTCTCCTCTGAAAGATTCAGTTTGGTACCAGATTTTTCTTCTCACCTAAAATGTCCTAATCAACCCCTCTTTAAAATCAATTTTGTGTCTTTTTGATTGTATTTCCAAAAATTGAGATGAGTTTTGACCCCAACCATGGGATCTATAATATTAATACATAAAATTTTTCGCAACAGTGTCCTCTAAAAGATTTAATTTGGCTCTACACATTTCTAGTCACCTAAAATGACCTAGTCACGTCCCCCATTTTTTAAGAATTCAAATTTTTCGGTGTTTTTGTTTGGATTTTAGATATTTGAGGAGTGTTACGATCCTAACCATGCGATCTTTAATTTTAATACATCAAAGTGTTCGCCTCAGTATCCTCTACAAGATTCAATTTGGTTCCAGACATCTATAGTTAAATAAAATGTCCTAATCAGCCCACATTCCTTTTTTAAGAATTCAAATTTTTTGTCTTTTCGGTCGGATTTTAAAAAATTGAGAAGAATTCCAACTCCAACCATAGGATCTTAAATATTAATACATGAAAATGTTCGATAAAGTCGCCTCTATAAGATTCAGTTTATTCAAGACATTTCTAGTCCTCTAAAATGTCCTAATAAACCCCCTCCTCGATAAAGTATTAAACTTATGTTTTTATCGTATTTTAGGAAATTGAGGAGTGTTATGATTTCAACCATGGGATCTTAACTATTAATACATCAAAATGTTTGCAATAGTCTCTTCTTCAGAATTCAGTTAGGTACCAGACATTTCTTGCCACCTAAAATGTCCTAATCAACCCCCACTCTGAAAGTGAATTTTGTGATTTTGATTGTATTTTATAGAAAATTGAGGAGATGTTATGACTCCAACCATGGGATCTTAAAAATTAATATATCAACATGTTCATAAAAGTATCATCCAAAATATTCAGTTTGGTTCCACACATTTCTAGTAACTAAAGTCTCATAATCAACTCCACCCTTTAAAAAGTCAAAATTTTAAATCATTTCGGTCAAATTTTAGAAAAATGAGGAGTGTTGCGACTCCAACCATGGGATCTTAAATTATTATACGTCATAATGTGAGCATCTGTCTCCATAATAAGATTCAGTTTGGTGCTTGACATTTCTGGACACCTAAAATGTCTGATCTCCCCCTTATAAAAATAAATTTTGTGTAATTTTGATTGTATTTGAAAAAAATTGAGGAGTGTTAACAAATCAACCATGCGTTCTTAAATAATAATACATCAATATGTTCGCAATAGTGTCCTCTACCACAAAAAATTTGGTATCAGACATCTCTAGTCTCCTAAAATTTCCTATACAACCCCCCTTTTAAGAATTCAAATTCTTCGGTCTTTTTGGTTGGATTTTAGATAATTTATAAGTGTATACACTCTAAACATTGGATCTTAATTATTAATTCATCAAAATATTCGCAACAGTGTCTTCTATAAGACACAATTTGGTTCTAGACATATCTAGTGTTCTAAAATGTCCTAATCAGCGCCTACACACCTTTTAAGAATTCTAATATTTGTGTCTTTTTGATCGGATTTTAGAAATTTGAGGAGTGCACCGACTCCAACCATAGGATCTTAAATATTAATACATGAAAATGTTCGCAACAGTTTCCACTACAAGATTCAGTTTGGCTCCAGACATTTCTAGGCACCTAAAATGACCTAATCACCTCCCCCCCTTTTTTAAGAATTCAAATTTTTCGGTCTTTTTGTTTGGATTTTAGATATTTGAGGAGTGTTACGACACCAACAATGCGATCTTTAATATTAATACATCAAAATGTTCGCATCAGTGTCCTCTTCCACATTCAATTTGGTTCCAGACATCTCTTGTCGTCTAAAATGTCCTAATCAGCCCCCTTTCTTTTTTAAGATTTCAAATTTTTGTGTTTTTTGTTCAGATCTTAGAAAATTGAGAAGAGCTAACACTCCAACCATAGGATCTTAAATATTAATGCATGAAAATGCTCGAAAAAGTCGCCTCCACAAGATTCAGTTTGAATCAAGACATTTCTAGCCCTGTAAAATGTCCTTATAACCCCCCTCAATAAAGTTATTAAACTTATGTTTTTTATCGTATTTTAGGAAATTGTGGAGTGTTATGATTTCTTTCATGGGATCTTAAATATATATTAATACATTAAAATGTTTGCAATAGTCTCCTCTTCAGAACACAGTTGGCTTCCAGACATTTCTTGACACCTAAAATATCCTAATCACCCCCCACTATAAAAGTGAATTTTGTGTGTTTTTGTTTGTATTTTAGAAAATTGAGGAATGTTATGACTCCAACCATGGGATCTTAAATATTACTACATCAAAATGTTCATAAAAGTCTCCTCTAAAAGATTCAGTTTGTTTCCACACATTTCTAGTAACTAAAGTCTCATAATAAACCACCCTCCTTTAAAAAGTCAAATTTTTAAATCTTTTCGGTCAAATTTTAGTAAAATGAAGAGTGTTGTGACTCCAACCATGGTATCTTAAATATTAATACGCCAAAATGTGCGCAACAGTCTCCTCTGAAAGATTCAGTTTGGTGCCAGATTTTTCTTCTCACCTAAAATGTCCTAATCAATCCCTCTTAAAAATCAATTTTGTGTCTTTTTGATTGTATTTCAAAAAATTGAGGTAAGTTATGACCCCAACCATGGGATCTTTAATATTAATACATAAAATTGTTCGCAACAGTGTCCTCTAAAAGATTTAGTTTGGCTTCACACATTTCTAGTCACCTAAAATGACGTAGTCACGTCCCCCCATTTTTTAAGAATTCAAATTTTTCGGTCGTTTTGGTTGGATTTTAGATATTTGAGGAGTGATACGACCCAAACCATGCGATCTTTCATTTTAATACATCAAAGTGTTCGCATCAGTATCCTCTACAAGATTCAATTTGGTTCCAGACATCTATAGTGTTTTAAAATGTCCTAATGAGCCCCTTTTCCTTTTTTAGAATTCAAATTTTTTTCTTTTCGGTCGGATTTTAAAAAATTGAGAAGAATTCCAACTCCAACCATAGGATCTTAAATATTAATACATGAAAATGTTCGATAAAGTCGCCTCTATAAGATTCAGTTTGATTCAAGACATTTCTAGTCCTCTAAAATGTCCTAAGACCCCCCCCTTTATAAAGTATTAAACTTTTGTTTTTTTTTATCGTATTTTAGGAAATTGAAGAGCATTATGAGATTTCAACCATGGGATCTTAAATATTATTACATCAAAATGTTTGCAATAGTCTCTTCTTCAGAATTCAGTTTGGTTCCAGATATTTCTTGACACCTAAAATGTCCTAATCCCCCCCACTATTAAAGTGAATTTTGTGTCTTTTTGATTGTATTTTAGAAAATTGAGGAGTGTTATGACTCCAACCATGGGATCTTAAATATTAGTATATCAAAATGTTTATAAAAGTATCCTCTAAAAGATTCAGTTTGGTTTCACACATTTTAAGTAACTAAAGTCTCACAATCAACCCCCCCCCTTTAAAATGTCAAAATTTTTAATCTTTTCGGTCAAATTTTAGAAAAATGAGGAGTGTTGCGACTCCAACCATGGTATCTTAAATATTAATACGTCAAAATGTGCGCATCAGTCTCCAAAACAAGATTCGGCTTGGTGCTTGACATTTCTGGACACCTAAAATGTACTGATCTCCCGCTTATAAAAATATATTTGGTGTAATTTTGATTGTATTTGAAAAAATTGAGGAGTGTTAACATTTCAAACATGGGATCTTAAATACTAAAACATCAATATATTCGCAAATGTATCCTCTACCAGAAATATTTTGGTCACAGACATCTCTAGTCTCCTAAAATTTCCTGTACAAACCCACATTTTAAAGAACCCAAATTCTTCGGTCTTTTTGGTTGGATTTTACATAATTGATAAGGTATACACCTCTAACCATGGGATCTTAATTATTAATACATCAAAATATTCGCAACAGTGTCTTCTATAAGACACAATTTGGTTCTAGACGTATCTAGTGTTCTAAAATGTCCTAATCAGCGCCTACACACCTTGTTTAAGAATTCTAATTTTGTGTCTTTTTGATCGGATTTTAGAAATTTGAGGGATTACACCGGCTCCAACCATACGATCTTAAATATTAATACATGAAAATGTTCGCAACAGTTTCCACTACAAGATTCAGTTTGGCTCCAGACATTTCTAGGCACCTAAAATGACCTAATCACCTCCCCCTCTTTTTTAAGAATTCAAATTTTTCGGTCTTTTTGTTTGGATTTTAGATATTTGAGGAGTGTTACGACACCAACAATGCGATCTTTAATATTAATACATCAAAACGTTCGCATCAGTGTCCTCTTCCACATTCAATTTGGTTCCAGACATCTCTTGTCGTCTAAAATGTCCTAATCAGCCCCCTTTCTTTTTTAAGATTTCAAATTTTTGTGTTTTTTGTTCAGATCTTAGAAAATTGAGAAGAGCTAACACTCCAACCATAGGATCTTAAATATTAATGCATGAAAATGCTCGAAAAAGTCGCCTCTACAAGATTCAGTTTGATTTGACATTTCTAGCCCTTTAAAATGTCCTTATAACCCCCCTCAATAAAGTATTAAACATATGTTTTTTTATCGTATTTTAGGAAATTGTGGAGTGTTATGATTTTTTTCATGGGATCTTAAATATATATTAATAAATTAAAATGTTTGCAATAGTCTCCTCTTCAGAACACAGTTGGCTTCCAGACATTTCTTGACACCTAAAATATCCTAATCACCCCCCACTATAAAATTGAATTTTGTGTGTTTTTGTTTGTATTTTAGAAAATTGAGGAATGTTATGACTCCAACCATGGGATCTTAAATATTACTACATCAAATAGTTCATAAAAGTCTCCTCTAAAAGATTCAGTTTGTTTCCACACATTTCTAGTAACTAAAGTCTCATAATAAACCACCCTCCTTTAAAAAGTCAAATTTTTAAATCTTTTCGGTCAAATTTTAGTAAAATGAAGAGTGTTGTGACTCCAACCATGGTATCTTAAATATTAATACGCCAAAATGTGCGCAACAGTCTCCTCTGAAAGATTCAGTTTGGTGCCAGATTTTTCTTCTCACCTAAAATGTCCTAATCAAACCCTCTTAAAAATCAATTTTGTGTCTTTTTGATTGTATTTCAAATAATTGAGGTAAGTTTTGACCCCAACCATGGGATCTTTAATATTAATACATAAAATTGTTCGCAACAGTGTCCTCTAAAAAATTTAATTTTGCTCCACACATTTCTAGTCACCTAAACTGACCTAGTCACGTCCCCCATTTTTTAAGAATTCAAATTTTTCGGTCGTTTTGGTTGGATTTTAGATATTTGAGGAGTGTTACGATCCTAACCATGCGATCTTTAATTTTAACACATCAAAGTGTTAGCATCAGTATCCTCTACAAGATTCAATTTGGTTCCAGACATCTATAGTGTTTTAAAATGTCCTAATGAGCCCCCTTTCCTTTTTTAACAATTAAAATTTTTGTCTTTTCGGTCGGATTTTAAAAATTGAGAAGAATTCCAACTACAACCATAGGATCTTAATTATTAATATATGAAAATGTTCGATAAAGTCGCCTCTATAAGATTCAGTTTGATTCAAGACATTTCTAGTCCTCTAAAATGTCATAATACCCCCTTTATAAATTATTAAACTTATGTTTTTTTTATCGTATTTTAGAAATTTGAAGAGTATTATGAGATTTCAACCATGGGATCTTAAATAATATTACATCAAAATGTTTGCAATAGTCTCTTCTTCAGAATACTATTTGGTTCCAGATATTTCTTAACACCTAAAATGTCCTAATACCCCCCACTATTAAAGTGAATTTTGTGTCTTTTTGATTGTTTTTCTAGAAAATTGAGGAGTTTTATGACTCCAACCATGGGATCTTAAATATTAATATATCAAAATGTTCATAAATGTCTCCTCTAAAAGATTCAGTTTGGTTCCAGACATTTCTAGTAACTTAAGTCTCATAATCAACCCCCACCATTTAAAAAGTCAAATTTTAAATAATTTCGGTCACATTTTAGAAAAATGAGGAGTGTTGTGACTCCAACCATAGTATCTTAAATATTAATACGTCAAAATGTGCGCATCAGTCTCCAAAACAAGATTCGGCTTGGTGCTTGACATTTCTAGACACCTAAAATGTCCTTATCTCCCTCTTATAAAAATAAATTTTGTGTAATTTTGATTGTATTTGAAAAAATTGAGGAGTGTTAACATTTCAACCATGGGGTCTTAAATACTAATACATCAATATGTTCGCAAATGTATCCTCTACCAGAAATATTTTGGTCACAGACATCTCTAGTCTCCTAAAATTTCCTATACAACCCCCCCTTTTAAGAATCCAAATTCTTCGGTCTTTTTGGTTGGATTTTAGATAATTGATAAGGTATACACCTCTAACCATGGGATCTTAATTATTAATACATCAAAATATTCGCAACAGTGTCTTCTGTAAGACACAATTTGGTTCTAGACGTATCTAGTGTTCTAAACTGTCCTAATCAGCGCCTACACACCTTTTTTAAGAATTCTAATATTTGTGTCTTTTTGATCGGATTTTAGAAATTTGAGGATTACACCGGCTCCAACCATAGGATCTTAAATATTAATACATGAAAATGTTCGCAACAGTTTCCACTACAAGATTCATTTTGGCTCCAGACATTTCTAGGCACCTAAAATGACCTAATCACCTCCCCCCTTTTTTAAGAATTCAAATTTTTCGGTCTTTTTGTTTGGATTTTAGATATTTGAGGAGTGTTACGACACCAACAATGCGATCTTTAATATTAATACATCAAAATGTTCGCATCAGTGTCCTCTTCCACATTCAATTTGGTTCCAGACATCTCTTGTCGTCTAAAATGTCCTAATCAGCCCCCTTTCTTTTTTAAGATTTCAAATTTTTGTGTTTTTTGTTCAGATCTTAGAAAATTGAGAAGAGCTAACACTCCAACCATAGGATCTTAAATATTAATGCATGAAAATGTTCGAAAAACTCGCCTATACAAGATTCAGTTTGATTCAAGACATTTCTAGGCATCTAAATTGTCCTAATAACCCCCTACCCCCTCTATAAATTATTAAACTTATGTTTTTTATCGTTTTTTAGGAAATTGTGGAGTGTTATGATTTCTTTCATGGGATCTTAAATATATATTAATACATTAAAATGTTTGCAATAGTCTCCTCTTCAGAACACAGTTGGCTTCCAGACATTTCTTGACACCTAAAATATCCTAATCACCCCCCACTATAAAAGTGAATTTTGTGTGTTTTTGTTTGTATTTTAGAAAATTGAGGAATGTTATGACTCCAACCATGGGATCTTAAATATTACTACATCAAAATGTTCATAAAAGTCTCCTCTAAAAGATTCAGTTTGGTTCCACACATTTCTAGTAACTAAAGTCTCATAATAAACCCCCCTCCTTTAAAAAGTCAAATTTTTAAATCTTTTCGGTCAAATTTTAGTAAAATGAAGAGTGTTGCGACTCCAACCATGGTATCTTAAATATTAATACGCCAAATTGTGCGCAACAGTCTCCTCTGAAAGATTCAGTTTGGTGCCAGATTTTTATTCTCACCTAAAATGTCCTAATCATACCCTCATAAAAATCAATTTTGTGTCTTTTTGATTAAATTTCAAAAAATTGAGGATAGTTTTGACCCCAACCATGGGATCTATAATATTAATACATAAAATTTTTCGCAACAGTGTCCTCTAAAAGATTTAATTTGGCTCTACACATTTCTAGTCACCTAAAATGACCTAGTCACGTCCCCCATTTTTTAAGAATTAAAATTTTTCTGTCGTTTTGGTTGGATTTTAGATATTTCAGGAGTGTTACGATCCCAACCATGCGATCTGTAATTTTAATACATCAAAGTGTTCGCATCAGTATCCTCTACAAGATTCAATTTGGTTCCAGACATCTATAGTGTTTTAAAATGTCCTAATGAGCCCCCTTTCCTTTTTTAAGAATTCAAATTTTTTGTCTTTTCGGTCGGATTTTAAAAAATTGAGAAGAATTCCAACTCCAACCATAGGATCTTAAATATTAATACATGAAAATGTTCGATAAAGTCGCCTCTATAAGATTCAGTTTGATTCAAGACATTTCTAGTCCTCTAAAATGTCCTAATACCTTTATTAAGTATTAAACTTTTGTTTTTTTATCGTATTTTAGAAAATTGAAGAGTATTATGAGATTTCAACCATGGGATCTTAAATATTATTACATCAAAATGTTTGCAATAGTCTCTTCTTCAGAATTCAGTTTGGTTCCAGATATTTCTTGACACCTAAAATGTCCTAATCACCCCCCACTGTTAAAGTGAATTTTGTGTCTTTTTGATTGTTTTTATAAAATATTGAGGAGTGTTATGACTCCAACCATGGGATCTTAAATATTAGTACATCAAAATGTTCATAAAAGTCTCCTCTAAAAGATTCAGTTTGGTTCAACACATTTCTAGCAACTAAAGTCTCATAATCAACACTCCCTTTAAAAAGTCAAAATTTGAATCTTTTCGGTCAAATTTTAGAAAAATCAGGAGTTATGACTCCAACCATGGTATCTTAAATATTAATACGTCAAAATGTGCGCATCAGTCTCCAAAACAAGATTGGCTTGGTGCTTGATATTTCTGGACACCTAAAATGTCCTGATCTCCCCCTTATAAAAATACATTTTGTGTAATTTTGATTGTATTTGAAAAAATTGAGGAGTGTTAACATTTCAACCATGGGGTCTTAAATACTAATACATCAATATGTTCGCAAATGTATCCTCTACCAGAAATATTTTGGTCACAGACATCTCTAGTCTCCTAAAATTTCCTATAAAACACCCCTTTTAAGAATCAAAATTCTTCGGTCTTTTGGTTGGATTTTACATAATTGATAAGGTATACACCTCTAACCATGGGATCTTAATTATTAATACATCAAAATATTCGCAACAGTGTCTTCTATAAGACACAATTTGGTTCTAGACGTATCTAGTGTTCTAAAATGTCCTAATCAGCGCCTACACACCTTCTTTAAGAATTCTAATATTTGTGTCTTTTTGATCGGATTTTAGAAATTTGAGGATTACACCGGCTCCAACCATAGGATCTTAAATATTAATACATGAAAATGATCGCAACAGTTTCCACTACAAGACTGAATTTGGCTCCAGACATTTCTAGTCACCTAAAATGACCTAATCACCTCCCTCCCTTTTTTTAAGAATTCAAATTTTTCGGTCTTTTTGTTTATATTTTAGATATTTGAGGAGTGTTACGACACCAACAATGCGATCTTTAATATTAATACATCAAAATGTTCGCATCAGTGTCCTCTTCCACATTCAATTTGGTTCCAGACATCTCTTGTCGTCTAAAATGTCCTAATCAGCCCCCTTTCTTTTTTAAGATTTCAAATTTTTGTGTTTTTTGTTCAGATCTTAGAAAATTGAGAAGAGCTAACACTCCAACCATAGGATCTTAAATATTAATGCATGAAAATGTTCGAAAAAGTCGCCTCTACAAGATTCAGTTTTATTTGACATTTCTAGCCCTTTAAAATGTCCTTATAACCCCCCTCAATAAAGTATTAAACATATGTTTTTTTATCGTATTTTAGGAAATTGTGGAGTGTTATGATTTTTTTCATGGGATCTTAAATATATATTAATAAATTAAAATGTTTGCAATAGTCTCCTCTTCAGAACACAGTTGGCTTCCAGACATTTCTTGACACCTAAAATATCCTAATCACCCCCCACTATAAAATTGAATTTTGTGTGTTTTTGTTTGTATTTTAGAAAATTGAGGAATGTTATGACTCCAACCATGGGATCTTAAATATTACTACATCAAATAGTTCATAAAAGTCTCCTCTAAAAGATTCAGTTTGTTTCCACACATTTCTAGTAACTAAAGTCTCATAATAAACCACCCTCTTTTAAAAAGTCAAATTTTTAAATCTTTTCGGTCAAATTTTAGTAAAATGAAGAGTGTTGTGACTCCAACTATGGTATCTTAAATATTAATACGCCAAAATGTGCGCAACAGTCTCCTCTGAAAGATTCAGTTTGGTGCCAGATTTTTCTTCTCACCTAAAATGTCCTAATCAACCCCTCTTAAAAATCAATTTTGTGTCTTTTTGATTGTATTTCAAAAAATTGAGGTAAGTTATGACCCCAACCATGGGATCTTTAATATTAATACATAAAATTGTTCGCAACAGTGTCCTCTAAAAAATTTAATTTGGCTCCACACATTTCTAGTCACCTAAAATGACCTAGTCACGTCCCCCCTTTTTTAAGAATTCAAATTTTTCGGTCGTTTTGGTTGGATTTTAGATATTTGAGGAGTGTTACGATCCTAACCATGCGATCTTTAATTTTAATACATCAAAGTGTTCGCATCAGTATCCTCTACAAGATTCAATTTGGTTCCAGACATCTATAGTGTTTTAAAATGTCCTAATGAGCCCCCTTTCCTTTTTTAAGAATTCAAATTTTTTGTCTTTTCGGTCGGATTTTAAAAAATTGAGAAGAATTCCAACTCCAACCATAGGATCTTAAATATTAATATATGAAAATGTTCGATAAAGTCGCCTCTATAAGATTCAGTTTGATTCAAGACATTTCTAGTCCTCTAAAATGTCCTAATACCCCTCCTTTATAAAGTATTAAACTTTTGTTTTTTTATCGTATTTTAGGAAATTGAAGAGTATTATGAGATTTCAACCATGGGATCTTAAATATTATTACATCAAAATGTTTGCAATAGTCTCTTCTTAAGAATTCAGTTTGATTCCAGATATTTCTTGGCACCTAAAATGTCCTAATCAACTCCCACTATAAAAGTGAATTTTGTGTCTTTTTGATTGTATTTTAGAAAATTGAGTATTGTTATGACTCCAACCATGGGATCTTAAATATTAATATATCAAAATATTCATAAATGCTCCTCTAAAAGATTCAGTTTGGTTCCACACATTTCTAGTAACTTAAGTCTCATAATCAACCCCCCACCCTTTAAAAAGTCAAAATTTTAAATCATTTCGGTCAAATTTTAGAAAAATGAGGAGTGTTGCGACTCCAACCATGGTATCTTAAATATTAATACGTCAAAATGTGCGCATCAGTCTCCAAAACAAGATTCGGCTTGGTGCTTGACATTTCTGGACACCTAAAATGTCCTGATCTCCCCCTTATAAAAATAAATTTTGTGTAATTTTGATTGTATTTGAAAAAATTGAGGAGTGTTAACATTTCAACCATGGGGTCTTAAATACTAATACATCAATATGTTCGCAAATGTATCCTCTACCAGAAATATTTTGGTCACAGACATCTCTAGTCTCCTAAAATTTCCTATACAAACCCCCTCTTTTTAAGAATCCAAATTCTTCGTTCTTTTTGGTTGGATTTTAGATAATTGATAAAGTATACA
Organism: Latrodectus elegans; assembly: GCA_030067965.1. Taxonomy (NCBI): domain Eukaryota; kingdom Metazoa; phylum Arthropoda; class Arachnida; order Araneae; family Theridiidae; genus Latrodectus; species Latrodectus elegans. Next base: position 100,808,505 of record CM057811.1, on the reverse strand, counting down.
CCTCTAACCATGGGATCTTAATTATTAATACATAAAAATATTCGCAACAGTGTCTTCTGTAAGACACAATTTGGTTCTTGACGTATCTAGTGTTCTAAACTGTCCTAATCAGCGCCTACACACCTTTCTTAAGAATTCTAATATTTGTGTCTTTTTGATCGGATTTTAGAAATTTGAGGATTACACCGGCTCCAACCATAGGATCTTAAATATTAATACATGAAAATGTTCGCAACAGTTTCCACTACAAGATTCATTTTGGCTCCAGACATTTCTAGGCACCTAAAATGACCTAATCACCTCCCCCCTTTTTTAAGCATTCAAATTTTTCGGTCTTTTTGTTTATATTTTAGATATTTGAGGAGTGTTACGACACCAACAATGCGATCTTTAATATTAATACATCAAAATGTTCGCATCAGTGTCCTCTTCCACATTCAATTTGGTTCCAGATATCTCTTGTCGTCTAAAATGTCCTAATCAGCCCCTTTCTTTTTTAAGATTTCAAATTTTTGTGTTTTTTGTTCACATCTTAGAAAATTGAGAAGAGCTAACACTCCAACCATAGGATCTTAAATATTAATACATGAAAATGTTCAAAAAGTTACCTCTACAAGATTCAGTATGATTCAAGTCATTTCTAGTCCTCTAAAATGTCCTAATAACATCCCCCCTCGATAAAGTATTAAACTTATGTTTTTATCGTATTTTAGGAAATTGTGGAGTGTTATGATTTTTTTCATGGGATCTTAAATATATATTAATAAATTAAAATGTTTGCAATAGTCTCCTCTTCAGAACACAGTTGGCTTCCAGACATTTCTTGACACCTAAAATATCCTAATCACCCCCCACTATAAAAGTGAATTTTGTGTGTTTTTGTTTGTATTTTAGAAAATTGAGGAATGTTATGACTCCAACCATGGGATCTTAAATATTACTACATCAAATAGTTCATAAAAGTCTCCTCTAAAAGATTCAGTTTGTTTCCACACATTTCTAGTAACTAAAGTCTCATAATAAACCACCCTCTTTTAAAAAGTCAAATTTTTAAATCTTTTCGGTCAAATTTTAGTAAAATGAAGAGTGTTGTGACTCCAACTATGGTATCTTAAATATTAATACGCCAAAATGTGCGAAACAGTCTCCTCTGAAAGATTCAGTTTGGTGCCAGATTTTTCTTCTCACCTAAAATGTCCTAATCAACCCCTCTTAAAAATCAATTTTGTGTCTTTTTGATTGTATTTCAAAAAATTGAGGTAAGTTATGACCCCAACCATGAAATCTTTAATATTAATACATAAAATTGTTCGCAACAGTGTCCTCTAAAAGATTTAATTTGGCTCTACACATTTCTAGACACCTAAAATGACCTAGTCACGTCCCCCATTTTTTAAGAATTAAAATTTTTCTGTCGTTTTGGTTGGATTTTAGATATTTGAGGAGTGTTACGATCCTAACCATGCGATCTTTAATTTTAATACATCAAAGTGTTCGCATCAGTATCCTCTACAAGATTCAATTTGGTTCCAGACATCTATAGTGTTTTAAAATGTCCTAATCAGCCCCCTTTCCTTTTTAAGAATTCAAATTTTTGTCTTTTCGGTCGGATTTTAAAAAGTTGAGAAGAATTCCAACTCCAACCATAGGATCTTAAATATTGATGCATGAAAATGTTCGATAAAGTCGCCTCTATAAGATTCAGTTTGATTCAAGACATTTCTAGTCCTCTAAAATGTCCTAATACCCCCACTTTATAAAGTATTAAACTTATGTTTTTTATCGTATTTTAGGAAATTGAAGAGTATTATGAGATTTCAACCATGGGATCTTAAATATTATTACATCAAAATGTTTGCAATAGTCTCTTCTTCAGAATTCAGTTTGGTTCCAGATATTTCTTGACACCTAAAATGTCCTAATCAACCCCCACTCTTAAAGTGAATTTTGTGTCTTTTTGATTGTTTTTATAGAAAATTGAGGAGATTTATGACTCCAACCATGGGATCTTAAATATTAGTATATCAAAGTGTTCATAAATGTCTCCTCTAAAAGATTCACTTTGGTTCCACACATTTCTAGTAACTTAAGTCTCATAATCAACCCCCCACCCTTTAAAAAGTCAAAATTTTAAATCATTTCGGTCAAATTTTAGAAAAATGAGGAGTGTTGCGACTCCAACCATGGTATCTTAAATATTAATACGTCAAAATGTGCGCATCAGTCTCCAAAACAAGATTCGGCTTGGTGCTTGACATTTCTGGACACCTAAAATGTCCTGATCTCCCCCTTATAAAAATAAATTTTGTGTAATTTTGATTGTATTTGAAAAAATTGAGGAGTGTTAACATTTCAACCATGGGGTCTTAAATACTAATACATCAATATGTTCGCAAATGTATCCTCTACCAGAAATATTTTGGTCACAGACATCTCTAGTCTCCTAAAATTTCCTATACAACCCCCCCTTTTAAGAATCCAAATTCTTCGGTCTTTTTGGTTGGATTTTAGATAATTGATAAGGTATACACCTCTAACCATGGGATCTTAATTATTAATACATCAAAATATTCGCAACAGTGTCTTCTGTAAGACACAATTTGGTTCTAGACGTATCTAGTGTTCTAAACTGTCCTAATCAGCGCCTACACACCTTTTTTAAGAATTCTAATATTTGTGTCTTTTTGATCGGATTTTAGAAATTTGAGGATTACACCGGCTCCAACCATAGGATCTTAAATATTAATACATGAAAATGTTCGCAACAGTTTCCACTACAAGATTCATTTTGGCTCCAGACATTTCTAGGCTCCTAAAATGACCTAATCACCTCCCCCCTTTTTTAAGAATTCAAATTTTTCGGTCTTTTTGTTTATATTTTAGATATTTGAGGAGTGTTACGACACCAACAATGCGATCTTTAATATTAATACATCAAAATGTTCGCATCAGTGTCCTCTTCCACATTCAATTTGGTTCCAGACATCTCTTGTCGTCTAAAATGTCCTAATCAGCCCCCTTTCTTTTTTAAGATTTCAAATTTTTGTGTTTTTTTTCAGATCTTAGAAAATTGAGAAGAGCTAACACTCCAACCATAGGATCTTAAATATTAATGCATGAAAATGTTCGAAAAAGTCGCCTCTACAAGATTCAGTTTTATTTGACATTTCTAGCCCTTTAAAATGTCCTTATAACCCCCCTCAATAAAGTATTAAACATATGTTTTTTTATCGTATTTTAGGAAATTGTGGAGTGTTATGATTTTTTTCATGGGATCTTAAATATATATTAATAAATTAAAATGTTTGCAATAGTCTCCTCTTCAGAACACAGTTGGCTTCCAGACATTTCTTGACACCTAAAATATCCTAATCACCCCCCACTATAAAAGTGAATTTTGTGTGTTTTTGTTTGTATTTTAGAAAATTGAGGAATGTTATGACTCCAACCATGGGATCTTAAATATTACTACATCAAAATGTTCATAAAAGTCTCCTCTAAAAGATTCAGTTTGGTTCCACACATTTCTAGTAACTAAAGTCTCATAATAAACCCCCCTCCTTTAAAAAGTCAAATTTTTAAATCTTTTCGGTCAAATTTTAGTAAAATGAAGAGTGTTGCGACTCCAACCATGGTATCTTAAATATTAATACGTCAAAATGTGCGCAACAGTCTCCTCTGAAAGATTCAGTTTGGTGCCAGATTTTTCTTCTCACCTAAAATGTCCTAATCAACCCCTCTTAAAAATCAATTTTGTGTCTTTTTGATTGTATTTCAAAAAATTGAGGAGAGTTTTGACCCCAACCATGGGATCTATAATATTAATACATAAAATTATTCGCAACAGTGTCCTCTAAAAGATTTAATTTGGCTCCACACATTTCTAGTCACCTAAAATGACCTAGTCACGTCCCCCAATTTTTTAAGATTTCAAATTTTTCTGTCGTTTTGGTTGGATTTTAGATATTTGAGGAGTGTTACGATCCCAACCATGCAATCTTTAATTTTAATACATCAAAGTGTTCGCATCAGCATCCTCTACAGGATTCAATTTGGATCCAGACATCTATAGTGTTTTAAAATGTCCTAATGAGCCCCCTTTCCTTTTTTAAGAATTCAAATTTTTTGTCTTTTCGGTCGGATTTTAAAAAATTGAGAAGAATTCCAACTCCAACCATAGGATCTTAAATATTAATACATGAAAATGTTCGATAAAGTCGCCTCTATAAGATTCAGTTTGATTCAAGACATTTCTAGTCCTCTAAAATGTCCTAATACCCCCCCTTTATAAAGTATTAAACTTTTGTTTTTTTATCGTATTTTAGGAAATTGAAGAGTATTATGAGATTTCAACCATGGGATCTTAAATATTATTACATCAAAATGTTTGCAATAGTCTCTTCTTAAGAATTCAGTTTGATTCCAGATATTTCTTGGCACCTAAAATGTCCTAATCCCCCCCCACTATTAAAGTGAATTTTGTGACTTTTTGATTGTATTTTAGAAAATTGAGGATTTTTATGACTCCAACCATGGGATCTTAAATATTAGTATATCAAAATGTTCATAAAAGTCTCCTCTAAAAGATTCAGTTTGGTTCCACACATTTCTAGTAACTTAAGTCTCATAATCAACCCCCCACCCTTTAAAAAGTCAAAATTTTAAATCATTTCGGTCAAATTTTAGAAAAATGAGGAGTGTTGCGACTCCAACCATGGTATCTTAAATATTAATACGTCAAAATGTGCGCATCAGTCTCCAAAACAAGATTCGGCTTGGTGCTTGACATTTCTGGACACCTAAAATGTCCTGATCTCCCCTTATAAAAATAAATTTTGTGTAATTTTGATTGTATTTGAAAAAATTGAGGAGTGTTAACATTTCAACCATGGGGTCTTAAATACTAATACATCAATATGTTCGCAAATGTATCCTCTACCAGAAATATTTTGGTCACAGACATCTCTAGTCTCCTAAAATTTCCTATACAAACCCCCCTTTTAAATAACCCAAATTCTTCGGTCTTTTTGGTTGGATTTTACATAATTGATAAAGTATACACCTCTAACCATGGGATCTTTATTAATACATCAAAATATTCGTAACAGTGTCTTATATAAGACTCAATTTGGTTCTAGACGTATCTAGTGTTCTAAAATGTCCTAATCAGCGCCTACACACCTTCTTTAAGAATTCTAATTTTTGTGTCTTTTTGATCGGATTTTAGAAATTTGAGTAATTAAAATACTCCAACCATAGGATCTTAAATATTAATACATGAAAATGTTCGCAACAGTTTCCACTACAAGATTCAGTTTGGCTCCAGACATTTCTAGTCACCTAAAATGACCTAATCACCACCCCACCAATTTTAAGAATTAAAATTTTTCGGTCTTTTTGTTTATATTTTAGATATTTGAGGAGTGTTACGACACCAACAATGCGATCTTTAATATTAATACATCAAAATGTTCGCATCAGTGTCCTCTTCCACATTCAATTTGGTTCCAGACATCTCTTGTCGTCTAAAATGTCCTAATCAGCCTCCTTTCTTCTTTAAGATTTCAAATTTTTGTGTTTTTTGTTCAGATCTTAGAAAATTGAGAAGAGCTAACACTCCAACCATAGGATCTTAAATATTAATACATGAAAATGTTCGAAAAAGTTACCTCTACAAGATTCAGTATGATTCAAGTCATTTCTAGCCCTCAAAAATGTCCTAATAACCCCCTACCCCCTCTATAAATTATTAAACATATGTTTTTATCGTATTTTAGGAAATTGTGGAGTGTTATGATTTTTCATGGGATCTTAAATATATATTAATACATTAAAATGTTTGCAATAGTCTCCTCTTCAGAACACAGTTGGCTTCCAGACATTTCTTGACACCTAAAATATCCTAATCACCCCACTATAAAAGTGAATTTTGTGTGTTTTTGTTTGTATTTTAGAAAATTGAGGAATGTTATGACTCCAACCATGGGATCTTAAATATTACTACATCAAAATGTTCATAAAAGTCTCCTCTAAAAGATTCAGTTTGGTTCCACACATTTCTAGTAACTAAAGTCTCATAATCAATACCCCTCCTTTAAAAAGTCAAATTTTTTAATCTTTTCGGTCAAATTTTAGTAAAATAAAGAGTGTTGTGACTCCTACCATGGTATCTTAAATATTAATACGTCAAAATGTGCAAAACAGTCTCCTCTGAGAGATTCAGTTTGGTGCCAGATTTTTCTTCTCCTCTAAAATGTCTTAATCAACCCCTCTTAAAAATCAATTTTGTGTCTTTTTGATTGTATTTCAAAAAATTGAGGAGAGTTATGACCCCAACCATGGGATCTTTAATATTAATACATAAAATTGTTCGCAACAGTGTCCTCTAAAAGATTTAGTTTGGCTCCAGACATTTCTAGTCACCTAAAATGACCTAATCACGTCACACCTTTTTTAAGAATTCAAATTTTTCTGTCGTGTTGGTTGGATTTTAGATATTTGAGGAGTGATACGACCCAAACAATGCGATCTTTCATTTTAATACCTCAAAGTGTTCGCATCAGTATCCTCTACAAGATTCAATTTGGTTCCAGACATCTATAGTGTTTTAAAATGTCCTAATGAGCCCCCTTTAATTTTTAGAGAATTCAAATTTTTTGTCTTTTCGGTCGGATTTTAAAAAGTTGAGAAGAATTCCAACTCCAACCATAGGATCTTAAATATTGATGCATGAAAATGTTCGATAAATTCGCCTCTATAAGATTCAGTTTGATTCAAGACATTTCTAGTCCTCTAAAATGTCCTAATACCCCACCCTTTATAAAGTATTAAACTTTTGTTTTTTTATCGTATTTTAGGAAATTGAGGAGCATTATGATTTTAACCATGGGATCTAAAATATTAATACATCAAAATGTTTGCAATAGTGTCCTCTTTAGAATTCAGTTTAGATCCAGATATTTCTTGACAACTAAAATGTCCTAATACCCCCACAATTAAAGAAAATTTTGTGTCTTTTTGATTGTCTTTTAGAAAATTGAAGAGTGTTATGACTCCAACCATGGGATCTTAAATATTAATACATCAAAATGTTCATAAAAGTCTCCTGTAAAAGATTCAGTTTGTTTCCACACATTTCTAGTATTTAAAGTCTCCTAATCAACCACCCCTTTTTAAAGAAATCAAATTTTTAAATTTTTTCGGTTAAATTTTAGAAAAATGAGGAGTGTTGCGACTCCAACCATGGGATCTAAAATATTAATACATCAAAATGTGCGCAACAGTCTCCAAAACAAGATTCAGCTTGGTGCTTGACATTTCTGGACACCTAAAATGTCCTAATCACCCCCCCTTTAAAGATATTAAAATTTCGGTGTTTTTGGTTTCGGATTTTAGAAAATTGAGAGTGTTATGACTCTAACCATGGGATCTTAAATATTAATACATCAATATGTTAGCAAGTGTTTCCTCTACGAGATATATTTTGGTCACAGACATCTCTAGTCTCCTAAAATTTCCTAATCAAACCCCTCTTTTTAAGAATTCAAATTCTTGTATCTTTTTGGTTGGATTTTAGATAATTGATAATGTATACACCTCTAACCATGGGATCTTAAATATAAATACATCAAAATGTTCGCAACAGTGTCTTCTATAAGACACAATTTGGTTCCAGACATATCTAGTGTTCTAAAATGTCCTAATCAGCGCCTACACACCTTTCTTAAGAATTCAAAATTGTGTGTCTTTTTGATCGTATTTTAGAAATTTGAGGAATGCACAGACTCCAACCATAGGATCTTAAATATTAATACATGAAAATGTTCGCAACAGTCTCGTCTACAAGTTTAATTTGGCTCCAGACATTTCTAGTCACCTAAAATGACCTAATCAAGTGCCCTTTTTTTTAAGAATTCAAATTTTTCGGTCTTTTTGTTTGGATTTTAGATATTTGAGGAGTGTTACGACACCAACAATGCGATCTTTAATATTAATACATCAAAATGTTCACATCAGTGTCCTCTTCCACATTCAATTTGGTTCCAGACATCTCTTGTCGTCTAAAATGTCCTAATCAGCCTCCTTTCTTTTTAAAGATTTAAAATTTTTGTGTTTTTTGTTCACATCTTAGAAAATTGAGAAGAGCTAACACTCCAACCATAGGATCTTAAATATTAATACATGAAAATGTTCAAAAAAGTTACCTCTACAAGATTCAGTATGATTCAAGTCATTTCTAGTCCTCAAAAATGTCCTAATAACCCCCACCCCTCAATAAATTATTAAACTTATGTTTTTTATCGTTTTTTAGGAAATTGTGGAGTGTTATGATTTCTTTCATGGGATCTTAAATATATATTAATACATTAAAATGTTTGCAATAGTCTCCTCTTCAGAACACAGTTGGCTTCCAGACATTTCTTGACACCTAAAATATCCTAATCACCCCCCACTATAAAAGTGAATTTTGTGTGTTTTTGTTTGTATTTTAGAAAATTGAGGAATGTTATGACTCCAACCATGGGATCTTAAATATTACTACATCAAAATGTTCATAAAAGTCTCCTCTAAAAGATTCATATTTTTTCCACACATTTCTAGTAACTAAAGTCTCATAATAAACCCCCCTCCTTTAAAAAGTCAAATTTTTAAATCTTTTCGGTCAAATTTTAGTAAAATGAAGAGTGTTGCGACTCCAACCATGGTATCTTAAATATTAATACGCCAAAATGTGCGCAACAGTCTCCTCTGAAAGATTCAGTTTGGTGCCAGATTTTTATTCTCACCTAAAATGTCCTAATCAATCCCTCATAAAAATCAATTTTGTGTCTTTTTGATTGTATTTCAAGAAATTGAGGAGAGTTTTGACCCCAACCATGGGATCTATAATATTAATACATAAAATTGTTCGCAACAGTGTCCTCTAAAAGATTTAATTTGGCTCTACACATTTCTAGTTACCTAAAATGACCTAGTCACGTCCCCCCATTTTTTAAGAATTAAAATTTTCTGTCGTTTTGGTTGGATTTTAGATATTTCAGGAGTGTTACGATCCCAACCATTCGATCTTTAATTTTAATACATCAAAGTGTTCGCATCAGCATCCTCTACAGGATTCAATTTGGATCCAGACATCTATAGTGTTTTAAAATGTCCTAATGAGCCCCCTTTCCTTTTTTAAGAATTCAAATTTTTTGTCTTTTCGGTCGGATTTTAAAAAATTTAGAAGAATTCCAACTACAACCATAGGATCTTAATTATTAATATATGAAAATGTTCTATAAAGTCGCCTCTATATGTTTCAGTTTGATTCAAGACATTTCTAGTCCTCTAAAATGTCATAATACCACCCCTTTATAAAGTATTAAACTTTCGTTTTTTATCGTATTTTAGGAAATTGAAGAGTATTATGAGATTTCAACAATGGGATCTTAAATATTATTACATCAAAATGTTTGCAATAGTCTCTTCTTAAGAATTCAGTTTGATTCCAGACATTTCTTGGCACCTAAAATGTCCTAATCAGCCCCCAGTATAAAAGTGAATTTTGTGTCTTTTTGATTGTATTTTAGAAAATTGAGGATTGTTATGACTCCAACCATGGGATCTTAAATATTAGTACATCAAAATGTTCATAAAAGTCTCCTCTAAAAGATTCAGTTTGGTTCCACACATTTCTAGTAACTAAAGTCTCATAATAAACCCCCCTCCTTTAAAAAGTCAAATTTTTAAATCATTTCGGTCAAATTTTAAAAAATGAGGAGTGTTGTGACTCCAACCATGGTATCTTAAATATTAGTACGTCAAAATATGCGCATAAGTCTCCAAAACAAGATTCGGCTTGGTGCTTGACATTTCTGGACACCTAAAATGTCCTGATCTACCCCATATAAAAATAAATTTTGTGTAATTTTGATTGTATTTGAAAAAATTGAGGAGTGTTAACATTTCAACCATGGGGTCTTAAATACTAATACATCAATATGTTCGCAAATGTATCCTCTACCAGAAATATTTTGGTCACAGACATCTCTAGTCTCCTAAAATTTCCTATACAAACCCCCCCCTTTTAAGAATCCAAATTCTTCGGTCTTTTTGGTTGGATTTTACATAATTGATAAGGTATACACCTCTAACCATGGGATCTTAATTATTAATACATCAAAATATTCGTAACAGTGTCTTATATAAGACACAATTTGGTTCTAGACGTATCTAGTGTTCTAAAATGTCCTAATCAGCGCCTACACACCTTCTTTAAGAATTCTAATATTGTGTCTTTTTAATCGGATTTTAGAAATTTCAGGAGTGCACCGGCTCCAACCATAGGATCTTAAATATTAATACATGAAAATGATCGCAACAGTTTCCACTACAAGATTGAGTTTGGCTCCAGACATTTCTAGTCACCTAAAATGACCTAATCACCTCCCTCCCTTTTTTTAAGAATTCAAATTTTTCGGTCTTTTTGTTTGGATTTTAGATATTTGAGGAATGTTACGACACCAACAATGCGATCTTTAATATTAATACATCAAAATGTTCGCATCAGTGTCCTCTTCCACATTCAATTTGGTTCCAGACATCTCTTGTCGTCTAAAATGTCCTAATCAGCCCCCTTTCTTTTTTAAGATTTCAAATTTTTGTGTTTTTTTTCAGATCTTAGAAAATTGAGAAGAGCTAACACTCCAACCATAGGATCTTAAATATTAATGCATGAAAATGTTCGAAAAAGTCGCCTCTACAAGATTCAGTTTGATTCAAGACATTTCTAGTCCTCTAAAATGTCCTTATAACCCCCCTCTATAAAGTATTAAACATATGTTTTTTTATCGTATTTTAGGAAATTGTGGAGTGTTATGATTTTTTTCATGGGATCTTAAATATATATTAATAAATTAAAATGTTTGCAATAGTCTCCTCTTCAGAACACAGTTGGCTTCCAGACATTTCTTGACACCTAAAATATCCTAATCACCCCCCACTATAAAATTGAATTTTGTGTGTTTTTGTTTGTATTTTAGAAAATTGAGGAATGTTATGACTCCAACCATGGGATCTTAAATATTACTACATCAAATAGTTCATAAAAGTCTCCTCTAAAAGATTCAGTTTGTTTCCACACATTTCTAGTAACTAAAGTCTCATAATAAACCCCCCTCCTTTAAAATTCAAATTTTTAAATTTTTTCGGTCAAATTTTAGGAAAATGAGGAGTGTTGCGACTCCAACCATGGTATCTTAAATATTAATACGTCAAAATGTGCGCAACAGTCTCCTCTGAAAGATTCAGTTTGGTGCCAGATTTTTATTCTCACCTAAAATGTCCTAATCAATCCCTCATAAAAATCAATTTTGTGTCTTTTTGATTAAATTTCAAAAAATTGAGGAGAGTTTTGACCCCAACCATGGGATCTATAATATTAATACATAAAATTGTTCGCAACAGTGTCCTCTAAAAGATTTAATTTGGCTCTACACATTTCTAGTCACCTAAAATGACCTAATCACGTCCAACATTTTTTAAGAATTCAAATTTTTCGGTCGTTTTGGTTGGATTTTAGATATTTGAGGAGTGTTACGATCCTAACCATGCGATCTTTAATTTTAATACATCAAAGTGTTAGCATCAGTATCCTCTACAAGATTCAATTTGGTTCCAGACATCTATAGTGTTTTAAAATGTCCTAATGAGCCCCCTTTCTTTTTTAATTATTCAAATATTTTTGTCTTTTCGGTCGGATTTTAAAAAATTGAGAAGAATTCCAACTCCAACCATAGGATCTTAAATATTAATACATGAAAATGTTCGATAAAGTCGCCTCTATAAGATTCAGTTTGATTCAAGACATTTCTATTCCTCTAAAATGTCCTAATACCTTTATTAAGTATTAAACTTTTGTTTTTTTATCGTATTTTAGAAAATTGAAGAGTATTATGAGATTTCAACCATGGGATCTTAAATATTATTACATCAAAATGTTTGCAATAGTCTCTTCTTCAGAATTCAGTTTGGTTCCAGATATTTCTTGACACCTAAAATGTCCTAATCAACCCCCACTCTTAAAGTGAATTTTGTGTCTTTTTGATTGTTTTTATAGAAAATTGAGGAGATTTATGACTCCAACCATGGGATCTTAAATATTAGTATATCAAAGTGTTCATAAATGTCTCCTCTAAAAGATTCACTTTGGTTCCACACATTTCTAGTAACTAAAGTCTCATAATCAACCCCCCACCCTTTAAAATTCAAATTTTTAAATCATTTCGGTTAAATTTTAGAAAAATGAGGAGTGTTGTGTCTCCAACCATGGTATCTTAAATATTAATACGTCAAAATGTGCGCATCAGTCTCCAAAACAAGATTCGGCTTGGTGCTTGACATTTCTGGACACCTAAAATGTACTGATGTCCCGCTTATAAAAATATATTTGGTGTAATTTTGATTGTATTTGAAAAAATTGAGGAGTGTTAACATTTCAACCATGGGGTCTTAAATACTAATACATCAATATGTTCGCAAATGTATCCTCTACCAGAAATATTTTGGTCACAGACATCTCTAGTGTCCTAAAATGTCCTAATCAGCCCCCCTTTTAAATAACCCAAATTCTTCGGTCTTTTTGGTTGGATTTTAGATAATTGATAAGGTATACACCTCTAACCATGGGATCTTAATTATTAATACATCAAAATATTCGCAACAGTGTCTTCTATAAGACACAATTTGGTTCTAGACGTATCTAGTGTTCTAAAATGTCCTAATCAGCGCCTACACACCTTTTTTAAGAATTCTAATTTTTGTGTCTTTTTGATCGGATTTTAGAAATTTGAGGAGTGCACCGGCTCCAACCATAGGATCTTAAATATTAATACATGAAAATGTTCGCAACAGTTTCCACTACAAGATTCAGTTTGGCTCCAGACATTTCTAGGCACCTAAAATGACCTAATCACCTCCCCCCCTTTTTTAAGAATTCAAATTTTTCGGTCTTTTTGTTTGGATTTTAGATATTTGAGGAGTGTTACGACACCAACAATGCGATCTTTAATATTAATACATCAAAATGTTCGCATCAGTGTCCTCTTCCACATTCAATTTGGTTCCAGACATCTCTTGTCGTCTAAAATGTCCTAATCAGCCCCCTTTCTTTTTAAAGATTTCAAATTTTTGTGTTTTTTTTTCAGATCTTAGAAAATTGAGAAGAGCTAACACTCCAACCATAGGATCTTAAATATTAATACATGAAAATGATCAAAAAAGTCGCCGCTATAAGATTCAATTTGATTCAAGACATTTCTAGGCATCTAAATTGTCCTAATAACCCCTACCCCCTCTATAAATTATTAAACTTATGTTTTTTATCGTATTTTAGGAAATTGAGGAGTGTTATGATTTCAACCATGGGATCTTAAATATTAATACATTAAAATGTTTGCAATAGTCTCCTCTTCAGAACACAGTTGGCTTCCAGACATTTCTTGACACCTAAAATATCCTAATCACCCCCCACTATAAAAGTGAATTTTGTGTGTTTTTGTTTGTATTTTAGAAAATTGAGGAATGTTATGACTCCAACCATGGGATCTTAAATATTACTACATCAAAATGTTCATAAAAGTCTCCTCTAAAAGATTCAGTTTGGTTCCACACATTTCTAGTAACTAAAGTCTCATAATAAAGCAAAATATTTTAAATAATTCGAAAAAATTTTTAAATCTTTTCGGTCAAATTTTAGTAAAATGAAGAGTGTTGCGACTCCAACCATGGTATCTTAAATATTAATACGTCAAAATGTGCGCAACAGTCTCCTCTGAAAGATTCAGTTTGGTGCCAGATTTTTCTTCTCACCTAAAATGTCCTAATCAACCCCTCTTAAAAATCAATTTTGTGTCTTTTTGATTGTATTTTAAAAAATTGAGGTGAGTTTTTACCCCAACCATGGGATCTTTAATATTAATACATAAAATTGTTCGCAACAGTGTCCTCTACAAGATTTAATTTGGCTCCAGACATTTCTAGTCACCTAAAATGACCAAATCACCTCCCCCCATTTTTTAAGAATTCAAATTTTTCGGTATTTTTGTTTGGATTTTAGATATTTGAGGAGTGATACGACCCAAACCATGCGATCTTTCATTTTAATACATCAAAGTGTTCGCATCAGTATCCTCTACAAGATTCAATTTGGTTCCAGACATCTATAGTGTTTTAAAATGTCCTAATGAGCCCCCTTTCCTTTTAAGAATTCAAATTTTTGTCATTTTGTTGGATTTTAGAAAATTGAGAAGAAATACAACTCCATCCATAGGATCTTAAATATTAATGCATTAAAATGTTCCAAAAAGTCGCCTCTACAAGATTCAGTTTGATTCAAGACATTTCTCGTCCTCTAAAATGTCCTAAGACCCCCTCACCGATAAAGAATTAAACTTGTGTTTTTTATCGTATTTTAGAAAATTGAGGAGTGTTATGATTTCAACAATGGGATCTTAAATATTAATACATAAAAATGTTTGCAATAGTCTCATCTTCAGAATTCAGTTTTGTTCCAGACATTTCTTGACCCCTAAAAGGTCCTAATCAACCCCCACTATTAAAGTGAATTTTGTGACTTTTTGATTGTTTTTATAAAAAATTGAGGAGTATTATGACTCCAACCATGGGATCTTAAATATTAATATATCAAAATTTTCATAAATGTCTCCTCTAAAAGATTCAGTTTGGTTCCAGACATTTCTAGTAACTTTAGTCTCATAATCAACCCCCCACCATTATAAAAGTCAAAATTTTAAATCATTTCGGTCAAATTTTAGAAAAATGAGGAGTGTTGCGACTCCAACCATGGTATCTTAAATATTAATACGTCAAAATGTGCGCATCAGTCTCCAAAACAAGATTCGGCTTGGTGCTTGACATTTCTGGACACCTAAAATGTCCTAATCATACCCCCTTTTTAAGAATTCAAATTTTGTGTCTTTTTGGTCGGATTTTTGAAAAATTGAGGAGGGCACCGACAACCATAAATCTTAAATACTAATACATCAATATGTTTGCAAATGTATCCTCTACCAGAAATATTTTGGTCACAGACATCTCTAGTCTCCTAAAATTTCCTATACAAACCCCCCTTTTAAATAACCCAAATTCTTCGGTCTTTTTGGTTGGATTTTACATAATTGATAAGGTATACACCTCTAACCATGGGATCTTAAATATTAATACATCAAAATATTCGCAACAGTGTCTTCTATAAGATTCAATTTGGTTCTAGACATTTCTAGTGTTCTAACATGTCCTAATCACCCCCGACACACCTTCCTTAAGAATTCTAATTTTTGTGTCTTTTTGATCGGATTTTAGAAATTTGAGGAGTGCACCGACTCCAACCATAGGATCTTAACTATTAATACATAAAATTGTTCGCAACAGTGTCCTCTACAAGATTTAATTTGGCTCCAGACATTTCTAGTCACCTAAAATGACCAAATCACCTCCCCAACTTTTTTAAGAATTCAAATTTTTCGGTCTTTTTGTTTGGATTTTAGATATTTGAGGAGTGTTACGACACCAACAATGCGATCTTTAATATTAATACATCAAAATGTTCGCATCAGTGTCCTCTTCCACATTCAATTTGGTTCCAGACATCTCTTGTCGTCTAAAATGTCCTAATCAGCCCCCTTTCTTTTTTAAGATTTCAAATTTTTGTGTTTTTTTTTTCAGATCTTAGAAAATTGAGAAGAGCTAACACTCCAACCATAGGATCTTAAATATTAATGCATGAAAATGTTCGAAAAAGTCGCCTCTACAAGATTCAGTTTTATTTGACATTTCTAGCCCTTTAAAATGTCCTCATAACCCCCCCCCTCAATAAAGTATTAAACATATGTTTTTTATCGTATTTTAGGAAATTGTGGAGTGTTATGATTTCTTTCATGGGATCTTAAATATATATTAATACATTAAAATGTTTGCAATAGTCTCCTCTTCAGAACACAGTTGGCTTCCAGACATTTCTTGACACCTAAAATATCCTAATCACCCCCCACTATAAAAGTGAATTTTGTGTGTTTTTGTTTGTATTTTAGAAAATTGAGGAATGTTATGACTCCAACCATGGGATCTTAAATATTACTACATCAAAATGTTCATAAAAGTCTCCTCTAAAAGATTCAGTTTGGTTCCACACATTTCTAGTAACTAAAGTCTCATAATAAACCCCCCTTTAAAAAGTCAAATTTTTAAATCTTTTCGGTCAAATTTTAGTAAAATGAAGAGTGTTGCGACTCCAACCATGGTATCTTAAATATTAATACGTCAAAATGTGCGCAACAGTCTCCTCTGAAAGATTCAGTTTGGTGCCAGATTTTTCTTCTCACCTAAAATGTCCTAATCAACCCCTCTTAAAAATCAATTTTGTGTCTTTTTGATTGTATTTCAAAAAATTGAGGAGAGTTTTGACCCCAACCATGGGATCTTTAATATTAATACATAAAATTGTTCGCAACAGTGTCCTCTACAAGATTTAATTTGGCTCCAGACATTTCTAGTCACCTAAAATGACCTAGTCATGTCCTCCCCTTTTTAAGAATTCAATTTTTCGGTCGTTTTGGTTGCATTTTAAATATTTGATGAGTGTTACGATCCTAACCATGCGATCTTTAATTTTAATACATCAAAATGTTCGCATCAGCATCCTCTACAGGATTCAATTTGGATCCAGACATCTATAGTGTTTTAAAATGTCCTAATGAGCCCGCTTTCCTTTTTTAAGAATTCAAATTTTTTGTCTTTTCGGTCGGATTTTAAAAAATTGAGAAGAATTCCAACTACAACCATAGGATCTTAATTATTAATATATGAAAATGTTCGATAAAGTCGCCTCTATAAGATTCAGTTTGATTCAAGACATTTCTAGTCCTCTAAAATGTCATAATACCACCCCTTTATAAAGTATTAAACTTTCGTTTTTTTATCGTATTTTAGGAAATTGAAGAGTATTATGAGATTTCAACCATGGGATCTTAAATATTATTACATCAAAATGTTTGCAATAGTCTCTTCTTCAGAATTCAGTTTGGTTCCAGACATTTCTTGACACCTAAAATGTCCTAATCATCCCCACTTTTAAAGTGAATATTGTGACTTTTTGATTGTTTTTATAGAAAATTGAGGAGTGTTATGACTCCAACCATGGGATCTTAAATATTAATACATCAAAATGTTCATAAAAGTCTCCTGTAAAAGATTCAGTTTGTTTCCACACATTTCTAGTAACTTAAGTCTCATAATCAACCCCCCACCCTTTAAAAAAGTCAAAATTTTAAATCATTATTTCAAATTTTAGAAAACTGAGGAGTGTTGCGACTCCAACCATGGGATCTTAAATATTAATACGTCAAAATGTGCGCATCAGTCTCCAAAACAAGATTCGGCTTGGTGCTTGACATTTCTGGACACCTAAAATGACCTACTCCCCCTTATAAAAATAAGCATTTTTGTGTAATTTTGATTGTATTTTTGAAAACATTGAGGAGTGTTAACATTTCAACCATAGGGTCTTAAATACTAATACATCAATATGTTCGCAAATGTATCCTCTACCAGAAATATTTTGGTCACAGACATCTCTAGTCTCCTAAAATTTCCTATACAACCCCCCCTTTTAAAGAATCCAAATTCTTCGCTCTTTTTGGTTGGATTTTAGATAATTGATAAGGTATACACCTCTAACCATGGGATCTTAATTATTAATATATCAAAATATTCGCAACAGTGTCTTCTATAAGACACAATTTGGTTCTAGACGTATCTAGTGTTCTAAAATGTCCTAATCAGCGCCTACACACCTTTTTAAAGAATTCTAATTTTTGTGTCTTTTTGATCGGATTTTAGAAATTTGAGGAGTGCACCGGCTCCAACCATAGGATCTTAACTATTAATACATAAAATTGTTCGCAACAGTGTCCTCTACAAGATTTAATTTGGCTCCAGACATTTCTAGTCACCTAAAATGACCAAATCACCTCCCCCCATTTTTTAAGAATTCAAATTTTTCGGTCTTTTTGTTTGGATTTTAGATATTTGAGGAGTGTTACGACACCAACAATGCGATCTTAAATATTAATACATCAAAATGTTCGCATCAGTGTCCTCTTCCACATTCAATTTGGTTCCAGACATCTCTTGTCGTCTAAAATGTCCTAATCAGCCCCCTTTCTTTTTTAAGTTTTCAAATTTTTGTGTTTTTTGTTCAGATCTTAGAAAATTGAGAAGAGCTAACACTCCAACCATAGGATCTTAAATATTAATACATGAAAATGATCGAAAAAGTCGCCGCTATAAGATTCAATTTGATTCAAGACATTTCTAGGCATCTAAATTGTCCTAACAACCCCCTACCCCCTCTATAAATTATTAAACTTATGTTTTTTATCGTATTTTAGGAAATTGAGGAGTGTTATGATTTCAACCATGGGATGTTAAATATATTAATACATCTAAATGTTTGCAATAGTCTCCTCTTCAGAAATCAGTTGGTTTCCAGACACTTCTTGACACCTAAATTGTCCTAATCAACCCCAGGTATAAAAGTGAATTTTGTGTGTTTTTGTTTGTATTTTAGAAAATTGAGGAATGTTATGACTCCAACCATGGGATCTTAAATATTACTACATCAAAATGTTCATAAAAGTCTCCTCTAAAAGATTCAGTTTGGTTCCACACATTTCTAGTAACTAAAGTCTCATAATAAACCCCCTCCTTTATAAAGTCAAATTTTTAAATCTTTTCGGTCAAATTTTAGTAAAATGAAGAGTGTTGCGACTCCAACCATGGTATCTTAAATATTAATACGCCAAAATGTGCGCAACAGTCTCCTCTGAAAGATTCAGTTTGGTGCCAGATTTTTATTCTCACCTAAAATGTCCTAATCAATCCCTCATAAAAATCAATTTTGTGTCTTTTTGAATAAATTTCAAAAAATTGAGGAGAGTTTTGACCCCAACCATGGGATCTATAATATTAATACATAAAATTGTTCGCAACAGTGTCCTCTAAAAGATTTAATTGGGCTCTACACATTTCTAGTTACCTAAAATGACCTAGTCACGTCCCCCCATTTTTTAAGAATTAAAATTTTTCTGTCGTTTTGGTTGGATTTTAGATATTTCAGGAGTGTTACGATCCCAACCATTCGATCTTTAATTTTAATACATCAAAGTGTTCGCATCAGCATCCTCTACAGGATTCAATTTGGATCCAGACATCTATAGTGTTTTAAAATGTCCTAATGAGCCCGCTTTCCTTTTTTAAGAATTCAAATTTTTTGTCTTTTCGGTCGGATTTTAAAAAATTGAGAAGAATTCCAACTCCAACCATAGGATCTTAAATATTAATACATGAAAATGTTCGATAAAGTCGCCTCTATAAGATTCAGTTTGATTCAAGACATTTCTAGTCCTCTAAAATGTCCTAATAAACCCCTTCCTCGATAAAGTATTAAACTTTTGTTTTTTTATCGTATTTTAGAAAATTGAAGAGTATTATGAGATTTCAACCATGGGATCTTAAATATTAATACATCAAAATGTTTGCAATTGTCTCTTCTTCAGAATTCAGTTTGGTTCCAGACATTTCTTGACACCTCAAATGTCCTAATCACCCCCACTATTAAAGTGAATTTTGTGTCTTTTTGATTGTCTTTTAGAAAATTGAGGAGTGTTATGACTCCAACCATGGGATCTTAAATATTAATACATCAAAATGTTCATAAAAGTCTCCTCTAAAAGATTCAGTTTGGTTCCACACATTTCTAGTAACTTAAGTCTCATAATCAACCCCCCACCCTTTAAAAAGTCAAAATTTTAAATCATTTCGGTCAAATTTTAGAAAAATGAGGAGTGTTGCGACTGCAACCATGGTATCTTAAATATTAATACGTCGAAATGTGCGCATCAGTCTCCAAAACAAGATTCAGCTTGGTGCTTGACATTTCTGGACACCTAAAATGTCCTTATCTCCCCCTTATAAAAATAAATTTTGTGTAATTTTGATTGTATTTGAAAAAATTGAGGAGTGTTAACATTTCAACCATGGGGTCTTAAATACTAATACATCAATATGTTCGCAAATGTATCCTCTAAGAGAAATATTTTGGTCACAGACATCTCTAGTCTCCTAAAATGTACTAATCAGCCCCAAACATTTTTTAAAGAATCCAAATTCTTTGGTCTTTTTGGTTGGATTTTAGATAATTGATAAGGTTTACACCTCTAACCATGGGATCTTAATTATTAATACATCAAAATATTCGCAACAGTGTCTTCTATAAGACACAATTTGGTTCTAGATGTATCTAGTGTTCTAAACTGTCCTAATCAGCGCCTACACACCTTTTTAAAGAATTCTAATTTTTGTGTCTTTTTGATCGGATTTTAGAAATTTGAGGAATGCACCGACTCCAACCATAGGATCTTAAATATTAATACATGAAAATGTTCGCAACAGTTTCCACTACAAGATTCAGTTTGGCTCCAGACATTTCTAGTCACCTAAAATGACCTAATCACCTCCCCCCCTTTTTTAAGAATTCAAATTTTTCGGTCTTTTTGTTTGGATTTTAGATATTTGAGGAGTGTTACGACACCAACAATGCGATCTTTAATATTAATACATCAAAATGTTCGCATCAGTGTCCTCTTCCACATTCAATTTGGTTCCAGACATCTCTTGTCGTCTAAAATGTCCTAATCAGCCCCCTTTCTTTTTTAAGATTTCAAATTTTTGTGTTTTTTCTTTAGATCTTAGAAAATTGAGAAGAGCTAACACTCCAACCATAGGATCTTAAATATTAATACATGAAAATGATCGAAAAAGTCGCCGCTATAAGATTCAATTTGATTCAAGACATTTCTAGGCATCTAAATTGTCCTAATAACCCCCTACCCCCTCTATAAATTATTAAACTTATGTTTTTTATCGTTTTTTAGGAAATTGTGGAGTGTTATGATTTCTTTCATGGGATCTTAAATATATATTAATACATTAAAATGTTTGCAATAGTCTCCTCTTCAGAACACAGTTGGCTTCCAGACATTTCTTGACACCTAAAATATCCTAATCACCCCCCACTATAAAAGTGAATTTTGTGTGTTTTTGTTTGTATTTTAGAAAATTGAGGAATGTTATGACTCCAACCATGGGATCTTAAATATTACTACATGAAAATGTTCATAAAAGTCTCCTCTAAAAGATTCAGTTTGGTTCCACACAATTCTAGTAACTAAAGTCTCATAATAAACCCCCCTCCTTTAAAATTCAAATTTTTAAATCTTTTCGGTCAAATTTTAGTAAAATGAAGAGTGTTGCGACTCCAACCATGGTATCTTAAATATTAATACGCCAAAATGTGCGCAACAGTCTCCTCTGAAAGATTCAGTTTGGTGCCAGATTTTTATTCTCACCTAAAATGTCCTAATCAATCCCTCATAAAAATCAATTTTGTGTCTTTTTGAATAAATTTCAAAAAATTGAGGAGAGTTTTGACCCCAACCATGGGATCTATAATATTAATACATAAAATTGTTCGCAACAGTGTCCTCTAAAAGATTTAATTTGGCTCTACACATTTCTAGTTACCTAAAATGACCTAGTCACGTCCCCCCATTTTTTAAGAATTAAAATTTTTCTGTCGTTTTGGTTGGATTTTAGATATTTCAGGAGTGTTACGATCCCAACCATGCAATCTTTAATTTTAATACATCAAAGTGTTCGCATCAGCATCCTCTACAGGATTCAATTTGGATCCAGACATCTATAGTGTTTTAAAATGTCCTAATTAACCCCCTTTCCTTTTTTAAGAATTCAAATTTTTTGTCTTTTCGGTCGGATTTTAAAAAATTGAGAAGAATTCCAACTCCAACCATAGGATCTTAAATATTAATACATGAAAATGTTCGAAAAACTCGCCTCTATAAGATTCAGTTTGATTCAAGACATTTCTAGTCCTCTAAAATGTCATAATACCACCCCCTTTATAAATTATTAAACTTATGTTTTTTTATCGTATTTTAGAAATTTGAAGAGTATTATGAGATTTCAACCATGGGATCTTAAATATTATTACATCAAAATGTTTGCAATAGTCTCTTCTTCAGAATTCAATTTGGTTCCAGATATTTCTTGACACCTAAAATGTCCTAATCAACCCCCCACACTATCAAAGTCAATTTTGGGTGTTTTTGATTGTATTTTAGAAAATTGAGGAGTGTTATGACTCCAACCATGGGATCTTAAATATTAGTATATCAAAATGTTCATAAAAGTCTCCTCTAAAAGATTCAGTTTGGTTCCACACATTTCTAGTAACTAAAGTCTCATAATCAACCCCCACCCTTTAAAAAGTCAAATTTTTAAATCATTTCGGTCAAATTTTAGAAATATGAGGAGTGTTGCGACTCCAACCATGGTATCTTAAATATTAATACGTCAAAATGTGCGCATCAGTCTCCAAAACAAGATTGGCTTGGTGCTTGACATTTCTGGACACCTAAAATCTCCTGATCTCCCCCTTATAAAAATAAATTTTGTGTAAATTTGATTGTATTTGAAAAATTGAGGAGTGTTAACATTTCAACCATGGGGTCTTAAATACTAATACATCAATATGTTCGCAAATGTATCCTCTACCAGAAATATTTTGGTCACAGACATCTCTCTTCGTCTAAAATGTCCTAATCAGCCCCCTTTCTTTTTTAAGATTTCAAATTCTTCGGTCTTTTTGGTTGGGTTTGAGATAATTGATAAGGTATACAACTCTAACCATTGGATCTTAAATATTAAAACATCAAAATATTCTCAAAAGTGTCTTCAATAAGACCTAATTTAGGTCTAGACGTATCTAGTGTTCTAAAATGTCCTAATCAACCCCTACACACCTTTTTTAAGAATTCTAATTTTTGTGTCATTTTGATCGGATTTTAAAAAATTGAGGAGTGCACCGACTCCTACCATAGGATCTTAAACATTAATACATGAAAATGTTCGCAACAGTTTCCACTACAAGATTCAGTTTGGCTCCAGACATTTCTAGGCACCTAAAATGACCTAATCACGCCCCTTTTCATTATTTAACCATTTTTGTGTATTTTTGGTTAGATTTTTGAAAATTGAAGAATGCTAGAACTTAAACCATGGGATGTTAAATATTAATAAATCAAAATATTTGCAACAGTGCCCTATACAAGAATCAGTTTTGCCCCAGACATCTCTAGTCTCCTGAAATGTCCTAATCACCCCCCCCCTTTAAAGATATTAAAATTTCGGTGTTTTTGGTTGGATTTTAAATATTTGAAGAGTGATACGGCTCTAACCATGGGATCTTAAATAATAATACATAATGAATTTTGCAACAGTGTCCTCTATGAGATTCAATTCGATTCCAGACATCTCAAGTGTTCTAAAATGTACTAATCAGCCCCCAAATTTTTAAAAATTCAAATTATTATGTCTTTTTCGTCGGATTTTAAAAAATCGGAAGTGCACCGACTTCAACCATAGGATCTTAAATATTAATACATCATTGTGTTCGCAACAGTCTCCTCTGCAAGATTTAGTTTGGTGCCAGACATTTCTACTCACCTAAAATGTTCTAATCAACACCCTTAAAAATCAATTTTGTGTCTTTTTGATTTTATTTTAAAAAACTGAGGAGTGTTATGATTCAAAGCATGGTATCTTCTATAATAATAGATAAAAATGTTCGCAACAGTCTCGTCTAAAATTTAATTTGGCTCCAGACATTTCTAGTCACCTAAAATGACCTAATCACCTCCCTCCCTTTTTTTAAGAATTCAAATTTTTCGGTCTTTTTGTTTGGATTTTAGATATTTGAGGAATGTTACGACACCAACAATGCGATCTTTAATATTAATACATCAAAATGTTCGCATCAGTGTCCTCTTCCACATTCAATTTGGTTCCAGACATCTCTTGTCGTCTAAAATGTCCTAATCAGCCCCCTTTCTTTTTTAAGATTTCAAATTTTTGTGTTTTTTGTTCAGATCTTAGAAAATTGAGAAGAGCTAACACTCCAACCATAGGATCTTAAATATTAATACATGAAAATGATCGAAAAAGTCGCCGCTATAAGATTCAATTTGATTCAAGACATTTCTAGGCATCTAAATTGTCCTAATAACCCCCTACCCCCTCTATAAATTATTAAACTTATGTTTTTTATCGTATTTTAGGAAATTGAATAGTGTTATGATTTCAACCATGGGATCTTAAATATTAATACATTAAAATGTTTGCAATAGTCTCCTCTTCAGAAATCAGTTGGTTTCCAGAAATTTCTTGACACCTAAATTGTCCTAATCACCTCCAGCTATAAAAGTGAATTTTGTGTGTTTTTGATTGTATTTTAGAAAATTGCGGAGTGTAATGACTCCAACCATGGGATCTTAAATATTACTACATCAAAATGTTCATAAAAGTCTCCACTAAAAGATTCAGTTTGGTTCCACACATTTCTAGTAACTAAAGTCTCATAATCAACCCCCCCTTAAAAAGTCAAATTTTTAGATTTTTTCTGTCATATAGTAGAAAAATGAGGAGTGTTGCGACTCCAACCAACTATCTTAAATATTAATACGTCAAAATGTGCGCAACAGTCTCCTCTGCAAGTTTCAGTTTGGTGCCAGACATTTTTTTTCACCTAAAATGTCTTAATCAACCCTACTTAAAAATCAATTTTGTGTCTTTTTGATTGTATTTTAAAAAATTGAGGAGTGTTACGACCCCAACCATGCGATCTTTAATTTTAATACATAAAATATTTCGCCTCAGTATCCTCTACAAGATTCAATTTGGTTCCAGATATCTACAGTGTTCTAAAATGTCCTAATCAGCCCGCTTTCCTTTTTTAAGTATTCAAAGTTTTTATGACTTTTTGGTCGGATTTTAGATAATTGAGAAGAGCTACAACTCCAACCATAGGATCTTAAATATTAATAAATGAAAATGTTCGAAAAAGTCATCTCTATAAGATTCAGTTTGATTCAAGACATTTCTAGTTCTCCAAAACTTCCTAATACGGCCCCCTCTCTATAAAGTATTAAACTTTTGTTTTTTTTATCATATTTTGGGAAATTGAGGTGTATTATGATTTCAACCATGGGATCTTACATATTAATACATCAAAATGTCTGCAATAGTTTCTTCTTTAAAATTCAGTTTGGCTCCAGACATTTCTAGTCACCTAAAATGACCTAATCACCTCCCCCCCTTTTTTAATAATTCAAATTTTTATGTCTTTTACTTTGTATTTTAGATATTTGAGGAGTGTTCTGACTCCAACCATGGGATCTTAAATATTAATACATCAAAATGTTCGCATCAGTGTCCTCTAAAAAATTCAGTTTGGTTCCAGATATCTCTAGGCTTCTAAAATGTCCTAATCAGCCCCATTACATTTTTAAGATTTCAAATTTGTGTGATTTTTTTCAGATTTTAGAAAATTGAGAAGAGCTAACACTCCAACCATAGGATCTTAAATATTAATACATGAAAATGTTCGAAAAAGTCGCCACTACAAGATTCAGTTTGATTCAAGACATTTCTAGCCTTTTAAAATGTCCTTATAACCCCCCCCTCAATAAAGTTTTAAACATATGTTTTTTTTATCGTATTTTAGGAAATTGAGGAGTGTTATGATTTCATCCATGAGATCTTAAATATTAATACATTAAAATGTTTGCAATAGTCTCCTCTTCAGAACACAGTTGGCTTCCAGACATTTCTTGACACCTAAAATATCCTAATCACCCCCCACTATAAAAGTGAATTTTGTGTGTTTTTGTTTGTATTTTAGAAAATTGAGGAATGTTATGACTCCAACCATGGGATCTTAAATATTACTACATCAAAATGTTCATAAAAGTCTCCTCTAAAAGATCCAGTTTGGTTCCTCACATTTCTAGTAACTAAAGTCTCATAATAAACCCCCCTCCTTTAAAATTCAAATTTTTAAATCTTTTCGGTCAAATTTTAGTAAAATGAAGAGTGTTGCGACTCCAACCATGGTATCTTAAATATTAATACGTCAAAATGTGCGCAACAGTCTCCTCTGAAAGATTCAGTTTGGTGCCAGATTTTCTTCTCACCTAAAATGTCCTAATCAACCCTCATAAAAATCAATTTTGTGTCTTTTTGATTAAATTTCAAAAAATTGAGGATAGTTTTGACCCCAACCATGGGATCTTTAATATTAATACATAAAATTGTTCGCAACAGTGTCCTCTACAAGATTTAATTTGGCTCCAGACATTTCTAGTCACCTAAAATGACCTAGTCATTTCCCCCCCTTTTTTAAGAATTCAAATTTTTCGGTCGTTTTGGTTGCATTTTACATATTTGAGGAGTGTTACGATCCTAACCATGCGATCTTTAATTTTAATACATCAAAGTGTTCGCATCAGTATCCTCTACAAGATTCAATTTGGTTCCAGACATCTATAGTGTTTTAAAATGTCCTAATGAGCCCCCTTTCCTTTTTTAAGAAATCAAAGTTTTTGTCTTTTCGGTCGGATTTTAAAAAATTGAGAAGAATTCCAACTCCAACCATAGGATCTTAAATATTAATACATGAAAATGTTCGATAAAGTCGCCTCTATGAGATTCAGTTTGATTCAAGACATTTCTAGTGCTCTAAAATGTCCTAATACCCCTCCTTTATAAAGTATTAAACTTATGTATTTTTATAGTATTTTAGGAAATTGAGGAGTGTTATGATTTCAACCATGGGATCTTAAATATTAATACATCAAAATGTTTGCAATTGTCTCTTCTTCAGAATTCAGTTTGGTTCCAGACATTTCTTGACACCTCAAATGTCCTAATCACCCCCACTCTTAAAGTGAATTTTTTGTTTTTGATTGTATTTTAGAAAATTGAGGAGTGTTATGACTCCAACCATGGGATCTTAAATATTACTACATCAAAATGTTCATAAAAGTCTCCTCTAAAAGATTCAGTTTGGTTCCACACATTTCTAGTAACTAAAGTCTCATAATCAACCCCCCCCTTTAAAAAGTCAAATTTTTAAATCTTTTCGGTCAAATTTTAGAAAAATGAGGAGTGTTGCGACTCCAACCATGGTATCTTAAATATTAACACGTGAAAATGTTCGCATCAGTCTCCAAAAAAGATTCAGTTTGGTGCCAGACATTTCTGGACACCTAAAATGTCCTAATCTCCAACTTATAAAAATCAATTTTGTGTCTTTGATTGTATTTTAAAAAATTGAGGAGTGTTAACATTTCAACCATGGGATCTTAAATTTTAATACATCAATATGTTCGCAAATGTATCCTCTACAAGAAATATTTTGGTCACAGACATCTCTAGTCTCCTAAAATGTCCTAATCAGCCCACTTTCTTTTTAAAGAATTCAAATTTTTTGTCTTTTTGGTTGGTTTTTAGATAATTGATAAGTGTATACACCTCTAACCATGGGATCTTAATTACTAATACATCCATATGTTCGCACCAGTGTCTTCTATAAGACACAGTTTGGTTCTAGACATATCTAGTGTTCTAAAATAGCCTAATCAACCCCCTTCCTCGATAAAGTATTAAACTTATGTTTTTTATCGTGTTTAGGAAATTGAGAAAATTGAGGATTGTTATGTCTCCAACCATGGGATCTTTATTAATATGTCAAAATGTGCGCAACAGTCTCCGCTGCAAGATTCAGTTTGGTGCCAGACATTTCTTCTCACCTAAAATGTCCTAATCAATACCCCTTAAAAATCAATTTTGTGCCTTTTTGATTGTATTTTAAAAAATTGAGGAGTGCACCGACTCCAACCATAGGATCTTAAATATTAATACATGAAAATGTTCGCAACAGTTTCCACTACAAGATTCAGTTTGGCTCCAGACATTTCTAGGCACCTAAAATGACCTAATCACGCCCCCTTTCATTTTTTAAGCATTTTTGTGTCTTTTTGGTTAGATTTTTGAAAATTGAGGAATGCTAGAACTTAAACCATGGGATGTTAAATATTAATAAATCAAAATATTTGCAACAGTGCCCTATACAAAAATCAGTTTTGCCCCAGACATCTCTAGTCTCCTGAAATGTCCTAATAACCCCCCTTTCTTTTTAAAGATATTAAAATTTCGGAGTTTTTGGTTGGATTTTAAATATTTGAATATGGATACTGCTCTAACCATGAAATCTTAAATAATAATACATAATGAATTTTGCAACAGTGTCCTCTATGAGATTCAATTCGATTCCAGACATCTCAAGTGTTCTAAAATGTACTAATCAGCCCCCAAATTTTTAAAAATTCAAATTATTATGTCTTTTTCGTCGGATTTTAAAAAATCGGAAGTGCACCGACTTCAACCATAGGATCTTAAATATTAATACATCATTGTGTTCGCAACAGTCTCCTCTGCAAGATTTAGTTTGGTGCCAGACATTTCTTCTCACCTAAAATGTTCTAATCAACCCCCCTTAAAAATCAATTTTGTGTCTTTTTGATTGTATTTTAAAACACTGAGGAGTGTTATGACTCAAAGCATGGTATCTTCAATATTAATACATAAAAATGTTCGCAACAGTCTCGTCTAAAATTTAATTTGGCTCCAGACATTTCTAGTCACCTAAAATGACCTAATCACCTCCCCCCCTTTTTTAAGAATTCAAATTTATCGTTTTTTTGTTTGGATTTTAGATATTTGAGGAGTGTTACGACACCAACAATGCGATCTTTAATATTAATACATCAAAATGTTCGCATCAGTGTCCTCTTCCACATTCAATTTGGTTCCAGACATCTCTTGTCGTCTAAAATGTCCTAATCAGCCCCCTTTCTTTTTTAAGATTTCAAATTTTTGTGTTTTTTGTTCAGATCTTAGAAAATTGAGAAGAGCTAACACTCCAACCATAGGATCTTAAATATTAATGCATGAAAATGTTCGAAAAACTCGCCTGTACAAGATTCAGTTTGATTCAAGACATTTCTAGTCCTCTAAAATGTCCTTATAACCCCCCCCTCAATAAAGTTTTAACATATGTTTTTTTTATCGTATTTTAGGAAATTGAGGAGTGTTATGATTTCAACCATGGGATCTTAAATATATTAATACATCAAAATGTTTGCAATAGTCTCCTCTTCAGAATTCAGTTTGGTTCCAGACATTTCTTGACCCCTAAAATGTCCTAATCACCCCCCCACTGTTAAAGTGAATTTTGTGTGTTTTTGATTGTATTTTAGAAAATTGAGGAGTGTTATGACTCCAACCATGGGATCTTAAATATTAGTACATCAAAATGTTCATAAAAGTCTCCTCTAAAAGATTCAGTTTGGTTTCACATATTTCTAGTAACTAAAGTCTCATAATCAACCCCCCCTCCTTTAAAACTCAAATTTTTTAATCTTTTCGGTCAAATTTTAGAAAAATGAGGAGTGTAGCAACTCCAAAAATGGTATCTTAAATATTTATACGTCAAAATGTGCGCATCAGTCTCCAAAACAAGATTCAGTTTGGTGCTTGACATTTCTGGACACCTAAAATGTGCTCATCAACCCCCTTTAAACATCAATTTTGTGTAATTTTGATTGTATTTGAAAAAATTGAGGAGTGTTAACATTTCAACCATGGGATCTTAAATACTAATACATCAATATGTTCGCAAATGTATCCTCTACCAGAAATATTTTGGTCCAGACATCTCTAGTCTTCTAAAATTTCCTAATAAACCCCCCTTTTTTTAAGAATTCAAATTTTTGGTCTTTTGGTTGGATTTTAGATAATTGAAAGTATACACCTCAAACCATGGGATCTGAAATATTAATACATCAAAATATTAGCATCAGTGTCGTCTAAGAGATTCAATTTGGTTCAAGACATTTCTAGTTTCTAAAATGTCCTAATAAGCGCCTACACACCTTTTTAAGAATTCTATTTTTGTGTGTTTTTGTTTGTATTTTAGAAAATTGAGGAGTGTTATGACTCCAACCATAGGATCTTAAATATTAATACATGAAAATGTTCGCAACAGTTTCCACTACAAGATTCAGTTTGGCTCCAGACATTTCTAGGCACCTAAAATGACCTAATCACCTCCCCCCCCTTTTTTAAGAATTCAAATTTTTCGGTCTTTTTGTTTGGATTTTAGATATTTGAGGAGTGTTACGACACCAACAATGCGATCTTTAATATTAATACATCAAAATGTTCGCATCAGTGTCCTCTTCCACATTCAATTTGGTTCCACATATCTCTAGTCTTCGAAAATGTCCTAATCAGCACCGTTTCTTTTTCATAAATTCAAATTTTTGTGTTTTTTGGACGGATTTTAGAAAATGGAGAAGAGCTAACATTCCAAACATAGGATATTAAATATTAATACATGAAAATATTCAAAAATTCGAAACTACAAGATTCAGTTTGATTCAAGACATTTCCAGTCCGCAAAAATGTCCTAATATCCCCCCTCCATAACGTATTCAATTTTTTTTTATCGTTTTTTAGGAAATTGTGGAGTGTTATGATTTTTTTCATGGGATCTTAAATATATATTAATACATTAAAATGTTTGCAATTGTCTCCTCTTCAGAACACAGTTGGCTTCCAGACATTTCTTGACACCTAAAATATCCTAATCACACCCCACTTTAAAAGTGAATTTTGTGTGTTTTTGTTTGTATTTTAGAACATTGAGGAATGTTATGACTCCAACCATGGGATCTTAAATATTACTACATCAAAATGTTCATAAAAGTCTCCTCTAAATGATTCAGTTTGGTTCCACACATTTCTAGTAACTAAAGTCTCATAATAAACCCCCTCCTTTAAAAAGTCAAATTTTTAAATCTTTTCGGTCAAATTTTAGTAAAATGAAGAGTGTTGCGACTCTAACCATGGTATCTTAAATATTAATACGTCAAAATGTGCGCAACAGTCTCCTCTGAAAGATTCAGTTTGGTGCCAGATGTTTCTTCTCACCTAAAATGTCCTAATCAACCCCTCTTAAAAATCAATTTTGTGTCTTTTTGATTGTATTTCAAAAAATTGAGGAGAGTTTTCACCCCAACCATGGGATCTTTAATATTAATACATAAAATTGTTCGCAACAGTGTCCTCTACAAGATTTAATTTGGCTCCAGACATTTCTAGTCACCTAAAAGGACCTAGTCACGTCCCCCCATTTTTTAAGAATTCAAATTTTTCGGTCGTTTTGGTTGGATTTTACATATTTGAGGAGTGTTACGATCCTAACCATGCGATCTTTAATTTTAATACATCAAAGTGTTCGCATCAGTATCCTCTACAAGATTCAATTTGGTTCCAGACATCTATAGTGTTTTAAAATGTCCTAATGAGCCCCCTTTCCTTTTTTAAGAATTCAAATTTTTTGTCTTTTCGGTCGGATTTTAAAAAATTGAGAAGAATTCCAACTCAAACCATAGAATCTTAAATATTAACACATGAAAATGTTGGATAAAGTCTCCTCTATAAGATTCAGTTTGATTCAAGACATTTCTAGTCCTCTAAAATGTCCTAATACCCCCTCCTTTATAAAGTATTAAACTTTTGTTTTTTTATCGTATTTTAGAAAATTGAAGAGTATTATGAGACTTCAACCATGGGATCTTAAATATTATTACATCAAAATGTTTGCAATAGTCTCTTCTTCAGAATTCTGTTTGGTTCCAGATATTTCTTGACACCTAAAATGTCCTAATCAACCCCCACTTTTAAAGCGAATTTTGTGTGTTTTTGTTTGTATTTTAGGAAATTGAGGAATGTTATGACTCCAACCATAGGATCTTAAATATTACTACATCAAAATGTTCATAAAAGTCTCCTCTAAATGATTCAGTTTGGTTCCACACATTTCTAGTAACTAAAGTCTCATAATAAACCCCCCTCCTTTAAAAAGTCAAAATTTTAAATCATTTCGGTCAAATTTTAGAAAAATGAGGAGTGTTGCGACTCCAAGCATGGTATCTTAAATAATTATACGTCAAAATGTGCGCATCAGTCTCCAAAACAAGATTCGGCTTGGTGCTTGACATTTCTGGACACCTAAAATGTACTGATGTCCCGCTTATAAAAATATATTTGGTGTAATTTTGATTGTATTTGAAAAAATTGAGGAGTGTTAACATTTCAACCATGGGGTCTTAAATACTAATACATCAATATGTTCGCAAATGTATCCTCTACCAGAAATATTTTGGTCACAGACATCTCTAGTCTCCTAAAATTTCCTATACAAACCCCCCTTTTAAATAACCCAAATTCTTCGGTCTTTTTGGTTGGATTTTACATAATTGATAAGGTATACACCTCTAACCATGGGATCTTAATTATTAATACATCAAAATATTCGTAACAGTGTCTTATATAAGACACAATTTGGTTCTAGACGTATCTAGTGTTCTAAAATGTCCTAATCAGCGCCTACACACCTTCTTTAAGAATTCTAATTTTTGTGTCTTTTTGATCGGATTTTAGAAATTTCAGGAGTGCACCGGCTCCAACCATAGGATCTTAAATATTAATACATGAAAATGATCGCAACAGTTTCCACTACAAGATTGAGTTTGGCTCCAGACATTTCTAGGCACCTAAAATGACCTAATCACCTCCCCCCCTTTTTTAAGAATTCAAAATTTTCGGTCCTTTTGTTTGGATTTTAGATATTTGAGGAGTGTTACAACACCAACAATGCGATCTTAAATATTAATACATCAAAATGTTCGCATCAGTGTCCTCTTCCACATTCAATTTGGTTCCAGACATCTCTTGTCGTCTAAAATGTCCTAATCAGCCCCCTTTCTTTTTTAAGTTTTCAAATTTTTGTGTTTTTTGTTCAGATCTTAGAAAATTGAGAAGAGCTAACACTCCAACCATAGGATCTTAAATATTAATACATGAAAATGATCGAAAAAGTCGCCGCTATAAGATTCAATTTGATTCAAGACATTTCTAGGCATCTAAATTGTCCTAATAACCCCCTACCCCCTCTATAAATTATTAAACTTATT